>JANRFK010004149.1:29389145-29400631 GCA_030068395.1 Apalone spinifera
CTTTTGTAAGACACCAAGCCTCAGTTTTCACTCATTAGCCACTTTCAGCTTAGAATCTCCTGCAGTATGGTATTTACTATATTATATTAAATCCCTGGTTAACAGCCTTTGAATATGTAAATAACTATGCCTTTTTCCTGCATGTCTAAATACTACTGTCATGTGTGGAGATACACTACAGTATTTCAAGCATGTAGTTAATGTTGTCAAAGAGTAAACATTACAACTACAAAGATAAAGCCATTAAAAAAATGTTAAAGTGAGATTTTGTATACAAGTTCTTACTGCTAAAATAAAAAAAAGTGTCAGTTTCGAGAAGTCTTCTGAACACTACTGAATACAAACAGGATTAAGGTTTGTGTGAAATATAACCACATTGAAAGTACTGCAATAGAAATGAATATCAAAGGATTATTAATTTGAAAGGGTAACTGAACTGCCATTCCAAAAATAGCTCCAGTATATCCTCATAGTAAAGAGCATGCAGTTTCTTTAGAGGGGAATAACCCAGCACATTGTAAATGATCACTCCTGAAACCTAGTGTTAAGAAATCACTCACAGTAGGGAATTCCTCAAATACACAGTTTTAAAAGTACCTGTAACATCTAAACAAATGTTTAGATGTTAGAATGATTGGAATGCTAACCATACCAAGATTATACAGACATGTATAATGTCCAGTATTTTCTGTTTTCCTCAGATGGAAGGCAATACCAAGATTATGCACATATATATTAGGGAAGAATTATAGAGGACCCAAACCACATTTCCCAATTCTGCTTTACTTTGATTTTCTTCAAAGTCCCATCTTTCTTGACATTTTTAACTGCCATTAAAATACTCAAAATGGGTGGCATCTTTGTATTTTATTTAGTTTGCTCCGGGGATTTCCCTACACCCCCTGAATTTCCCGAAGCCCCCGCAGTTTTGTGAACTATGGTGCCACACATCCACCTTCACCCTCACAGTCTCACCCCTCATCAGCCCTGACACCCCCCCCCGTAAATTCGAACACTCCCCCTAATTTCAATTCTTGGGGAGGCTACTGGTTTGCTCTACTACTCATATTTGTGACCATACACAAATAAGACAAACATCTATTGTTGAACTAACACAAAAGTCTTTTGACAGTGGTTGAGTTGGACTGTTCCCAAAAGTAACTGCACTCTAATCATATTGCAGAAAAAGAATATACTGACCATCATGATGTTATTTGATCAACCCAAACACAGACCAAACAAAAAATAAGAGTATAGCATTATGATCCTGATTTTGCAAAAAAGTTAATAATGCAATTGAGTTTACAATAACTCAGATACAGTTGTAATTAACTATTGATGCAATTGTGTGCACAGATCACCATCTAGACTTTGCACGTGCAAATTCCCATTTTGTGCAATATTGTAAATGTGCACACAAACCAGTTGCATGTGCACTTTCTTGAGCTGAAAGAGTAACTTATCCTCTCTGTGGACTAGCCCCTCGAGAGGGAACATGACATTTTGCCAGTAAAACATACAAGTTTTGCTAGAAAGCAGAAGAATGTTGGTGACCAGGAATCCTGCATAATCTTGGATTCTGGGAAGAAAGTGGAGTCTGGTGTTTTTGACAAGGATAGTCAAGCATACTGTTACCTACCAGCTCTTGTGTTCTTGGGGAACCAAGATAGAGTATCCAGCCTGTCTGACTCATGAAAGATCTCTTCCTCCTCCCCAGTCTCTGCTTGAAACAAAGCCCATCAGAAGGAAGACTTACAGAAAGCAATGAAAAGACAGGGAAAGCCACACCTAAACCTCTGCAGACAAAGGTGATGGGATTAAGGAAAAACCCTTAGCCTCATTTGCATTGAAGATCGGACAGAGGCATCTGCATTTCAACAGAATGCAGAAGAAAGATTCCTAGGCAAGAACCACACTGAACTCTGGGACAGAGAAAGCAAGAAAGCATTGCCTGATGGGAAATATCTGCTCCAGACACTAATGAACCCATGTCTGCACACACCCAGATCAGTAATTACAGACCAATTTTAGTAATAAGTCCTCTAAGTATTATGGATACCAGTAAACTGCCTAATTGCCTAAAAGCTCCCTCAAAGGAACTTTGCCCATAGCCAGGAATGATCAGTTCCTATTGTCTAGCCTAAACACCAGAATTATGGAAAACTCCCTTGAACCATACATAAATCCAGTGTTTCCTCCTTGAACAATTATTTTCCTACAAGAATCCCTATCTGTGCTCAAGTAAAGTGTTCTGATGCCTAGATCTAAATTCTGCATCAGTTCCATTGGGACTTCATCTTCTTCTGACAGGTTGTATTGGGACCTCTGCTCTGCCTGTCTCCAATACTTCGGATTCACCCTGTCCCAATCTACCATTACCACCTGGGAATCCCAGTCGATTCCTGCTTCATGGAGTGGTGAGATTTCTCTCCCTCTAGGTATAGCCTCCTGACCCTGCCTCACGTGATCAGTTATAGTTTGCTTGCCCTATCTACTGGGATCAGATTTAAGTTATACTAAATATCATAACTGTAGTTTGTTTGGCTCCCATGGTATGGTAACTACCTGGAAATGAATAACTTCCACAGTTAAGGTGGTGGCTTCTGTCACCCCCTTTTCAGAGGTGTTTTTGGCTTCCCCATTCACTTTGCAACAACACTTCTTGTCCGTGACCCAGGGGTTCTAAAACTGGGGTCTGTGGGTGCCTTGCACATGGTCAGTGGCTCTAGCCCCTCATGCGCGCGCACACACACGCACACACACACACCCCTCTCACCCCCAGCCTGCTCTTGCACCCTCCCTCCTGGCCAATACCTTACTCGGAGCCTGATTCTGCACCTCACCTCTCACCCAGGTCTCACACTCCTACATCCCACCTTCCACCCAGATCTTGCATCCCCATCTCTATCCCACTCACTAGCAGCCCTGTCCTGCACATTGAGCCACTCATTTTTTACTCCACTCCAGAGTCTGGGGAGGAAGGGTACACAAAATTCACTAACCCCAAAAGAATTAATCTGGCCTATGGGAAGCCCTGAACCTCAGTCCCCCCCATACCTCCCCCACCATGGGGCTGGAGCACCAGGGGAATAAGGTGTCTCAGTTGGGGGCCACATCAATGAGGGTTGGGGGTTTGGAAGACTTTTTTGCTTTTCACTTGTATGGCCCCCAATTGATTTTTCTGTGGATTTGTGGCCCCTAACCCAAGAAAGTCTTTATTTATGGCGGAGGTGAAGAACCTATGTTGAAAGCTTGTGTGTTGGAATAAATACTTATTTTACTTTACTTAAAATGAGAAAGTTAAAGCACTTAATCTGTTTAATAATTTAAAATTAATATTTTCTTTTTTTACTGGTTTAATTTAACCATTCTTCCTAACTGCAACAACAGCAAAATGGCTTGGGCGAATTATGTAATTAACGGCGAGTTTCCATTAGCAGCTGGTGGTCTGCAGAAAGGTTTGCATTGAGCCCAGTGGGCCATGGGTCAAAAAGTTTAAGAACCACTGCCCCACGCTAAAGATCTTAGTGCTCAAAAATACTGTAGGGTTTTGTTGTATCATGCAAGCAAGGTAGTAACAAACTTCAACAGGCCTTTATTTACCAAAGGTGAAACCTCTTTATAAAGCTGCTGCTGCTCCCCTCTGTAGCGCTCACTCAGGTCTGACCCATCCCCTCCCCCCTCCTTCTGGTTTCCTGTGCTTCCAGATTCCCAACAGCCAGTGCTCCCAGTTCTAATTATTACAAGCAGCATCTAAAACACCACATTCCCTCCTCTCTTAAGAAGCTCTCCCAATTATAAAATAAACATTGTTGTTCTAACCACAGCAATAAATATGGAACAAGACCCTATACTGTTGGCAGAAATATTACACTGAAAACACTGTACATACTACATAACATAGACTCTAGTCCAGACAGGTGGTCTTCTAGATCTGACAGACCGTCTCTCAAACTCCGGTTCCAGTGCAATGTCTTGTTGTGTTGGTGCTACAGTGAAGTCATACAACACAGGCTGGGCGTTGGCATCATCTCCTCTTGGTGCATAGGCAGGTGCAAGGTAAGAAGCATTCCATACCCGCCCATCAGAAAGTCGATAGGTATAAGGTCCGTTCTTCTCTGTGATTTTAAGAGATGTGAATTTATGGTCCCCTTTGCGTAAAATTCCAGGTTTTCTTACTCTAACGAAGGAACCACACTCAAATTTCATTTCCTTAGCACCCTGCTGTTTGTCTGTGAAAGCCTTATACTTTGCTTGCTTCTGTTCAAATGATTTTCCTCACAGCATCCTCATTTGGTGCATCAGGTCTTGCCTTTAACAATCGAGCAATGTTCAGTTTAGTATTCATCTGTTTTCCAGGCAGTAACTCTGCAGGTGATCTTTGCATTGTGGCAGGCCGTGTAGCCCTGTAAGCTTGCGAGAAATCAGTAATGAAGGTTATCCACAAGCACCCTTCCAGTTTAGCCATTTGCAAACTCTTTCAAACTTCTGTTAAACCTTTCGATTTCCCCATTGGTTTTAGAGTAATACAGGGATGATCTTCTATGTAAAAATGTTTCTCTCTGCTAGAAAAGTTTCAAATTCCATGGAAGTAAATTGACTACCATTATCTGAAACCAGTTCTTTGGGGTTACCTTCCCTCCTCTCTACAGTTTTTAGGAATTTAATTACTGTAGCAGAAGAAATTTGCGATGTAAATGCTACCTCAGGCCATTTACTGAAATAGTGTATTAAAGTGATGGCATAACGACAGTCAATTAGAGCAGCAGCAAAGGGTCCTACGATGTCAATCACAACTTTTTCCCATGCAGAATCAGGAAGAGGAACAGGCTGTAATGGTGGGGTACGTGTCACTGATGTCTTATCATGCATTTGACAAGTGATACAGGATTTTATGATTGCTTCTGTTTGGGAGTCCATCCCTGGCCACCAATACAGATCTCGTAGTCGTTGTTTGCTTCTGACAATACTTTGATGAGTATTATGTGCCAGGTGTACGAGTTTTGGCTGTAATTCTTCTGGCACAAGTAGCCGGAGTGTACCTCGTAGCAGCCATCAAGCAAAGAAAGTTCATCCCAAATTCTAAAATAAGACAGCAAAACTGGGTCCAGATTTTTAAGGTTACTGGGCCATCTTTGTCAGAAATTCCTGTAGCTTTTGTTGAATTGCACATGCTGAACAAGTAGCTTGGAATTGCTCTCTTGTAACTGCAGTAAGAGTGCTTGTAATAAGCGCAACTACTTCATCCTCATCCTTCAGTGGACCATCTGGTGAAGACAAAGGCAGGCGAGAAAGGCAATCAGCTATCACATTTTGGTATCCAGGCTTATATTCCAGTTCATAATTGAAAGAGTAGTCTTGCAGACCATCTAGCAATACGATTCCCTGCTCTTCCCAGTCCTTCTGTGGTTAGCAATGTTGTCAAAGGGCTGTGGTCTGTGCGCAACTTGAACATGCGGCCCCACAGGTAAGTTCTCCATTTTTCAGTAGCCCAGACACAAGCAAGTGCTTTTTTCAACTGTAGAATATTTTCCTCTCAGCATCACTCAGTGTCCTTGAAGCAAATGCAACAGTCCTCTATGTTGTCCTCATGAAGTTGTGTGAGGACAGCCCCAAGTCCATAATCAGAAGCATCAGTAGTCACAATTGTGGACAATGCAAGACTAAACAGTGCAAGTACTGGACTATGTACAATCAAGTCTTTCACAGTTTCCAAACTAGCTTGTGCATCGTTGTCCACACCAAGGTCGAACTTTTCCATAGTAATTCTCGTAACAGTTCAATGACAGAAGTATAATTGGGAATTAATGTTGCATAGCAGGAGGTTAGACCCAACAAGGAACGTAAGGTTTGCAAAGCTGTTAGAGGAGGAACATTTGAAATTGCTAGGATATGATCTGGATCAGGTTTTAGTCCCGCCAGTGAAACTGTATGCCCCAGAAAGGAGAGTTCTGTTTGTCTAAATTTGCATTTAGTGAACTTTTCTGCAAAGGAGTCACAGCCTGGACTGGGCCTCCTGTATCCATGCTCATTATTTTGGCTTCTGCTATAGCTGACTCAATCTGGGTAGCAATGGTTATTGCTTTTTCCAGTGTAAGTTGTGGTTCTAGAAGCAAGTGTTCTCTTACACAAAGCATGGTTGTTTCTCAATGAGCTGGTCTCTAATCATCTCATCTGCCATATTCCCAAAGTCACAAGTTACAATCAGACTCCTCAGAGAAGAAACATACTGCATTATAGTCTCCCCTGGTTTCTGCTCACACTGGCAAAATCTGTAGCAATTAGCTACTACATTCACTTTTGGAACAAAAAAGTTCTTTAACACAGTGAGTGCAGTCTCATATTTATCATCTGCAAGGGGAAAAGTGTAAAATATATGCTGCCCTTCTGCTAATCCACTGCCTTGGCGCAGAGCACACTTTTACTTCAGAAATCTCTGGAGCACTGATTGCAAGCAGATAAGTCTCAAACATATGGATCCAGGCAGTAAATGCAATTGGAGGCTCACCTGGCCTTTGCAGAAAGGGTTCAGGTGGGTTCAGAGGCAGAAGATCCATCCACGTCGCCAAAATGTTGTATCATGCAAGCAAGGTAGTAACAAACTTCAACAGGCCTTTATTTACCAAAGGTGAAACCTCTTTACAAAGCTGCTGCTGCTCCCCTCTGTAGCTCTCACTCAGGCCTGGCCCATCTCTTCCCCCCTCCTTCCTGTGCTTCCAGATTCCCAACAGCCAGTGCTCCCAGTTCTAATAATTACAAGCAGCATCTAAAGCACTACAGGTTTGCTCATCAAGTGGACAGCATGTGGTGGCTGTCCCAGGACAGGCAGGGGGGAGAAGAACAGGACTTGAACCTACTACCCGGCACTCCACAGCTAAATGCCCTATCCCCTAAACCACTCCAGAATACACTTCTGGTGGTGTATGAGGATGGCAACTTAAAATGCTGTTTAAACCCAACCCACTGAGACCAAAGGGACAGGAGGGTCACAGCTTGGCATTGCTGTGCAACCCAGCCTACTGAGTCCAGGGACATAAGGGGTCATCTTAGGAGTGCTGATTAACCAGGCTGCTCGTGTGCGTGCGTGCGTGCGTGGTCATCTGATTCTAGGGTGGGAAGTACCCAGCCCTGGTGAACCTAGATTCTGCAGGGTAGATCCACTGGGAGGGAACTGACTGAAGAAGTAAAGCTCCATAGCAGAACACAGGCAATACAAGCAACACATTGATGGAATTATCATCTCCCTCCTTCAAATGTAACCCTAATAAGTGAGCACATACCAAAGTAATGGGCAATACAAGTTTAATACATACATTACAAAAGGCAGTTTGACTGAATCAGAGTTGAGGCTTTTGTATTCGAGACTTGAGTTCTATTACCTGCTGTGTCTGGAGCAAAATGTGAGGAATTATACTGGATGCCTTGGGGGTGAGGACATGAGACATTGCTCAATTAGAGTCTCAACATACACAAACAGTATCAGCAGAGGTGAAAGCTGAACTTATTTCCTGGCTCATTTTAATGAGCTTTCCCCTACAGGCTACTAGGCTGGAGACACTACACTGCCAAAAGAGTCTAACAGGTGGCCTCATTTGGCCAAACCATGGAAGTCCCACAAAATTCAGTGCACTTCAGAGCTCTTGGTTACAGGTTCTTTGTTCAGTTTAACCAACACAACAGGTATCAGCTCATGGCTATGGGAAGCAATACTAAACAGACCAAAGCTGATGTCACATGTTGCTGCCTACCCTGTGAATGAGGTTTTAGGAGCAGCTAGCCTTGTGTGCACCAGAGGCAGTGTGGTATAACAAATGAGGCACTCACGGTGTGTCTACACTGCAATCACAAGGTGGAATTGTAACCTAGATGTAACCTGAGCTCAGTACCAAAGCAATGATGCTGTGGCCGTAAGGCCCGTACAAGCCCACCAAAACCTTGGGCAATGACTGGTGCTGAAGCCTGTGCTGCAACAGATTCACCTCCAGTACCCAAGTTAGCTAAATTAAAACTAGCTTAGCTCATGTAGACACAGCTGGTGTCACACCCTGGAATTCTCCACAGCTACGTCTACATTGCGCATTCTTGTGCAATAAGATATGCAAACAAGGCGTGGCGATGAATATTGACACCTCATTTGAATACCTAATGAGCCACCATTTTGTAGAAGGAGCTTTTGCACAAGAAGGAGCAGAGTAGACTGCTCCTTCTTGTGCAAAAGCCCCTTGCGCAAAAATGGCATCTCATTAGGTATTCAAATGAGGCATGGCGATATTCATCGCCAAGCCTCATTTGCATATCTTCTTGCACAAGAATGCACAATATAGACATAGCCCCTAGGTATATCTAGATGCAGAAGTCCCTCTTTGCAGTGAAATGTTGATTAATGCTCTTCCTAGCCTTGTTCATAACCTCTAACCTTTCTGCCTTAGTATTTGCCACCTGAGGAAAAAAAATAAATCATAATTCTCTCCCACCTAAGGAAGCAAGAAGGAAGGCTGGTAATTGCTTAATTAACGTTTGTAAGGCATAACATACGCAGTGTTCCTATTCACCAGAATGCACACAAAATCCTCCAGTATCTGAGAGCCTCCAGTCCCCAATACCCAGTTCATTTCAACAGCTCTCTCCCAACTGCTGCAGTAGACAATGAGTTTGGGGAGGGGGAGGAAGGGTAGGGGAGGAGGGCATGCAAAATATCCTACATGGATGGCTGAATCCATTTAGTTAGGAGGGTGCCTTAGAGAACCATGCAGACATTTTTGCCCAAACTTGCAGGCCAGTCCCATAGACTGTGATATGAGCACGGTAAATAGGAATGGGTGGCACTGGAAGTTAGAGACAGGAAAGGGAAGGTGGAGTTGTTTTTAAAAATCAGCCTACCCCAACAGTGGGGAAGCCAATTGTGAATGGAAAATTTCTAAAGGGCAACAAAAAACACATTTTCTCTCCTGCTGCTTTTTTTGTGTGCCTTTGTTATTTTGCTGCTTGGGTCAAGGACATGACAAGGGAAAGGGAGGAGTACACAGGATATAGTATAGAGCTTTGTTATATTGTAACTTTATTTTCCTCAGTGGAAAATACAAATTCTCAGAGGAGCCCTTCCATATTTATTTTGCAGTGTGACTCCTGAACCATTCCAAAAGTTGATATGCTGATCACTTTTTGTTACCCTCCATTTGTTTCACATGAGGGCTACAAGCTTTCTTCAATTTACATGGGTAAATGTCACTTTCCATTTAATCCAAATATTAGACAAATGCCTTGGTATATGTGCTATGAATGACACTAAGTCCCCAGACATACCAGTTTAAAAAAAAATTATCACTAAAGGATTATAAACAAAGACAGGTAAAACTGTTAATTTTGAAGTACACAAAAAGAGTTCAAAGCACCAAGTTTGCATTAGTCATCCACATACCAAAATACATAAATTATAAGCAGCCAAGTTTTAAAAAAATACAATAGATTTAGTAGTCACCTGTTACTCAACATATTAATTCAGGTTCAGTGAATAATTCTACAGACATAACTAGAGCTTTTAACTTTCACAGTTTAGAAAACCATGTACTAATAGTAATACAGTTTCACATCAATTTCTCTATTCCCAATGTGTAAGAAACAAACATTGCTACAGGAACAGATAAAAGGGATCAATACGCTTAAATTCTAGGATGCAGTGTTAATGGTTAAAGAGAAGGAAAATCAACTAGTTTCTACATGTTCTTGAGAAGGAAGATTTAGTCACAACTGTGAATTTGCCTTACCAGTTGAGATTCAGATTTTCCTTTACCCTTATTCTCCACACAGATCCCACCTCTGTATAGACCACTGGAAGCTTACCTAGCAGGAGGATGAACAATGAGGACATTTCTTGCCCTCCATCTTTTTTTTTTTTAAGCAGAAATGCAAAGGACTATCATTAAGGTCCTTCCATTCTTAGTTTTTAAATTTTACCTTATTTTTCCACCCAAAGAATCTGTAAGTGTTTATTATTACAACAAAAAGATGGGAAAAAAAATCGGTGGGAAAAAACCCTTAATTTCCCTGGGTAAATATTTGGGTTTATTATCGTGAATGGAAAAAGAGGGGTATTTCTTTCATTCTTTGAATTCTACCATCTACATGGTTTGCTGCAAAACTGAAACAGAATTCAAAACACAACGCCACCTTTGAGTTTCAGAATATCTTTCTAACCCCCAAATAAAAAAAAAACAAACTTTTCTTTTGAAAAAAACAGTATACTGTTGTAGATTTATAAATATTTATTGGAAGATAGTTTTATTTAATAATTGGGCCACACCATTTGCAGCTCACACACTCAACTTCATCCTTCTTTCTTGTTTTTGCACTTTAAAAACTTTTGAATACCTCCTTGTGTTCTGAAAGGAATTTTGATACAGATTTTCATTTTCTTCCCATTTTATGAGTCAAATCTTTAAACCGTTATCTGCTAACAGACTGAAACAAGTATATGGTGGTGAGAGGGATAAGAGGAGTGCTGGCCTTTTTTGAACATCCTAGCATTCAGTAATCAAAGGGTTAAACTCAGGTAGCTAGAAGGTGTTGGTAGGGAGCCAGAAGAGCCAATGGGGAGAGGTGTTAAGATCTGAAATGAAAGAAACCCTGCTTTTTTCTTCTTTGTGTCAGTTTAACCAGGGAGCTGGGGGAACAAGATTAATTGAACTAGGCAGAACTACCATGCCTACAAAAAATACTGGGCATGGAAATGGACTGGACCTCAAAGCACAGATCTATGAGTAGATAGGGAAATGTTCATTTAGACATGATCAGATTATTTTCTTTGTTTTGTAGTTTGGTTAGACTTCTCTATGTTAAGCCCATGTGCCACCTACCCCAATATACTGTACTTTAAGATGTATCCCAGGGATGGAATTTCTGTTTTTAAATTGTTCTTTTCTCATTTGCTTTAAATACCTAGCAACCAAGTATGGTTTATCTTTCTGTTTTGTTACTAAAAATCACCTTTATTTAGGTGATTATGTGATTCATGTGTCCTGGAAGGCAATAGAAGATCTGTGTATGTATGCCTAAAACAGAGAGGTCAGCTACCAGAAATTGCGGTGTGTTTACTTTTTTCTTTTTTCCCCCCAAGCTTTCTCGTGGTAAAAGAGCTTGGGGTATCTTTCTGGAAAAAGTCTTCTTGAATCCAGGAAAAAGCATGTGGAAAGGGGTTTTTGAATTGGTAGTGGCAGCCTATCTGCGACCTTGGGGAGCTTTCAAACAGAAGCTTATAGAGGCAAGGTATTTTAAGGACTCTTGCGGGCCCTCACCTTCTGCTCTTGGAGTGCCAGACTGGGGAACAGCATTGACAGGTGGGCATGAGATTTACCAATATGTTCAGATGTGCACACTCCTCAGAATTTGCATACAGGCCTGCTTATTGTGTGCATCTTCTAAACTAAACACATAACCTTGCTCCAACATAAAGCTTTCCACACACACACACACACACACACACACACACA
>JANRFK010004149.1:29400876-29415952 GCA_030068395.1 Apalone spinifera
AGCTCCTTGCTGACAGTATATGGGGCACAGTCTGGTAAGGTGCTGGGCCCTCTGTGCAATACTTCTTGAAAAAACCAGGAATATTTTGGTTAAAAAAAATCAGTTTAAACTGAAAACAAAAAAAGGGGATCATGTATCATGGAGGGCATAGTAAATATCAGATTATTTTTCCTTCGTCAGACACAGATCAGGTCCCCAGATGTGGGTGGCTTTTTTTTTAAACTAGTTTGTTATTAGACATTAAATATGGAGTGTGAAAGCTTGGACCCTCTTAGGATGTGACCTGATGTGTTGATACATCACTGAGTCAGCCTATTCTGCCAATCTGGTTTTACTGGTTCAAGCTCACAAGCAGTGCCACACCCAACTGAAGAATGATAGAGACACCAAGATCAGCCCTGGGAAAGCTCATTTTAAGGGACTTGACACAGGTATCCAGGTGCCCACTTCCCTTGGGGTGCAAGCCCAAAGTTACATAAAGTTTGCCTCCTCCCTCAGTGTGGAGGAAGGTATGCACAACACCCCTCCCTCCACTTAGAAATTATAATATGTACCCAGCTAATGCAAAGAAATAAGTTTAACTACAAAAGGTGTATTTCAAGTGATTAAAAAGGTAGCAGAGTACTAAGAAAATGAACAAAGCATGCAAACTCAGCTTGATTCTCTAAAGAAATTGGTTACAAATAATAATTATTCACCAAATATATTGTTTTAGGTAGACTCCTTCACGGGTCAAGTATCTTGCTAGCCTGAGTCCAGCAGTTCTTTCCCCACTCCCTCAGTTACAGTCCTCGTTTCAGGTGTTTTCAAGCATCTCTTTGGGTAGGGAGGTAGAGTAGAAGCAAACTGAAGATCTTGATCCTTCCTGCCCCCTTGTTCCCACCTAATATAGGATTTCCAACTTATGGAAATCCTCTGTTTGATTCTCCAACCTCCCAGTAGAAAAGGTCAGCAATCCAAAGATGGTGGTTAGTACGTCACCTGACTGTAGCACCACAGCATCAGGGTCAATTTGGAGCATAGGTAGGCCAAGCCTTGTAAAAGTCATCTGTCCTTGCTGATGCACCAGGGTCTAGCTTTTTCATTTTTGTACCTAAAGCATTAGCAGTGGGCATCACCCAATACAGCATAATCAAAATACAGGTATACAGTCATTATTCCTAACTTCAGATTTAAAAAAAAAAAAAAAGACATACAAATAGGCTAATCGTTCAATGAATCATAACCTTTCTAATGATACCTTACATGAGTTATCTTGCCTAAAGTAGATTCGTTATGTCATTTATATCACAACTTTATTTTAATATAGAATGTGGAGTGCAACATCAGAGGGAGCAGGAGAAATTCTGTGATGGTGTAAGCACTCCAGTCAGATGCTACAGAACTTGGGAGATATCCATAGCAACATAAATTAAAGCCTTCCAGAACGTAAGGAGAAAACACTGCTCAAGTCACACCTAAAGCAGAAAGCTGGCTTGAGACTGTTCGTCTTGATTTGTTGGGGTGCTGGTAGAAAAATATTTTGAATATTCCCAACACCATAATGCAGATAAACAATGACCTCTTGCAGAAATGCCTATTGCAATGGGATGCATAGATCCCTGGGTGTCCCAGCAACCCAGGAATTAATGCAGCTACTACCAGCCAGCATGACTGGCAAACTTGCTGACACTGGAAGTATAAAAAGAGGTGAAAAGCAGAGGGGCAGCTGGCAAAGGAGCATGCAGGCTGGAGAAGGAAATTCCTGACAGCAAGCTGGTAAGAAGCTTGAGACAACACTCAAGTGAAAGAATCTCAAGGGATTTGGAAACCCATTGACTCAATCTCATAAACCACTTCTAATGCTGCACCAAAGAGGGCACTGTTGCCTAGTGGGAAGGGGGTAGTTTTAGAAGGTAAAATAAAAAAAAAAAGAACAAGTCAAAAATCACCTAGAAAAGTTAGATGCCTGCAAGTCACCAGGGCCTGATGAAATGCATCCTAGAATACTCAAGGAGCTGATAGAGGCTCAGATACCTCCTCTAGCTATCATCTTTGGAAAATCCTGGGAGACAGGAGAGATTCCAGAAGACTGGAAAAGGGCAAATATAGTGCCCATTTATAAAAAGGGAAAGAAGAACAACCCAGGAAACTTCAGACCAGTTAGTTTAACTTCTGTGCCAGAGAAGATAATGGAGCAAGGAATTAAGGAAATCATCTGCAAACACTTGGAAGGTAGCAAGATGATAGGGAACAGCCAGCATGGATTTGTAAAGAACTAATCATGTCAAACCAATCCGATAGCTTTCTTTAATAGGATAACAAGTCTTGTGGATAAGGGAGAAGCAGTGGATATGGTATACCTAGACTTTAGTCTACATTCCTTGCTCCTTCCTTTCTATAGAAAGGGTCAACAAAAACTAAAACATCACGCCATAAAATGAAAAATATCATTTTTACTGTCTCTCCTTTTCTCTGTTCTAAACAAAAACAACTCATAGTACAGGCCCTGATTAAACCGCTCATACATAGATATGGAGGGCGTATGATCCGACCATTCTAACTGCAGGCATTTTGAATGGAGCAGGCTGTTTTGTAAAGGATTCATGTAAAAATTCATTCATCAATTTTGTATGTTGGCTTGCAATATCATACTGTATGCAATTGTAGGGCCAAGTGGTCCCATAAATTCTACTATGGTTTTCTATAGACTATGGTTTTCATTGCACGAGGAGTAACAGTTAATTTGAGGGAAGGGTTTTGGATCAGACTACCGCATCTAAACGCGGCAAGTTAATTCGGGCTACCAGCATTTTAAAATGGCGACAGGCCACAAATATGCTAATCAAGCGCGGGATATTTAAATCCCGCATTTCAGTAGCAACTACAGTATGCTTCATTTGCCTCCCTAGTCCGAACTAGGGGGCAAGCGTAGACATACCCTTACAAACTACATATTACAGCACATGATATTCCAGATCGAATCTTTGTTTTTTAAACTAAGAACACATGATTACAGTGACACAAATTGACTTTCATCAGACAGCCTCAGCAACTCTATATCACCAACTGTAGAACAGAAATACTGATTACTCACTGCTGAAATTCATTGATGAGAAGTAGGGATGTAAGCAACTAATCAAGTAGTCAACTACTCAATAAACCCTCTATCAGAAGCAGCCGGGGGGGCGGGGGAGGAGGGAAGAGCAGGCACTGGTGCAGGAGGGAGCCAGCTTAAAAGCCAGTTGCCCACCCCCATGGAGACGGGGGGGGGAGAGGGAGGAGAGGCAGCGTGAGGCAAGGGCGCAGCAGGGGACCGGGCATGAGCCGGGAATCAGCTGCGCCTCTGCCTTTTAAATGGAGTAAGAGCCTGGCAGCTCTTACTATATTTTAGAAAGGCAGAGCCACAGTGGGATTAGCTCCCAGGGCAGCACAAGCAGGGATTGTTTTGCTAACCCCACTATGGCTCTGAAGTTTAAAGGTAGCTCCTACTACATTTAAACCACAGAGCCACAGTGAGGGTAGCAAGCTCTCCTCCCTTTATCAACTAATGGAATTTCCATCAACTACTCTGTCATAATCAGGAGTGCTGACCAGCACCTGGTGACTAAGGGGTTAACCTATGTTTCTAGCCAAGGTGTCAGGCGGTCAACCAATAGTAATGCAGGTAGAATTTCCAACTGGAAGAAAGGGGCTTTTCTCTCTCTTTTTTTTGTTTGAGATCAGAACAGTTTCTCCCAGGTATTGAGAGAGACGGGAGACACTTCTCTCTCCAGGAACAGACTTCTTAAAATGTGTAAGTAGGGAAAAGTTGAGATAGTCCATCAGGGTTTATTGTTTTCCTTGTTATGGGGGGTTGGAAATAATGTCTGAGCTTGCTAACATTCCCCCCCCCCCCCGCCTTTTAATCTTTTGTAACTAAGCCTTACATCCTAGGGTTCTCCCTGAGGATCTATATCAAATGGTGGTTCTTTCCATCTAGCCAATCTACTACGCTTGCAGCTGCAGTATTGTTTTGGTAATAAAAGATTGGTATTTTCCAATTAAACAGTATTGACTGATTGTGGTGTCCTTAGGACTCAGTGCCTCGTTACCAGGGCAGGGTCCATTGTTGCCTGTGGATTCCCTCTGTTTTTCCCAACTCCAAGCAAACAGAGGTTGGGGCAGTGGAGAGTGTTTTACTTTAGAAAGGAGATTTCTCAAGTGATCTCTTCCTTGATTTTCTTGGAATCACTTGGGTGGTGGCAGCGGGTCCCCCAAAATCTGGATATTAGGGGTAAAGTTTTTGTACCAGAGCCTGTAGAGCCTCTTACAGGCGTCCAACTTCTGCATTCATCATGCGAGAGTGGGGAACAGCCCTGACATACTCAGTTAGCTGGTTATCCAGGGATGCAATAGTATAGTCAATTAACTGATAAGCAAAAGCTAATAATGTTATATGCTTAATACTATAGACTACACACATTTCCCACCCCCCACCCCAGTAAATTGTTTAGTGGTCTGGCCAGGAGTCCAGCTCTGTCCCGGCCTGTGGCAGGTCTGGGACCTACCCCTGTTATGGCCCTGCATTTAAAGTGTATTAGGAAGCAGGTGAGAAGGCAGCCCGGCTCACACAGGGTCCTGGAGCTCAGATCCCCTACGGTGGACAGGGGCTGCTGCCACCCTCTGCTGCTGCCTCTGTAACTAAGGTCACAGCATGGAGCAACAGGCAACCGGTCAGCTAGTTTTTAAACTGGCTCCCCCTCGCAGATGAGCTCCCGCCTGGCACCCCACGCTGCTGCCTCTGACACAGAAACAGAAGCGTAGTGTGGAAGGGGGCTCCTCGGCAGTGAGGCCAGAGTGCACTAGCTGCTGGCCCTGCCCCTGGGGACTATAGAATATTCGAGTAACCAATAAGAATTCATGAGGTTAAATGACTATTCAATTAATCAATATTTAACCTCCCTAATCTGCATTTTAACATCCTTAATGAGAAGTACTATATACCAAGAGCTCCCAGGATGGGCCAACCTGACACACACAGTTCCCTAAAGCTCTTTTCCACTGTGAGACTACTTAACAGAAATGTCCTTTCCCTTCCCTGCAATCTCCCCTTTGCTGGTCTGGACCTTTTTGAAGCTTATCCTATCATATTCTTCCCTATGTTCCTCCCTCATGGCCTCCATGGTCAGAAAAGCTTCATTTAATTTTGCACTTCCATAAATTATGAGGTAGCTCTGATGCTGGCAGACCAAGTGCCCACTCACACCAAGGCCCCTAACCCTCAGTGAACACTAACAAATGCATGAGCAGCCAATAATGTAGGCAGGGGAAAGCACAGCCCTCCTAGAACTTCTCACACACCCAACTGCTGAGAGCCAGGGCTGCCGCCTGGGAGGAAAGGGGCCACAGCCCGGCAGCCCGGCTTCCCCCGGCCGCCAGGAAGGGATGGGGCGGGGATTCAGCACGGCAGCCCCAGTGGCTTTCCACCTGGCCATGAAAGATCAGGCGGGGGGTGGGCAGGGCTATACTCCAGGAGCAGGGTTTTGGGCAGGGCAGAGCTGGTGCTCACCTTCCCCAGCTAGGCTTTCACAGCCACCCATGAAAAAAAAAAAAATGCATAGCTGGAAACCACTCAGGCTCACCTGTGGGTTAGCATGGTTAAAGTGGATAAGCTGAGAATATGTTTTGCACTCAGCCTTAATGGAATGCTTCTAGGATGCAGCACTGCATTTAACCTCACTTTTAACAGACAGAGCCCCTGGTATAAAAGTTATATTGAGTGAAAACCTCTGTAATTGTGCAACTCAAAAAGGAAAGAAGCATTACTTAGTGTAGAGTTCTGGTCACGCTTCCCCAAAGTACTACTGAAAACAAATGAAGCCGTGTGAAACAAAGGACAAAGACTATGTTGATTGCTTCCCCCAAAAGAGGGGACTTGCCTGTGAACTCATCTCATCAGTCTGAACTCTGGGGGAAGGGAATAAAAATGCAGGACAAATAGTAACTATGCTGCTTGGTATTCAGAAGCCACTATTTTTAAGCATAAGCAAGCTGTTTAGTTTGGGTTAACTCTAAAGGATACTGTAAAGGATAGTTAACTCTAAAGGATAGTACTTCATCTAGCAGCTACATTACCTTGTGGAACCTAAGACTGTATCTCATTTGTGAATGTATGTTCAAATGCTCTAACCTGGTAAATAACTAAAAAAAAAAAAAAAAAAAGGATTGGCTACACACATTGTCTTTAGGCAAAGATCTAAGGTAGAACTGACCTGGGGCAAGTAACCTGAATATTATTCTAATTTTTGTGCAAGACAAAAATACAGGTTTTGCATGGGGACTGTCTGTGACTCCATGTTAAGACTATTGCAGTGACTGAGGCATTGATACTTAATACATGCTTGGCGAACTCTAAACAGAGAGGAAACAACGAGGTTAGGGTTTGTGCCCTGGTTTATAACAGTCTGCCCAAAGGTTGGCACTCATGGTCAGGAGCCATTTTAGACAGCCTAGAACTGCCATGATTATGGTAGGATTCATGTGCCATATCTCAGCTGGATTTATAGCTCATAAACCAGTGCTGTTAGTCATGGTTGATACAAGAGACTTTGAACAATTATGCAAGGAGAAGTGAATAACCTTTAAAAGGAAGCCCCCAGATCAGGAATTAAGAGCTTTGTGCATAAGTTAACCAGGCATCCCAAGCACCTTTCTGCCATGGGTACCACTGCAATGGAACTGATACAATTGCAGCACCTGCAAGCCTGAGATGTACAAGGGACTGACGGCAGAACTGTGTCCCAGGGAGATCATAGAAATAAGGGAAACAGGTAAACAGGTGAGCTGTGCTCACCAAAAGAGCACAGCTAGCAAAAAGTTTGAGGAAAAAAAATCCACCAAAGACACATGGAGCTAAAAGCTGAGGTGAGGGCATGCCAGGAAAGAGATGGAAGCTCAGGCACTGAAGCTCAAAACGACTGAAACAGCAAAAGGAGCATCCCTACCCATGCATGCTCTGACCCCACAAATAAAGGGGAGTGGGAGAAGTCTGCCTAATTTATAAAGAAACTGAACTACTCGCTAGCTCCAATTGAAGTAGGAAACCAGTGAACATTGATTCCTTATCATGGCATTAGACCTTTACTATCTGCACTTTCCAGAAGAGGGCAGATCAATACAGAATACACATTTGGTGAGAACTGGGGACTGGAGTGTTAGAATCACCCTGCAAGTAGTAACCAAGGCAGAATGTGACTGATATGTTGCAGACATACTTCTGGGCCAGGCCAGAGCTGCATCCAGGGTGTGCTAGGCCATTTGTGAGCAGCCCAGATTGGGAGCTAAAACTGCAAAGCATCAGCTATGGTATCCCATAGAGCACTTGGGACGTGCAACACTTTTACTGAAAAGGCAGCTTATTCTACCTAGTGGTGCACTGACTTATCTATAGCCATTTAACTGATAGTTTGCATTTGTACTAAATCAAGAAGCTGCATCTGCATATGCTTTCACCTGACTCCACATATCCATACATCATGTGGATGTTTGTTCAAATTATTTTAATTTGTAATGTAGCCGGACGCGGCCTAGTTTGAACAAGTTTCCCCATTATGCTTAGTAGCTGTGGAAATCCCCATAATGTTAGATGCTTGTTAAAATCACTTTGCCTGAATAAAACCAATTGTATTCATGCTTATGAATATGTAACCTGTCAATGTATAAAGTACATGAGGAAGTGTGACTAGGTTACCTTTTATGGCCATAAGGAAAGATCCTGCAAATAAATTGATGTGACAGGCAGCAGATGGGGCTTCTTCTCCTTGGAAAAGATGTAACAGCGAGCCAAGCTCAGGACCAAAAGCAGCATAGCCCACCTGTGGATCTGAAGGGACTCCAGTTACCTCCTGGCCAATCTCCGGGAAGTTGTCGCCTGGCCTGACTCAGCCACCTGTGAAATCAAAACTAACTCCCGCTGCGCTTGCAGCCTGCCTCCAAACTGCCAGCATAAATGTGATGTTTGTGTGCGTATTGCTGTACCATTAAGAATCTGTACAGCTAGCTAGGATTAAACAAGCCTCAGTGCTGCTTCAGTTCACCCTTTGCCTGAGCTTATGCGTTGGCTGATTCTAAGGCAACAGGACAGATAAGTATAATCTTTCTAAAGAGGTGATGGGTGGCTTGCTATACTTTACAACCATTAAAAATTGTGTCCTGTAATCCTGTCAGATCTCATAAGCTAAGCGGGATCAAGCCAAATCAGTATGTGCAGAGAAGCATTCCACAGATCATAGCCTCAGCCAATGATGCTATTGATTCAGTAGGTAATGCTTTTCATTCCAAGGATTTGTCTGTGCTATAATCTTCTGTTACACTGAACTTATGCCCAAGTTAACAGACACAATGCTGGACACAAGCAATGGGCCAGTGCAGTATTCAGTACCAGGTCACTAGCTATGTATAAACCCTGCATAGCTAACACAATGCTAAACAACTCTGAAATAAAACAAGCCCTGATGATCTTACAGTTGGGGTCCTAGTAAGACTAATTCAAGCAATAATTTTACCTACCTAAATTACTATTTGAGACACAGTGGTCTTCACTTTTTGTCAGAGATTGTGGCCAAACATTCCTGTGAACTATTTAATAGTTGCTACTTTCCATCCCATTAGGCTGCACACACACTAACCTTCTTTCCAAAAAGACCAGCCAGAAGCAGTAATACAGAGCTCTAGCACAGATGAGGTCCAAGGAACTACAATGTATTTGTCCGTAACATAAACCAGTTCAAAACCAATGGTTAAAATACCAATGGTACCTCATCAATACTCCACAAACCATTGCTACCAGTTGTGCTATACTGGGATAACAATTTTGGTGAGGAAAAAAATCCTCTAGCACAGATAAGGCTAACGTGCATCTCACATACCTTCACTGGGAAGTTGGGAGGTTTAATTTATTTCATGTTTAAAAAGTATTGGGTACTGTGGACTAAGGTATATATTTGTATATAAATATACAGAAGTATACATTTCTATTATTTTTCACAAATGATTGTGCAGATGAAAAGAAAGTCAATTTATACAAACTTTAGTTAACTATGGTTTACCAGGAATCTCAGCAACTGTTGTATATGAAAAAAAAAAATCATGATTTAAATCATCTCTTCTATGTAAGTTCCTCTGCATTATTGTTTAAAAGAATCCAAAAACTCAGAATGGAAAACACTTTATTATTCACTTGAACATTTAATAATGCTTTGACTGTATAAGCCAGTGGTGGGGCACCTTGTTTTTGGGTCAGAGGCCACTAACCCACAGAAAAATTAGTCAGGGGCCACACACAAGTGGCAAGCAAAAAAAACCCCTTATTGATGTGGCCTCTGACTGAGAAGGAGAAAGACACTCCTCTCATTCTCCTCCCACACCAGAATCTAGGGAAGCCCAGCCTAGTAGATTTTGGGTGTTCCATCCCCGCGGTGAGGCATTAGAGGAGCTGGAGCACCAACATGGGCTCCTCAATACTGGGGAGCCCCTGAGCCTCAGGGGCCGAATCCAGGCAAGCCAGAGGCCAAATGCAGTCCCCAGGCCTGAGATTCCCTACCCCAATATAAGCAATGCTGCTGCCTGTTTAGACAAATGAGGTCCTTTTGTGAATCCTGCTTTGAAATGTCTTAATGTTTTATTTTACCTAATGGACATAAACATTAACAAAAGCTATTTACTTAGTTTTAATGTTTGCTTACCATGTAAATGCCAATTCTACAAACAGCAAATGAAATCTATCACCAAGAACTTTACTTAGTGGGACATCAAATGTTTAAATTTGAGAAACAAGCAAATCAGCCCTTTTTTAAATTAAATTTGGTTTGAAATAGTCTGCAAAAGAGATTTTTAATCACAGATTTTTAAGCCCTTTTCGACTTTATGATATGCAAAGGCGGCATAAGAAGGTTTTTACCTGGGTACTGGGCCCCTTCCTCCTCCCAATTTTTTTAATAGTTCTTACATTTCTATTCTTATCTTCTCTGAATTTCAGTTTCAAACTCTGTAATACATTAAAGGATTAGTATTATGAATTTGTAAAAAGGAAGCTCTTTCTTCACTAGTATTTCATGAGCATTTGTGTAAAAGTCGATCTTAAAGCCCTTCAAAGAGCTCTGTTTCCAATCTATTGTGATGCCATACCTCTGTTAGGTCTATGGTCATTTATAGAAGACTGGATATACACAGCCTAAATATAAACTAATAATAAACCACACAAAAAATGCCTGTTCAGGCCACCTTTATATATCACAAAGAAGTCCAAAAATAACAACCAATGTCTCCTCTTTAAGACCCCTGCCCTTCAAATTTGATCATTTTTAGATGTAATTAAATTAAATATATCCTGACCCATGCATCAATGCATTTGTGAAATTCTGACACACACACACACACACACACCCCCCAAAAAAAAATTTTTTTTAAATGAATTTTTGCAAGAGATCTTTTTCATACTCTGGGAAACAATAGTTACAAGCTACTAGTTTTACACTTTGGGTGATTCCGATGCACAAGAATTCACAGTGTTGTTTAAACTGCAATATTTTTAGCATATGAACTAAATAAGCTCCTGTTACATTTATGTGGCTGACGTTGTGATTTGGGACTTGTAATGAATGAACATTTCTCTGAGAATGTCGAAGCCACAGACCTCAAAACACCATCAATGGAGCAATTATGGTTCCATCTGCTTTGCCAATGATGGCATTATGGAATCCCCATACAGGCTTTAGGGATTTGCAGAAGCAACCAGTAAATTATGTCGTGCCATCATCTCTCTCTCTCTCTGCAATGGGGGAAGTGAGCAGCAGGAGCAAAGAGAAAAAGAATCACAATGGTTGCTTACCACAACACAATCAGAATTTAGTATAGGTTGAAACTCTCTAATCTGGCATTCTCTGGTCCAGAAACATCTGTAGACCCGCCTGAGTTTAGTTAGCCAGATATCCACTTCTCATGAGTGTGTTCAAGTTTCCCACAGTCCCATAAAGTTTGTTTACAGGCACCAGCCCTGGCTCTCAGTGTTATGTACTGTTATTTAGGAGTAAATTAGAGGTAATTGTCTCCTAAGTACCCAGTAAGCAGTGGGAATGTTGGTAATGCTGATAGACAATATTGATTTCCTATGGTCTGGCAAATTCTCTGGTTCAGCACCAGTCAGGTTCCAAGGGGGCCAGGCTAGAAATGTTCTACCTGTACTTCCTGCTTTCCAAATACTTTTGGTGTTAGGAGCAAATTATACACACACAATTTACAATTAAATGGGTAAATGATTTAAAGGCATCAACTTAATTTTTCACAAAAATTAAAATTTTGGGACAGCAACTCTTTTAAAAAAAAAATGTAGCAACTTCTTTATTGAAATAGGTTTAACAAAGTTTCCCTCATAACATCCAAGTCAAATTGAGCGGGTCAGAGAATCTGAAAGTGAAAGCTAAACTATTTGCCCAACCTGAAATAAATACAGAGAGATAACTAATGAAAAGTAAACTTGATATTTTTTTAAACTTCTCTCACTTTTGGTAACCTAAGATGTTATTAGTAATAGGAAAATGTTGTTACTTACAACTAATGATTCAAGTTGACAGGCTCTCTATGTTTTTGTATAATTTTTTACAACTTAGAGCATATAGCTACCTTTGGATGTCCGTTCATATTAAAAATGATTTTTTAATATGGTTTCACCATACTAAGTATTTACACTTTTGTGATGAGAAATATTCCTATTCACTACTCAGAGACAATACTGATGATGGCTGTGTCTAGACTGGCCAGTTTTTCTGGAAAATCAGCCGCTTTTCCGGAAAAACTTGCCAGCTGTCTACAATGGCCACTTGAATTTCCGCAAAAGCTCTGACTTCCTACTATAAGAAATCAGTGCTTCTTGAGGAAATACTATTCTGCTCCTGTTCGGGCAAAAGTCCCTTTTGCACAAAGCTTTTGCGCAAAAGGGCCAGTGTAGACATCTCAGATTTGTTTTCCGCAAAAAAGCCCAGATCATGAAAATGGCGATCGGGGCTTTTTTGCGGAAAAGCGCATCTAGATTGGCATGGACGCTTTTCTGCAAAAAGTGCTTTTGCGGAGAAGCGTCTGTGCCAATCTAGATGCTCTGTTCCGAAAATGCTTTTAACAGAAAACTTTTCCGTTAAAAGCATTTCCGGAAAATCATGCCAATCTAGATGCAGCCATGGTGGATATACTGTGATACAAAAGCAGAAGAAAGCATTTTTGTTACAAATTGAATTGACATTGGAGGGGCAATTTAAACATTTCAATATAAACATTAACTAAGATTACATTTTTATTCTAATATGCCATGTTACTGTAAAATTTTAGTCTGTGTACATAGCATTAATGAATGTGAAGCATGTGCTTACTAAATTGTTCTCAAACTCTGTAACAGGGTGGATAGTTTCAGAATGCAACTGCAACAGGACAAGTAAGAGCAAGAATGTGGCTTTCCTAAACTAGCTTACACATGCCCACTGAAGGGGAAAGAAATACAAAACTATGTTGCCATTGCTGGAATTTTGAAACTGACAAGGTATTACTGGCCCAGTGGTACGATGAGCTAATGCTCCCATTATCAAGTTTAACACAGGCAGACTTTTTCCCATGTCACAGAGAAAGATTAAGTTAGCATCCTCTTGAAGGATGGGGGTAAATGATGGAAACTAACAAATTGCCATATGCAGTTCAGAAGAGTCTAAAAGTTACAAAACAACAGAGTTATGAAATTACAGGTCAGACACTCTTTGAACCTGGGGTCAACCAGGCACTAGTAGATACAAAGAAGAAAGAACAGCAGCAAATACTGTACAGCCTGGGGCTTTAGCACCGGGTTTCATGATTTCGGCAAGGTGTTGGGGAATTCAGCCACCATGTGGAGCACGGAGGCTCAGGACTTCATCACTGCTGGCTTCAGCCCTGCAGTTTCTTCCCCATAGCTCAAGCCCTGATTCTGGACTGAAACTGGGAGCAGAGCTGTGGAGCTAAAGCCCGGAGCTTCAGTGCCCACCACAGGGCCGAAGCCCTAAACCCAGCACTCCCCCCAGGTCTAAAGCCCCAATCCCTCTCCCCCCCAAACTCCCTGCCAGAAGCCTTGATACCCATACCCAGAGCTCTGACACACAAACACACCCTCTGTAACTATAGCCCCACCGCCTCGCCTCCATGGCTGAAATCCATAAAGTTTGGTCAGAATTACAGAAAACCTCCACTGCCAATTTTAAATGCAAAATGTTGTTAGCATGTGCATCGAATTTGAGGTTGCAAATTCAAGAAGATTCCTTTCTTTCCATGCAAGGACATACATAAGCATATTCCACTAAGATTTCTCATTTAATGCCTACAGTTCTGTGTGTAGTTCTCCTTTAATGAGAAATAAAGTACTAGGGTCATGTTTTCCTTTGCTGGTAGTGCACTCACATATAGCTTTACTGGGCTTTTTAAACCCATTTAGAGATAGATGCTCCTCTACTGAAATACAATAGTTTTTAAAAAAAAATAAAAAAATTTGAAATATGGTGAAATGGGACTAATGGAATGCGAACAATATCCAGACAGGAACTAGGGGAGTTCTTGGAACTATAATCATTATAAAAGAGTATTGAGTAGATGAATCAGAGAACAACAGTATTCTTCTAGCTGTTTTTCCTCACTAAAAAAACATTTTGCATGAGATTTTTAGCTGGTTCAACCACAAGACAATTTAACACTAAATTTAAGTTGCAAAACAACCACAAAAAGTTGGAGACATCACCAGTCATTCTGCAGAATACACAGGCAGTCAGTTCAATTATGCCAAGGATAATTTGGCAGGCCAAAAAGGAATTTGAAGAGCAACTAGCAAGAGACACAAACTATAGGTTGGACTTCCCTGGTCCAGCAAGTACCCTTGCGACCTGACTAATCCCACATGAGGGATTTTGCCAGACCAGGGGAGGTTATTTCTGCCTCCCCTCCCATCCCAACCCAGGACTGGTCCTGCCAGGCAGCCCTGCTGCCAGCCCCCTGGGCTCCTGAGGGAGCCCCACAGCCTTGCCAGCCCACAGCGCTCCCAAGCACCAGCCCTCCACCAGGACTCTCTAGTCTGGCAACGTCCATGGTTCTAGCAGACCACAGTTGTTGACAAACTACAGAATCCTGGTTTAGAGAGGTTCAACTGTAATAGCAAAGAAGTTTAAGTAAGTCAGAAAAGGAAGCCTGCCAAACAACCAAGGGGCCACTGAATGATAAAGGTGATAAAAGTAACACTCAAAGATGACAAGGCTGTTGTGGAGAAACTAAATTAATTCTCCACATCAGTCTTCATTGTGGAGAGAATCTCCCTCATAATCCAGATCTCAGCCATTCTTTTTAGATGGCAAGTCTGAGGAACTGTCTCAGACTGAGGTGTCAATTGAGGAGGTTTTGGAATATATTGATCTTGGTGACTTATTAACCACTTAATTTATTAGATAGTAATCATCCAAGAGTTCTGAACATGAAATAGCAGAACTAGTAACGGTGATAAGTCACCTATCACTTAAACGTGCTTATGTACCAGATGACTGTAGAATAACTAATGTGATGCCAATTCTCCCCCGCAGAGTCTCTAAGGGCAACCCTGACAGTTACAGAGCAGTCAGCCTAACTTCCTAGGCAAATTGATTGAAATTATAGTGAAGAACAGAATACAGCCACATAAAAGAACATCATTTATTGGGGACAAATTTACACAGCTTTTGTAAAGGGAAGTCATTACTCATTGATCTATCAGAACTAGCCAATTAGCCCATCATAAGACGGGATTTTCAGGTCTCTCCTCCATGTCGGTTTTCTCTCCGGAGCCTCCGGTCTCTCGCTCCATCTGTCTGTCTGTCTCTCCTCGTACTTCTGCCTCCCACTCTCTCTCTCTCAGCTCTCCTCCGCCTCCCTCTTTGTCTCTCTCTCTTTCTCTTCTCCTCCCCTGCCTGGTTCTCACTCAGGGACCACGGACCCCAAACGGCTGTTTGGGCTCCGCGCTCCCCATACAACACGGGGAGTGCGGAGTTCGAACGGTCACTTGCGCCACTTGCTCCCACATGGTGGC
>JANRFK010004149.1:29418929-29431214 GCA_030068395.1 Apalone spinifera
TTTCCGTTAAAAGTATTGCCGCAAAATCATGCCAGTCTAGACGTAGCCTCACTGTATGAGGAATAAGGGAAGTCAAAGCAAGAGTGCTCTATTTCCAAATAAGCCCTGTGCAGACACTCCCAATTTTGAAATAAACTACTAAATTAACATAGCTCAATTTGCATAGTTTATTTCGAGTTAAGCCCTGCTGTGTAGATGCACCTTTGGGATGAAAGCCTTCGAGAAGGCTGTTGGTGGGTAAGAGGGAGCCTGCAGTAGCTTTCCCTATCTTATCCAATACTCCTTGCCTCCACCCAGTATGCTTTCCCATTTCGCTTGTCACCATTTCAGCCACTTACCGCTTCCTTTTCTCTGGCCACTCCATGAAAGTCACGCTGTGTTTAGCATCTAAAGTTGGATACAATATAAGCAACAAATGCCATTCCTGCATACCAAATAGCAATAGTCTCTATTCTTACACAGTGCAATGAGCCTCTGTCCTCCAGGCTGATAAAGTGAGATATGAAAATTCTCACCTAACTGATTACCCACATGTTTTATCGGAGCAGACTGTGAATGTTTCCTGAACCATTGTTCCTTACCAAAGGCCATGCCCATGTATTACCATTCACAGGCTATTTCATAGAAAAGAAGCAGAACAGATAAAGCTAAGAAATAAGTTGTCAGCGAAACTCTCTCAATGCTCAAATTTTTTGGGAGGAAGAAAATGAACACCCAGTTTAAAAAGACACAGTGTATGCACCCAAAAGCAATATACTGTAACTGCCAGAGAATTTTTTCTTATTTGAGTTTCATACAGATATGGGCACAAATTCAACATTGTTATTGCTTTTTTTTGTATAACTATTTTTGTTTGAAACTGTGAATACTGAATAGTACAACTATTCTCACTCGAAGAAAAGGGGGATGGCTTTTTTCCTTGCTGTGAAAATGTATGGTCACATCAGTAGCCCTCTGGTCCTAAATAAACGCAGCTTAGACACTGGCCCAGCCTTTAGATTTGAGCTATGAACTAAGCTCTCCACACCTACAATAAACCTAACCTGATTGACGTTGGGATGTGTAGTCCAAACCCTCATGTTTCATATAGTGCAGCAAATATACAAGGCACTGTACATCAGATGAATTGGGATGAAGTTGTGTCTTGAAGAGGCTACATTCCAAAAAAATACTTGCTGTAATGGCACCAAATGCCCTATACAGATACCAAATTGGTATCTGCATCCATATGCACAAAAATAAGCTGCAGATACCCAAATCCAAATATACAGAGTGGATTTGCAGGGCTGTACAAACGGAACAAAAACTATGGGAACACTTCACAAAACAGGCATACAAAAGACTTTTCTTAAAGAGAGAAAGCAAAGAAGTTTGTCATATTATAAGTGAAACATCATTCCAAACTAAATATCGTTCCAAGCATGCTGGGCGATTTGAAAGAAGGCATGAAGTCAGGAATGGACAAAGGGAACAGATAGGCCAGTGATCCTCAACAAGGAGTATGTGTATCAGTGGGGTTATGCAGAGCTCTTCTACTCGGTACATAAACTCATCCAGATATTTACCTAGTTTTAAAATAGATTACATAACAATCACTAGTGAAGGCAGTACTAACTAAAATTTCATATAAACAATAACTTGTTTATATGGATTTATATACTAAACAATGAAATTGGAATACAAATATTGTACTTGTATTGATTTTATAATTGTGTAGTAAAAATGAGAAAAAGCATTTTTTCAGTATTCTGTGACTGTATTTTTCTGTTTAATTTTCTAAGTAAGCCATTTTTAATTGAGGCGAAATTTGGAAGTACACAAGACATCTCATTCTTGAAAGGGGTACAGTAGTCTGGAAAGACTGAGTACCACTGAAATCAGGCCTGTTGCCTAAGGATTAGGAAAAAGGCATAAGAGTGCATTTATATTTCTTTTTTTAAAAAAGCTTCTCCCCTCACAACCTTACCAGTTTGATAAATTTAATGAATGTTGAAATCTCACAATTATGCATGTTCCCCAAAAATTCCATCGCAGTCATACAGGTTAACTTTCGCTGTGAACAGTACATGAGATATGTTCAGTTCTGAAACTAGCTAACTTGATAGATGAAAACAAACTGCTCCAGAATCTTGAGAAGCCTCAAGTAAGGCTGCATTTGAGACACTGCAAGTTCACTGCCAGTATTCCATTAACTATTTTCTTAAAGAAAAAAATACCATTTCATTTATACAAAGGTCTCCCTCCCTGACTCAAGCCTAGCATACAAGTTACAGGCATGAAGTTTTCAAATAAAGCATTTCCACTCCAAAAATAAATACAAGATGCCTGTATTCAAACCCAACATTCAGGTAAGCGTTGAAAATATTGGGTGTGTTTCTCCATCAGCAGGGGGAGGGGAGGAAAATCAGGTCAGCTGTTACAGCTGCTTTCATTTCAATGGTACAATCTTGCAACACAAAGAACAGAGGAGTCTTGCCCACTATCTAATAAGACAATCTCATAGGTCATGTTTATTAAAAGGAGGATCCATGCTGCAGAGCAGGGATGTAAGAGTGTAGTCAATTAACCAATAAGCAAAAGTTTTAATAGGTTAATGCTATAGATGACACAGATTCCTCCCACCCCAGTACATTTTTAGCAAACTAGTCAGTAGCCTGTCTCAGTCCTGCCTTGTGACAGGTCCCAGACATACCCCACTGCAGCTCTGCATTAGCCGGGCTGCCTGCCTACCTCCTCAATTTCAGCCTCGTGCCCAGTCCAGAAGCTCAGATACACCATGGACAGAGCCACCGTTGTATCAGAGGCAGCAGCGTGGGGTGACAGGCAGCCAGGCCACAAGGGAAGCTGATTTTTAAACTGGCTCCCCTCATGGACCAGCTCCTGCCTGGAGCTTCTGATAAAGAGGTAGCAGCATGGAGTGGCAGGGGACTCCTCAGGAGTGGGGCTGGATTAGGGATGTTTAAAAACCAGCTCCCCTCACAGACTGGCTGCCTGTCACCCCACACTGCTGCCTCCGATACAGCAGCCCCTTTCTGGGGAGGGGTCTGAGCTTCTGGATTCAGTGCTGCCTGCCTGGCTCCTAATACACTTTAAATACAGAGCCACAGCAGGGATAGGCCCCAGACCTGGTGCAAGCCGGGACTAGCCTGTTAAAAAGTTTACTGGCGGTGCAGGGACCGGGGGAAGGGGAGGGGAGGGAATGGAAGGAGAGAAATGCATGTAATCTATAGCATTAACCTATAAGCTTTTTCTTATCGGTTAATGGATTACACTATTACAACCCTAGGCTGGATTGCACTGGCTGCCAGCCCCACTCTTGCAAACGATAGAACAGTCGAGTAACCAATAAAAATTCATGAGGTTACTCGATTATTAAATTAACCGATATTTAACATCCCTACTGCAGAGGTCAATCATTCATCTTAGCAAGGTCTAATAAGAACTCGCTAAGCTGACTGCTGAAGGTGCCCCAATCAACTATGGTACTTCTCACGACTGGAATAAGGGAAGTCGATGGGAGAGTTTCTCCTGTCAAGCTCCCGCTGTGGGAATGCTGGAGAAATTCAGCATAAGTAAGTCAACTCCAGCCATGTTATTTATGTAGCTGCAGTTGTATATCTTAAGCCGACCTTCTGGGTTAGTATAGACCTGCCCTAAAATTCACAATGGTCCGTGTAAGAAAGAACAACATAAAAAATCAGAGCTTCAAACTCCAAGGGGGAAAAAAACCTAGTTCATCACACAGGATACGAACAGCCCCTTACTAGATGGGGATGGCAAGAAGGGATTTGTCTTTTATTTTAAATGTTTACTACTGTACAAGAAGAAAAAACATAACACTTTGAGCTGAATTGGAAGTTTTCATTAGTCTCTCATTTTAAACGTAAAGAATTTAGTTAAGATGGAATCACGTTAAAATTTGAATATTGAGTTCACTACATAGCATAGCCATTCAGTATATTTGGTAGTGGCCCACACATTGGAGCATGAAAACTTTTAACTACTGGCCTGGCCTGAAGTACACACCTGTGATACAATCTCTGCAGACAAATAAGGGCAACATTCATTAAGAAACATTAAAGTTACTGGTGAATACTAAACTACTCAGATGCAGTACTGGTCATGCCCAAGGTTACAATTTAGCTCATTCAAGCATATCTTATGCTAATGAATTTAGGGGGGAAAAAAAAACCAGTGACCTAGGTCAAAACTTTAGAGATCTAATAACAACCAAATGAGTGGGGCTACAAAGCACTTTAGCAAAATCGTTCTGGTTTATTGGCTTTTAATAGTTCTATAAGACTGATCAAGATAGAACAAGACAAATACTCCCACTTCACAATCAGGAACTCATTCAAGGACTTAATGGAAAAGTTCTCAGGGCACACACAAGCACACGCACCTAGGCATGTATGCACCCTCAGAGCTAGTTTACAACACTGGAGAAAGATCATACTTTATCAGGTGTAGAATTAACCCCCCCCCCCCCAGCCTTCTATTCTAAGCCTGATAAAGTGTGATCTTTCTCCAGTGTTGTAATACTGCTCTGAGAACTGTTTTCAATTACTTTTTTACTTATTTCCTGTAGGGTTCCACCAGCCTCCAACCCAATAGCCTTTAAAACATTTTGTAGCCACAAAGGCAATATTAATACAATGGAGTATTCTATAGCCAGTTTACTAGGAGGGTGCAAGATAGGAAAGAAAAGAAAGTGATGGGGGGGGGCGTGCTCCCAATTTACACCCACTACATACCAGATAATCCATGTACTGGTGAATAGAGATGGTCTGCTCTTGCTAGGCAGTCTCAAGGAGCTCTCTGCTCCTCTCGGATGATTTTAGGTGAGGTCTGCTGCTGTTCAGGAAGAGTCTTAGTTGGAAGGCTACTGCTGCTGCTGCTAACGGGTCTCTGACGTTCTCTGCAGGCAAGTCTTTGGGGTACGGAAGGGAGGGAACAAGCCTCTACGATGCGTATAAGGAAGGTCTCAGATATTCCTGCTAGGAAGACCCCAGAAGAGCGGCTGGAAGGTGCAGGGGCGTGGTGCTGGGGTCTCTGATACTGCTGCTGAGCAGACAGTCCCCGGGATGCAGGGTGAGGTGAGATCTCTAAGGCTGGCAGGAAAGTCCCGGCGAGGGGGGGAGACTCTGCTACTGCCGCGGAGGGGCTCCGTTCCCGGCAGGATGATCCCAATAGGGTGGGGTAGGGTCTCAGGCAGGAAGGTTCCCCCAGCACCGCCTCCCTGGGCAGGGGGCGGGAATCCGGGTTGTCACTGCGGCTGCTGCTCCTCCCCTCCCCTGCTGCTCGGACTAGCCCCGCAGCCGCCAGCACTGGGCTGGCAAGGCGCACGGGATAGCCTAGCCCAGCCCAGCACCCGTGGAGCCCGCAGCGCCCGCTGTTTCAGGAACAGGGGAGCGCTCTCCCCGCAACGTCACCGTCAGCTGATCACACACGTGGGACGAGGAGCGGAGACTCTTAAAGGCGCACACGCACACACTTCTGGCGCGGGGGCGTGGCCCCGGGTGCGGGGTATGCAGCGCGGGGCACTCGCCGCCCGCCCGGCGCGCTCTGCCTGGGACTCAGGCCTGGCAGGATGGGGACTCCTACCCATGGCTTCGGTTTGGGGGAGGTGCCCAGCGACTATTCGCTGCGCCTTGACTGGGCTGCCCACTGCGGCTGCAGCATTTCCCGCAGCTGGGCACACGTGCGCAGGGCCCAGCCTCTCCTGCAGCTGCCTGCCCCAGGCTGGCGGGCGTGCTGGTCCCGTTGCCCAAGCGCCCTCAGAGTGCAGGGAGTCGGGCCAGGAACAGGCTGGCTCACACCTTCCTGACCCCCACCCCCAAGGGCTCCAGCATGTATTTTTGGGAAAAAACTTCACTTACTTCCATGAACGGAAAGAACAGGGGTTTTTCTGCCATTGTTAAACCTCATTCTTTGAGGAAGAAGCCTTTTCCAAAAGAGCGTTTTCAGAAAAAGGTGTGTGGACTCCAAAAGAGGAGTTTTTTCGAAAGAAGAGGAAAGAAGAAAAAGTACAGGTGCCCTGCTGGCCACTCCATCCATAGTAGTCACAGCTTAAATGCAAGATAGTGTCCATTCAGTATGAACAGTATCTTTCAAAAAAGAAGATCGCTTTTTCGATGTGCTTTGGAAGTGTGGATGCTCTCTTTTGGAAGAAATTTTTTCAGAAGAGATCTTCTGAAAAAGCTTCTTTGGAAAGAAGCTTGCAGTCAGAAGTTAGACTGATCTTCCACAAAACCCTCTCCCTCCCTCCACCTTACACCATTTACCTAGCCGGTGGTTCAGTTCCAGACTAGTCTGTATTCTTTTACTTCATTTTTTCCACCAGTTCTGGGGACACCCCCCCACTTCAGCCCCCAAGAAGTATGCTCAAGTGACCACAGCCCCACTGCTATCTGCCCCTCAGTTCTCCCCTGCCATCTTTTCTGTGTAGAGTAGCCAGGCCCCTTTCTGAACCCTGACCAAGAGGTACAGTGTCTATTGTGTCTTGGTGATCACCATCCCCCAAACTGTAATTTACATGCTGGTGTTAATGTGAGTAGTGGTGCCCTGGGCCATAGTGGTAGCCTACAAAATGTAGGGGGAAATTATTTTCATCCTCCTGCTCAGAAGGTGATGGAGAAGAATGGCTCAGTGGAGGGGCTCTCTTTGTACCCCTTGAGCCTATAGGTGGTTCTTGTCTCCAACCAGCCCTTCCTCCCTAATGTTGCTTCCTACTTCCTCTGTTCAACCCTATGAAACTGATCTCCCCACTCTACTTTTTTCCACTCTGCTGGAAAAGCCTCACCCCTCCACCATTTGCTTTTAATTCACTGTCTAGTTACCCTCCAGCTGCCATCAGCATAGTGGAGGGAAGCTGGAGGACTTATGACATTCCAGAGTTATCCAGACCAGTGAGAGACTGTGTCACCACTTACCTTACAACCTAAGGATACTTTACTATGCTTTGCCATTGTAGTTCACAAAGAGCATGCAGGTCCCACATTGAGTGACTGCATATTGACACAGCACTGGTCCAGCAGCTCTGACCCCAACAGCCAGTCAGCTAACTCCAGCCACCTCCAGGCTTCCAGCAGCCTTAATTACCACTTGCAGGCTAACCCCAACACAAAAATTCAGAACAAAAATGAAGGTTTGTTCCTGTGATTTTCTAAGTGTCTTAAAGTTAGGCACCATGATGCTCAGTGTTGTAGATTCACCCTTTCCAGTTAATGTTTTCCAAGATAAATTGCTCACAAAAACATTGAATCTTTTTTAAAAAGTCTAATAGTAAATAAATTTATTTGGGGGAAACCTAAACTAACATGTGACAGCATAGAAAAAAGTAGTCCCTTTTTTTAGGAATTATTCAGGAATTTGTTACACTATTGCCTAACCATGGAATATCTACTCAGGGAAGAAATTCTCAATGGTGCTAACAGCTGAAATCTCTTAGCTAGAAGCTGTGACTAAACACACACACACACACTTTCTACTACACTGGAACTACAAGAGGAATGGAGCCTCTGTGGTTCTCAAACTTATTTGATTGGGACCCCCTTCTTTGTGTTTGTAGTGGGGAGGGACATAATCCACAAGTACATATACTTCCACCCAGTTTTGAAGTAGAGCAGAAAGCAGTGGCTGCTGGCTGGATGCCCAGCTCTGAAGACAGCACCACACCAGCAACAGCACAAATGTAAGGATGGCAATGTGAAAATAGTGATATTTGTCAATATGCTTCTCCCAAACATATTTATCATCCTCCAAATCCCATTCTTATCTTTCCTTTTCTTTCTTTCTTCTCATTTCAAACTGTGGTATAAAGTGAATTTCCATGCTTTAAACGTAATGTTTGTATTGCTTTTTTTAGAGGAATGCAATATACATTCTCAGAAGATCTGTTGAAGAACAGCTCACTAGTTCAACTAACACAAACCACAAACAAAACAGGCACCAATGTGTCTATATGACCATATTCATGAAATCATGAGATTTTCAGAAGGTTGTTGTCCTTTGTTTGCTTCTTTCCTTGTCCTTTTTAAAAATTCTTGATGTAGAATAACCAGGATGTAGAAACAGGGATTTTTATCAAAGTTTTGGTAAGTTTTAAGGTAGCTGTGAAATGTTCTGCCAATAAGGCTTTAGTTGATTGGAATTTAGATTATTTATTGAGGGCTTGTCTATAATACAGAGAAGATTGACCTCCAGAGGTTGATCTACTAGTATTTGATTTAGCAGGTCTATTGTAGACTCCCAAATCGAATGCTGAGTGCAGCCTCTGCCTGACTTGTGTTCCTCATTCTATGAGGAGTAAGGGAAGCCAATGGGCACGTGTGCTCCCATCAGCCTCCCACAGTATAGAGGCTGCGATAGCTAATCTTAAAATAAGCTGAATGGTGTACCTTAAGCCCACCTGCCTGATCTAGTGTAGACCAGACCTGAGTGCCTTCATTATCTGCTGAAACCTGTCAGATGAAAAATCCACCATAACAGAATATATGCTATAAAAGTCCATGTCTTAAAACTGAGTTTTGAGACATTGTTATTATTATTATATTATATAATCTGTCTCTTAACTGGCCACCGTTCTTGTCTATCATGGGATTTTCAACTTTCACATTCACATGCATATATGTATACAAACATATCGGTGTGCATTGTATTTGTATTGCAAGGGTTTCTAAAAAGTTCTGGAGTGGCTTAGGGATTGGATATGTACGTGGGGAGTATAGGGTGGTGGGTTCAAGTCCAGCCATGTTGGGAGCATCTGAAGGCTTGCTCTTTGGTGATCTCCTTCAACTTCCACCAGTATCAGGCAGTCCCATGTATAAGCAACCTGTTTCAATGAGACCTGCTGTGCATCTTGGGTGCCTCTTTAACTTTTGTGAATTGACTGAAAACATACGACAGTGAGGGAATACAACATTTACAGAAATCTTAAATAATCTTTGAGAGGAAAGTGCACCAAAAAGTCAAAAATAAAGTTTTAAGCTAGCAATTTAGGAGAAAGATTGGATGGCTAACTCTGATTCAAGCTAGTTGCTAACAGATAGCCATCCAATCTTTCTCCTAAATTGCTGGCTTAAAACTTTGACTTTTTGGTGCACTTTTTTATTATTTTTTAATCTTTTGGTGTGCTATTAGAAAGATTGTCTTTTTAAAAAGTGTGTGTATATATATATATATATATATATATATATATATATATATACACACACATATATATATATATATATATTGTATGAAGGGACTGCCAGACCATTTCAAACCATAAGTCTATTTTAGGGGGACAGTGCTACATTGAGACATACATTGTCTCATGTTTTTATGGTTCTACAATCTACTCTTACAACTTCTATACAGTATCAGTTTTTAAATTATGAATAATCACTCCATGAAGGAGTTACCATAGCACCATCTACATAAAGGACATCTTTCATAAATTAGCGTTGAGGAGTCCTGTGGTACCTTATAGACTAACAGATTTATTGGAGCACAAGCTTTTGTGGGCAAAGACCCACTTCATCAGATGTCTGTGACGAAGTGGGTCTTTGACCACAAAAGCTTATGCTCAAATAAATCTGTTAGTTTATAAGGTGCCACAGGACTCCTCGTCGCTTTTGCAGATTCAGACTAACACAGCTACCCCTCTGATACTTGACTTTCATAAATTAGAATACCTTGTTCCAAAATTTTGAATCAATAGACATTTCATTAAGTCTGGTTTAGGATTCTTCCTCTTATGACTTATTGTTTGTATTGCACTAGTACAAAGGATGCAGTCAGGATTAGGACTCCTTTGTGCTAGACACTGTACCAAAACAGATTGATACAGATTTAAACAGACTAATGACCTATTAACACTGACATTAGAAAAGGTCTGCTGCTCTTTGGTACATAGGCTATTCTATGTTCCATATGTTTGGCAAGCTTCAAGTCACAGTGCAATGTATTTATATAATTTGGTTTGGGGATCAAAGTATTTAGAAAATGTTTCTATGTTTTTCCATAGACACTTCTGATTTATTGTCAAAAACCTAAAAGCTAAAAAAAATTCAGCCAAAATTAGAAGTTTTGCAATAAAAGTTTGGCTACAGCCTGCCCCGCGTGCTCCTTCTAGGCTGTAGCCAAACCTCTACCCCAGAGGTTAACCAGCCACTCAATTAGAGCTAGTATTATAGAATTGCTTGCTGGCCCTTTAAACCCAGGTCTGGTGGCCTGCAAGCTTGAGTGCCTATCCCCAGTAAATAGCTGGCCCTTTAAAGCAGGGCCCACCGGCCTGTGATGACAAGTCATGAGTAGAGGCTGCACCCTTGGTAGGGGGACCCAGGCCCAACCTACTCCACCAGGTCCCAGCCCACGGCCTGTGAATGGCAGGAGGACTCACCACTCCCTCGGCAGGGAATCCATCCAAAACGCATCGAGGATCCCAGGGCGGGAGAGGCAGCTCCTGGCTCCTCCTTGGGCCACTTCCTACCTGATCCAGCGGGATAGCGTCCCATGTGCTTGCCAGGTCCACTGCTTCCCTGAGGGCCACTTCTCCCTCGCAGACTGCAGGGCAGATGTCCCAATTGGCACTCAGGTCTCTGCTGTCTTCCCTCAGATTGGCTGGCTGGTGCTGGTCAGGAGCTCCCTCTGAGGTCCTTCTCCAGTGCAGGGCTGATACACCCTGTCACAAGACCTTGTCTCAATTCAAGGCAACTGGACTTCTCAATGCTCCAGGATTGGTCTGGAGTTTCCCAAAATTGGCATCAATCTCTTGATGACTACTGAAAGCAATCAAAAACATTTTAATTGAATTTTTTTAAATGACATTGTCATGTTGGAAAAAAGATCTACTGGAATTACTTCAGTCAGATTTTGCAACTCTAGCTACACCTCTCCCTTCCTAAAAAAGGGTTCCTCCGGGCTTCATAGTTACCTTCCTGCTCCGTGAGCTACTCAGAAGATCAGACTGTCCAAGCAGCTTGCTTTGCTTTTCTCCTCAGAGGCTATAAATAGTGTAATGACCCACAATCATAAGGCACCACACAGTTTTACCTAAGCAAGTACTTTTATTCCTAAGGCATTACAGAGAAAACATTAAACAATAAAAGAAACTACAGCAAGGCTACTCAACTTTGGAAGCCTTGGGGGCAACAAATATACCTCACAGCACATGCCGAGGGCCGTGACTTAAGTGTGGTTGCATATACATGCAAATATATATGCAAATATATGCAAATAGCTTATTTCACACTGACAGGAATGAATACAAAGATTAAGGTAAGACTACACAACCCACAGGCCCCATTTAAGTCAGTTCTGCTGATATTAATAAAATGTGATATTTATACCCGATTTCCACCCATATGACATCACTTTTAATGAGCAATGACAGTCCAGAAATGTTTAGTTACTAAAACGCATATCAACAGAAGACCATTATATTGACTACTTTTTTGTTTTGCCTCCCACCCACGGGCCATGTGTTAAGCCCCCACATAAACCCAAAGCACACCGTGGGCCTCAAACAAATGGGCCATGGGCCACATGTGTTGAGTAGCCCTGATCTACAGTATACTAATAAGCTTATCAGAAATTACCCCAACTCCATAAAGGGCTCTAGTAGAGGTCAATCTTTCAAATGGTCAGAGTTCATAATATCTTTTTCTCTGAACAGGATCCACTCCCCACAAATCTAAGAGCCATTTCTTTATGCTCTTTGGACCTCTGATCTTGTCTTCATAGAACAGGTAATCAACAGACAAAGGTTCCCTCCTCAGGCAAAGCTTCAGAAAGCTGAGTTCTTGCCATGCAAGAGTGGATACATTTGCTTAGTCTTCCCCTTAGAGATTTCCTGAGAACCCCACTTAACTTTAAAAGTTCATTCTTGTCTGGCACATTGTTTCAAATAGCCTTTGAAGCTCATAACACCTCTCTGGGTTTACATTAGTTATGTCTCCCTGCTAGAGGCATTGCATACAATCCACCAATAATACATAAACATTTGCATTTTTAATACAATGAACTCCTACCATACTTAAAACTTAATTCAATCAGATATAATTTAATTCAATGAGGTTTGTCCAAGAGATATGTGTAAGTGTAACTGGGTAGATTTGAAACTGGGACCTTTAGAGCTGACTAGAGGAGCCTCTACCCTCTGAGCTAAAAGCCAGCTGCTTCCTAGCCTGTGCTGTAGAGGTCTCTTGATCTTATCTCTTGCTGTGGTTTAGGTGTCTCTGAATTGGTCAGTGACCCATGCTAGGGCTATGTCTCCACTCACGGCTTCTTGCACCAGAAATA
>JANRFK010004149.1:29436547-29453726 GCA_030068395.1 Apalone spinifera
TCTTTAAAACATAACTCTTATAATAATCTACATTCCAGAGATTTAAAAAGAATCTCAGTTTATAATTAAAATTTTTCATTAGAAAAATGGAGACAGAAGCCCAGCAGCAGAGTGGGGGCTATCCTGTTTATTGCGTCGAGTGTCACATGTATGATTACCTGCCCTGTGGGCAGGTGGCGTATGTGTGCACCCGTTGCAAGGAGCTCCTGACCCTCAGAGACCGAGTTCGGGCTTTGGAGACCAGGGTGGCTGAACTGGAGGAGCTAAGGGAGGTAGAGAGATATGTTGATGAGACTTTCCAGGACATTAAAGTTAAGTACCATTAACTTAAGTGTGATTAGATGTGCTTCAATGCTTTGCTTATATGGTTGAATTCATGAATGTGTTTATTAGTAAAACACATATTTAAAGTCATTTCTGTACTATGGCTAAGTAGTAGTGTCAAAAGAACATAAGAATGGTCCTACTGCAGTGGTGGGCAATAACTGTCCCATGGGGCTGACGTGATTCACCACAGTTAGCCCCTGGCAGGCCACCAACACTTAATTGCCCTGTGCCTCCACAGGTACAGCCACTTGAAGTTCCCATCGGCTGTGGATCACCGTTCCTGGCCATTGGGAGCTGCAGGAAGCAGTGTCCCGGTTCACACCACTTCCCATAGTTCCCATTGGCCAGGAATGGTGATCCACAGCCAATGGGAGCTTCAAGGGGCTAACCCTGGTGAACTGGCTCTAGCTTATTGCCCACCCCAGCCTTCACAGCACCAAATTTTGAAATAACGTGCTTTCCAAAATGTCCCTTAACCCTCATGGAACAAGGGTTACAGGACACCAGAATAGTGCACCCATTTTTTAGAAATCTATTTTGAAATAACCGGCTGCTTTAAAACACACGGAATAGCGATTTCAGGATACTTCAGATACCCTGAAATAGCTCCACAGTGTAGATCTAGCTGGAATAAATAACATTTCCTTACTCGCTTTTTCCTGGACATTCCCATGAGCCTCTTGGTTTGTTGATTGTGCCACATGCTGAAGAATCACCTTCCTCCAAGGCACTGATAGCCCCAGGCATCTCCAGAACTCTCTCTTATCCTTCTTTTCTCATCTCTTTTCCAAGTTTAACAGTCCCAGTCTTGTTAATCTCTCCTCTCATGGAAGCTGATCCTTACCCTGTTCATTTTTTGTTACCCTTCCTTGTATCTTCTCCAATTTTTGCATACCTTTTTTGAGATGAGGTGACCAGTATTCAAGATGTGGGCATACCATGAAAAAGCAAATAAGAAAGTGTTATTTTGCCTTCCATAACTTCTAGCCCTTCACCATTTTGGACTTAAAACATGTCAGAACATAATTTTTGAAAGACCTATGAATGTGGATATGGAAAAATACATTATGCTTATGCTCAGGGCTCGCCAAGCGGCAGCAAGCCTCGCTCACCAGCTGTGTGCTACCGTGTGCTGCGCATGTGCAGCCCACGCTACGTGGCCATACCGGGCTAAAATCTACTCGCTACGGGCGAGTAGATTACATTAATTGTCGAGCCCTGCTTATGTTGTAGGGCTCCCATAGAATTGTAAAAACTCTAGGAATAATATTGGTCTGAGAACAGAATTTTAGGGCTTAACAATTACATCAAGGATTAGCAACTTTGCTGAAAGAAATGGGCAGGGCTCAACAATTAGGGCAATCTACTCGCCCGTGGCGAGTAGATTTTAGCCTGGCACAGCACCGCAGCACAATCAATGCATGCGCAGCGTGGTCTGTGCATGTGCAGCATGCCAAACCGTGTGGCTAGCGAGCAGGGCTCGCCGCCGCTTGTCAAGCCCTGGAAATGGGAATATGAAAAAAAGCTATTATTAGTTGCAGATGATAACTTCCAAATATCGCTTTTTAATTTAAAAAGCAGGAAATAGTGGTAGAGATATAGAACTTTGAGGAAAAAGTAGACAAAATATTAGTGGAAGTAGTCAAGGTAGATTGTCTTTATTGACTGGAACAAGCAAGATCATTAAACAAGCTTACAAAGAAATCGCTGAAGGATTTTCATGTTTCAATTGTAACTGGCCATGAAGCATTTTGAGATACTTTTGTAGAAAAGATATTACACACATTTGCAAGATACGGTACTCCAAAGAGAGAAAGACTGAATCACTAATATTCCAAAAGAATCCTGGTGGTGACCAAGCAAATCAATTACTTTAGTCTCAGCTGGAACATTTAGTACGTTTGTGAACTTCTAAGAAAGTGAACCTCAGAAGAAAGTGCAGTAGTACAAAATAACCATGGAAACAGGAGGAAAGAAGCCTACCTAACAGCAAGTATTTCTCCCCTTCCAACTGTACTTATTTAGCACACACAGCATGTTTCCAGGTCAGTTCCAGGGTCATTATTAAATAGTTTCTCAGCGCCATCCATCTGCCTCTCTGGCTCCCCTGACACAGCTCAAAATAAATTCAGACATTTTAGTGGCAGTTATACTTTAAAATATGTCTCTAAATTATAGGAATAGTATAAACTGAAGTTAATAAAGAAATATTTTCCAATGGTCATGCCCCCTAGACTCACTAGGCTCCCCTACACTCACTCAACCAAGTCCAAATCCATCTCTTTCTACCCTTCCATGAAATACTCAACCTGCTTAACAAAACTGGAGATCATTTCTGCACTCTTGGTTCTGGGCACATCAATTACTAGCTAAAATTGTCTCTCTGGTTTTAATAAGGCTATTCAATGTAATAACCATTACATTTTGTAATACATTTTTGCAGCACTGGGCCCCTAAAGTGTACCCATTTCTCTTTTACTCGGATGCTGAAGGATAAATTAAATTAAATTGCAGCAAGGGAGATTTAGGTTAAACATTATGGAAAACTTCTTTACTGCAAGCCCTGGAACAAATTGCCTTCTGAGGGATGGTCTCGGTAATACTTAGTCCTGCTCAGTGCAGGGAATTGGACTAGGTGACCTAATGAGGTCTCTTCCAGACCAGTATGTCTATGATTCTATATGGCAGTCTCCCTCTCTAGAAAATAAATATACAAGATGCTTTTTCTCCAAGATGGAGCTATAGCAACTAATAAGTTTACAGAGACATCTGTCATAACTGCCATCTTTTAGGAACTGATTCAGCTTGTGCTTAAATCCTATTAAAATCAATGGGACCTAAGTGCTCTGCTGAATCTAGGGTTACCAGATGATTTCAAAAAAATACCGGACACACTTGATCTCAGATGGGAGTGGGGACTGGCCAGGAGGGGAGCGGGGCTGGCCCGGAGGAGGTTGGGAGGAGCGGGGCTGGCCAGGGGAAATCGGGGGAGACGGCTAGCAGGAAGCAGGGCTGGCCGGGAGGGTATTGGGGGGAGCAGGTCAGGAGGAGTGGGGCTAGCCAGGGGAGATCGGGGGAAGAAACCAGCTGGCAAGGAACGGGGCTGGCCTGGGCGCACACAGATCCTGGGGTGCTGCCTGTGCCGCGCACAGTCCCAGTGGGGCGCGTGGGCAAGTACGGCCCCGGGGATTCCATCCCTCTCCAGCCCCGCCCCTGCCCTCTCCTCTCTACTGCATAGTTGCATACTGAGAGCGTGAGCGTGTCTACCAGCCAGGCAGTATGCAACTACGTACTGATACTCATGATAATAAGACGACTTACTTAATTAGAAAATACCAGACATTTATATGTCCGGTATTTTCTCAATTTGTTTCCTGCACAGAAAGCTCAAATACTGGACTGTCAGTTCAAAACCGGACACCTGGCAACCCTAGCTGAATCAGAATCTTAGTTTGTTTGTTTTTAAATGTTGCATTTATTGATTTTTTTTGTATGTCACTCTACAACAAAATACAACAGGACAAATTCTATTCTAACTTTCCACTGGTTTAATCCAGAGTAATTTTAAATTCAGTGCAGTTACTTCAGTTATCCTGATATAAATGAGAGCAGAATCTGCTGACCCTATATTTAAAATTACATTCCAAAAATAACATTAACGGAATATCATTTGCAAAGTCAAGCACTTAAATGTTAAGAAATACCAGAAATCAGGTTGCCTATGCCATGCACTAGGCACTGTGCACACATAAAACACCTCCATTGCCCCCAAAAATCTGTGGCTCCTTTATTTATTTAAGGAACACACTTATATGATCCTGATAATAGTGGCATGCATGATTTACCAATAAGAGGACTATCTTTCTATTTATCCTTCTATTTGATTTAGGTACAATATCGGAGATCAGCCCATGAATTGCAACGCTTGCCTAAGATGCAGCCCACAAAAAGGGCAGTGTCCATAGTGCCCAGTTAGGGTAGGGGAGAGGTTGGTTTGGGGGGTTTTCTGGGGGGCGGGAAGGTGTAGATGCAGCCTTATACATACAGTAACTCTCATCTTATCTTTAATACTCATTTCCTTTCTGTTGTGTTTTTTCAAAACATAACAATGCATCTTAACATCTTGACTGAAATATTCACAACATTCCTGACTAATTTTGTGTCATTTAGAAGAGAAAATGGTTATGTGTAGCTGCAGTAATTGCTCATGCTAATATCTAAACTCAATTTAAAGAGAAAATACTTCAGTCAGGTCTCATGTGGGCCTATATTCCAATATTGTTTCTCCTTTCCACGGAACAGCTACGTTTCCTACAGCTGTGTTGCTCTGAAGAGAAATCTTATTTTGTTCTCTTCTGCGCATATTTATAATCTCCATGTTATTTCTATTGATTGCTTTATTTCATCTGCAGTGCATCTCCTGATAACAGATAGCATGGCAGTTAATCTACTACCATATAATTTTGTGAATTGAGGTGAAAGGCTACACTTCCATCTCTAACTACCTCCCTGAAGTAAACTGGCCTGAGCGCAAGTGAGGAAGTAAGGTAGATGGCTTGTTATTGTTTTATAAATCGTTCCATCAAAATAAACTGAATAGACTCCAGAAATGAACCAAGTGAGGCCACATAATTGCACTTCAAGTATTTTTTTACCTATCCAACTAGCTCTCTTTGAGCTGCTTTGGAAAAAGGACTGTATGTATCTTAGAACCCAGCCTTAAACTGTAGTTCATTTCCAAAATCAAGACTGTTCCTCAACCCCCAAGAACTTGCAATAAGAAGCAACAACGCTCAATCCTTTGGGAGGGGTACTAGGTCCTGAAATGTTGTCATTCTCTCACCCTGTGTCATTTTCCCTCCAACAGCACAGAATGCCAGGAATGCCCTTGTGCATGAATGGGGATAGGTGGAACAGCCACACAATGAGGCCTCTGCAGTCCTTATTCACTGGGAGAGAGCATCCAGAGAGGTATGGGGGCAGATAGAGGTGGCAGCCATGATTCAGGATGACTCCATTCCCACACCAGCATTGTTTCCTAGTCTCACTGTCCCGTCCCGTCCCGTCCCCTTCCCCTCCTTTCCCCTCCCCTCCCCCCATTTACATAGTAAAGCATTGTGGAATTGTCCCCCAGCACCTAACTGAAAGTTTTATTTCTGGAAAAAATAACCTGAAGGCTATTTGTTTAGCTCTAAGATTTTGATGTGCTTCCATGAATCTTTTGTCAGTCATATCAATGCTCTGGGCCTGCAGTTCTCAACCTGTGGCCCACAGGCTCCAGATGGCCCAGTTAGTACACAGCTGGGCAATGCTGAGTGCTAAAAATATATTCAAAATTTGCTGTCCTGATCTGGCAGGGAACATGGCTGGCTGAGGGGGAGATAGCATCTTGCAGCCTGCGTGAGCACTCCTGCCAGCAGGGGGGTGGTAAGTGTGGCAGGGAGTGAGGGGGTGGGAGTGTGAGTAGGTTTGGAGGGGGAGAAGCTTTGGGCTGGGGGTGCTGGAAAGCTCTGGGAACTAGAGTTTTGCTGGGATACTGCAGCACCCCTAGATTTTAGGGGGGGCTCTGCTTCTGGGATGGGTCCAGCTGCTCTGGCCCTAGGCAGCATGGTCATGGGGCCTGTCACCTGGCCCTGCACTGCAAGGTTCAGGTCCAGCTGCCATCACCTGGCCCTATGGAGTGGAAGCTTGGTCCAGCTGCTGACCACCCTGCTTCTTGCAATGAGGTTCTGAGGTTTGGCCACCAGCTGCCCAGCCCCTTGTGGTGGGGTCCCATAGTCCTGCTGCCCAGCTCTGTGCAGTAGGGTCCCAGGGTCCTGCCATCTTGACTGAAGATGCAGCTGCCCCCCTGTCCTGCACCAGCTGCCCCCCTGTCCTGCACAGTGAGGTCCTATGGTTCAGCATCTGGCCCCTCTGAAGAATCCAGAGTCCAGCTGCCCAGCCCAGTGCCCAGGTGAGTCTCTGCTCCTGACCCACCCCTGGGATGGGGCTCTGGCATAAGGGAGTGTAGGAGCATGAGGTAGGGCTCTCTGTGGTCCCCAGCCTTCAGTCCTGGTAACATATTGTGCACCATATAATTATAATTTGGTTGAGAACTGCTGCTTTGGGCCATGATGTGTCACAGCAGAATATCTTCTGGGAACTGGGTAGCATAGTCCAAAATGACCAGGATGTAGAGGAAACCAGCAGCACTCTTTGGAAGGAGTCCTAAGAGGTCCATGGCAACACATTTAAAAGGAACCTTGACCACTGGCAAGGAGACTAGGAGCCTTCAGTACCCCTTGCAGGGCTACTAGCTAGCATTCTGGGCAAGAGTTACAATAGTTCTTCAGGTCCTGATTTGCCTGAGGTTAAAAAAAACATGTCAGGTCTCAAGCCACCGTCTTCTTGTGTTCCAGGTGGCATCATGACATGGATATCATGCGCCAGTTTCAAAATGTCATGTCAACAACACTGGGCACCACCAGCTGGGACCAGATTTCTTTGGTTTGGGGGTCCCAGTCGATACAATAGAGAATGTTGTTGGATAGCTTCTACTGGGACTGTTGATTTGCTCACTGGGGATCAGTTACCTGTCTTTGATCATGGCTAGCTGGTCATATACCCAGCTGATTGTGGTGTCATCCCTCTGATCCTGGCTAAAGTCAATGCCTAAGCTTGTAGGGGAAGGGTGCCACAGCCTCTCGGCCTAGGTCATCCAGGTTATGGTCCTCCTCCTACTCACATCCTACCTTGAAGGTATTTCTTCTCAGGGCTATTGCCACAGGAGAAATTTCCAAGTTTGCAGTTTATAGACTTTGGGAAAGTCCGTCCAGTCCCCTCCCAGGATCACAAGGTAGGTGAGCATAAGCCCCACCCCTACCATCATCAGTCAGGTCATCCTACTCATGGTCAGTGAGACTCAGGCACTGGAGTACAGTTTTATATCACCATGGATGCGCTATAGGAGGATCAACCTAAAACTGGGGTCTCCTAGGGGATTCCCATGTGAAGACCTGGCCAAAGATACAGTCCATGAAGGGGCACTCCTGTTGTAAGTTTCCAAAATGGCCACAGGAGAAACAGGGTCCTTACTCTGGACACCTGGGCTGCACCTCTTGGTGCAGGAGATATGCAAGGGGTAGGGCCTGTCTGCATTCTCGACCAAGTGTAAAGGGTTGGGTGATTCCATTCAGATGGAAGCCACTCCATATCACTATGCCTCCAAGTGGCTGACAGGCAATCAAAAGGGGATTAGCTGGGGCAGGCAGCAAACACAGTCAGACTCACCCCTCTGGGAATGGTTGGGCTGAGCAATATCAAGCAGTCACGTTCACACCTTCTGACCTGGGCAAACAGACTGGCACAGCTCCCTGGCTTAGCAGACAACAAACAGTCAGGCTCAACCCCTCTGCCTGGGCTGGGGCAGACAGTCAATGGTCTATGGCCCAGCTTATGACAGTTACATTTGCAGGATACAAAAGGAAGAATGAAACAAAAAGCTATTTAGAGTGAGTCTCAGAAGACACTGATGAACATCAGCCCAAACAAAAATACTCACTATTAGAGAATTCTATGTAAAAGCTACTCTATTTGGACACATAAAGAATATTATAGGGCAGTATAGGAAGATTGTGAGTTCTTTATGCAAATAAACAGGATATAAACAACAATCTCTTTCAGAACATTTATGAGAGGAAAGGCATATAGGTCCCTTTCAATAAGGTTGCTAGTGGCTTGGAACTCAGCTTGTCTGGCAGCATGCAGCTTGAAGGGGCTGAAGCCACTGGCCCTAAAGCCACTGCCGGCCAGAGCCCTGGCAGCCAGGGGCATGGAGCCAGCGCTGTCTGGAAGCAGAGAGCCCCTGTGGCCAGGAGTGGAGATCCACCGTCTGGAGGCAGGCAGCCCCTGTAGCTGGGGGTGCAGAACTGCTGCTGTCCGGGGGACAAGGAGCCCTTCTGGCTGAGGGCACATCGCCACTGCCAGCCGGGGCAGAGAGCCCCAGTAGTCTTAGCGGGGCTACAGCACGGATTGGTGCTCCTCTAGCAGGTTGGGTGAAGGCCACTAGCAGTGCATGTAGCTCCTAGAACTGTCTGTAGTACAAACAGCACAGTGGTCTCTAGTGTGGGGGTGGGTTTTTATGGGTCAGGGCCATTAACCTAAAGAAAAATCATTTGGGTGCCACATGCAAGTGAAAAGCAAAAAAAAAAAATAAAGATGTGGTCCCCAACTGAGAAGCAAAGACAATGTTCACCACCTCACTAGCCTCAAGCTGGGGGAACCAGTAGATTTGGTGGGGCTCTGGGGTAGGACTAAATATGAGGGTTCAGTGCATGAGAGGTGGCTTCCAGACAGCAGGCTGGGGATATGGTGTCTGGGCAGAAGGTAGGATGCAGGAATGAGTTGGGAGGGAGGGTGTGGGATCTGGACAGAAGGGAGGGTGCAGGAGCAGGAGGGAGGTGCCGGTGCCTATCTGGTGCAGCTTAGGGAGGGGTGCACATGAGTCTATGTGGCTTTGTGTGCTGCAGGGCATTTTCCCCTCCCTTGTTGCTCCCATTGGCCATGATACAGCAAATGGAAGCAACAAGAGTAGGTGTCTGCATGGAGCACTTCTATGTAACATGCAGAGCCACTTCTCCCCTTGCCAGGCAGATCCCACGGATGGGGTTGCCAGGTGTCCAGTTTTGAACCTGACAGTCTAGTATTTGAGCTTTCTGTTCGGGAAACAAATTGAGAAATACAAATAAGAAAATATAAATGTCCGGTATTTTCTGAATAAGATGTAATGTAGATTGTGATGTAATGTCAAGTGTGTCCGGTATTTTTGTTGAAACCATCTGGCAACCCTGTCCATGGACCAGATTTGGCCTTGGCTTGCCTGGATTGGGCCCATGAGGCTCAGGAGACACACACCCACTGCTGCGGTACTATACCCCCACGTTGCTGGAACACCAGTGCTGGCTTGCACCCCGGCAGTAGTGGGGGCGGGGAGTGCCAAGCCTTGTGGACCAGATCAAAGCAAGCCATGGGTCTGATCTGGCTCACAGGCCATAGGTTTCCTATCCCTGTACTTGTGAGTGAGTAGAGAAAATTATTGGCAGCTGTTCTGGTAAGGAAAAGGTTTTCCCAACCCACAAACATTTCTGAGATTTTAATTTTTGTCTCATTCTACATAAAATAGAAACCTTTTGTGTGGTGGTGTGTTTGTTTGTTTGTTTGTTTTTTTAAGGAAAACCAGAGACAGAGAGAGACCTGCCTCAATATAACCAACTCAATGGCTAGGAGTATATGAGATTCAGCTTCAGATATTTGTTCCACTAAATATTTAAGTAAAAGAAGACCATTTTAGTTTGTCCAGTAATTCATCAGAGTATTTAGCTTTTGCTATAGTATACTCAGGATGGATTACAGATATTAGATATAAACAAAAAACAAACAAACAAAAAACAAATCCCATAGACAGGAATAGAGCCTTTCAGAAAGCAATGCCCTGTTTTATAATTTAAGTTGGCAGCTTTAGAGGATTCCATATATATGAAGGCACAAGAATGGCACCAGGATTACTATGGTCATACATATCTCAATCTCCCACAGCTTCTCTACCTTCTGTGAAAAGTCTGTACTCCTGTTTTTCAAAGCCCCACTCTACATGCTCCAAAAGGTGGTCCATACAGATGAAAAGCTCTATAAAAAGTTAACTCCTGTTATTATATTTGTTCAACCATATACAACAGGTTCCTTTGTGTCTCAGGTGTGGCCCCAGGATCCTATAGTCCAGCTGACAATATTCTGTCTTTTGAAACATCAGTGCAGCTATATTGGGCACATTTTGGCAACTGATGGCATCTGCCTCTTGTGGCTGAACAGAAATGGGGACTCCTGGAGCAGGACATTATACAGCTTAACAGTTTTTTGGGTGGAATACAGTAAACAAACAGACAGCGTAGAAATAATATCTACTATTCTACTAAGGCAGAATTAGAATACAGGTTCTCACCATCCCTAGCTGGTTTAGATCAATGTAATGTTTGTATCTCTGACCTGTAATGCAGGAAAAATGCATACACATTGCCAGGGAGAAAGCTAACATTGTGTTGATGGAAAAAAATGGTGTATGCTGTAAAATATGGATGTGTGACTTGATAGTTTCTCATTGTTCTCAGTCCTGTGATTGTTTTCCTTGCTATTTATGTTTCCGAGGCAAAATTCCAATGGGCTATGGAAAGTGAATGGTAGAGTGAGATTGTGAAGTACTTTCAAACCACTGGGATGATTTTCCAATTACAAGTTTGTTACTCCTATAGGACCCAATTTGGCAACCTTCACTTATGTAATAGCCCCATCAACTTCCATAAAAATATTCAGGTGTGCAAGGACTAGAAGCATGAGCAGGGGTGCATCACCCAGCCAACTTCTAGGGGCTCCTGTCACTTCTCATATTTTGCTGACTGATGCTCTTTCCAGTAAAAATCAAACTTCCTCCCCTTTCAGACCTCATTCTCCCTGCCCGTCATTCTCACCCTCAAAACACCCTCAACTTTTTCTTTCTCCCCACAATTCACCATTGCTTCTGTCTCCCTGTCCTTTCTCTCCATCCTTCTCCCTATTCCTTTGCACTCTCAAACACCACAGAGGCATTATGACACTACTACAGTATAAATAGCAATGAACCTCTAGTCCAGTGGTCACTAACCAGTAGATCAGGATCTATTGGTAGAACTTGGAGCCCCTAAGAGGTGATCCTGACTGGTTTGGCCAAGAGGCTATCAAGTGCAGGTACTTCAGCTGCCTCTCCCCGCACTTCTGCACAGCTCCTTCCCTCTGCCTTGGATCTGTCTCCTTAGGAGCCTCCTGCTTTCTGGGCAGGGAAGGGAGAGGAGGGTGCTGATGTCAAGGTGCCCACCCCCTCCCACTCTGTATCCCATCTGCACAGAAAAGAGAGGGGACACAACAGGGCTTGAAACAGAGGGAGTTTGCTGGCTGCTTTTGGGAGTGGTGCAGGGCCAAGGCAGAGGTGAGCCTGCCTTAGCCCCAATGCACCACCACCTAGGAGCCACCTGAGGTCAGCAGGGCCTAGCTGGAGCCCACATCCCAAAACCCTGCCCCAGTCATGAATCCCCTCCTCCCCCTCACCCAGGCCCCTGCCCTTAGCCCTAAGCACCCCTTCATCCCAACACTCTGTTAGAGCCTGCACCTAGAATTCCTCCTGCACCCCAACTGCCTGCCCCAAGCTCAGCTCAGAGCCTCTCTCATACTTCAGATCCCTTAATCCAAGACCAGAGCCCCAGACCCTCAGCCCCAGACTGGTGAAAGTGAGGGAGGATAGAAGAGGGAGGGAGGATGGAGTGAACAGGGACAGGGCTTCAGAGAAGGAGCATAAAGGAGGCGGGGCAAGGGTATTTGGGTGTGAGGTAGATCTTCGATTGCACCTAAATTCAAAAAGTGATCCCGTGCTTAAAAAGGTTGGAGACCACTGCTCTAGTCCCTATCAATCTGTAAGTAGTCTTGATCTGTTCCAAAGGTTTCTACAATAGTCTACAGATAAGAAAATGTAAACACTAGTAAGAACTGTGATATATTTGCTAACTTCTTTCCTGACCTGAGTCATTAAGTCCATTATTAGAAATATGGCGCTTGCACACTAATAGTAGCTTGCATATATAATTACCTTTTCAATATTTATTGCTGTAACAACAGTTGTTCATGAGTTGATATGGAAACATTCCAAGATAAGTTGGCAATATTGAGTCTTGAGTGACCACAAAGTAGTGGCTATTTCAGCTCACTAGAAGGAGTGCAGGAACTTGCTAACCTTGCTCAGTAGCTCTTTTGAAGCTGGTGTGGATGGCCTCATTAATGAATGATATTTCTACAATGTAGCGAATGCTGTCAGGGGTGTAGATGTGATCAGTAGTGTGGATGCTGTAACAATTGGTCATGTTGCACAACTAAGTGTTTTTTTTCACTGTTTTTATACAGTGCAGTGTGAACTTACATGAACACAGATTTCCAATCATTTGAAGTCCCAATCTCTGTAGTTAATTTGTAAGATATTATAAATATACATGCAAAGTATACTACTTAGGAAGGACACTCAATTATGCACATATAAAATGGTAAATTACTGCCTAAAAAGGGACACTGCAAAAAGCGCTCTTGTAGTTATAGGAGATCACAAACTAAATATGAGTCCTCAGTGTGATACTGTTGCAAAGAAAAGAAAAAGTAATATCATTCTGGGATGTATTAGCAGAAATGTTGTAAGTACATAAAAAAGTTGTTACGAGGAGGAGGGTGAAAAATTGTTTCACTTAACCCCTGAGACTAAGATAAGCAATGGGCATAAATTGCAGCAAGGATGGTTTAAGTTGAACATTAGGACAAACTTACTAAATGTCAGGGTAGTTAAGCACTAGGAACAAATTGCCGAGGGAGTTTGTAGAATCTCTGTCATTGTGGATTTTTAATAATGACAAATATCTGTCAGGAATGGTGTTCTTAGTCCTACGTTGAATGCTGGGCACTGGCCTAAATGATCTATAAATGTCCCTTCCAGTCCTACACGTCTATGATTCTATATATATTGGTTTTAGATTCTGTGTTATATCCATAATTTTAAAGGAAAATAAAAATCTGTAGCTAGTATTGTTAGTCTATGTATGGTGCATTTTAACTGTTACGCTGTAATGGTAATGGTTTATCTTGGGAACATGGATAATTCATGTGTGACAAGTTGGATCACAGGGGACCCCTTGAGGGTGTCACCTAAAGTGCTGATTATACCACTGGACCCTCCTAACTGTCCTCTGGGGTGCCCCACTACCAACATTCCTTCTAATTTTTTCTATGTATAGATTTTTTTCATCCATGTGCAGAATAATTTTTTTATGTGCACCAAGGCATGTGTGAATAGAAACACAAAACCTAACTGTGGGTGCTCAACTAATCAGCTAGGCGGCATTTGAATTTCTCCTGAGTGATCACAAAAGTGCACAGCTTACAGGGAATGATGCTCATCACCCTATCCTGCTGAACCAAAAGCTCTGGTCTCCCCCCAGTTATAGTTGGTAACAGCCCCCTAGCAAAGTAACACAGAGGCTAAATCAGCTGAGCTACCAGGACTTGCCAGCATCTCCCTCAGATGGGACCAAAACCTCAAACAAATCCATCTTGCTCTGCATAAAAGTTTTACACAGAGAAAGCTCATAAAGATGTTTGCCCCTTTATGAAAAAGGGCTATACACAGCTGTGGTCTCCTCTCTGCCTTCCTGTAACAATTATTTACACTGGACTTGATAATAAACAAGTGTTTTTATTAGGTATAAAAAGTAGGATTTAAGTAATTACAAGTGAAAACAGACAGATCAAGCCAAGTTACTAAACCAAAATAAACAAAACATGCCAATTAAGTCTAATACGCTAAGAGAGATTGTTACAAATACATTTCTCACTCCTCTGCTTCCTCCAGATAAACTCCTTCAAGCTAGAGCTAATCTTTTGTCCAGCCTGGGTCCTGGAATATTCTCTCATGGTGGGAAGGCAGTTTTCAAAAGCCTGCTGAAGATGATGTTGATTGCTTCCCATTTCTTAAAGGCTACCAGGAGAGGCATAAGGATCTTGTACAAAACAGGGGTTTTGAAGAAAAACCCCTGTCCACACACTTTTTTCCACAAAAACAGCATGCATAAATTATGCAAGTGAGGCATGGTAATATGCTAATCTGCATATCATTTGCGTACTCAATGCCAGCAAAATTGGCAGTGTAGTCAAAGCCAAACCGAATTTCCTCAGGGTAGGAACCATTTATTTTCTCTCCCCATGTCCATGGAAAAATACTAGATTCAAGATGGATTTCAGAACCAAATGGCATGGTCACATGTCTTTGTAGACCATCCACAGTTTGAATTTTCAGAAAAAACAAAGTCATTCACAAATAGTTGTCTTGAGCACCAGGCCATTAAGCCCTAAAAGCACCACTAAAGGCTTTCACTAGAAATTCTAGATTAATAAACAGGTTTATGCTTCATATTTCTAACTCCATATATAAGAATGATACAAGTGCACAAATAGTATATACACGTTCAGGGGCTCTTGAATGACAGGTTACTCAATCTGTTTTACATAAAGGATATTTGAGTTATGCATATTGATATTCAAAAACTTATTTCCATAAACAACATAGGGTCATAGTGTCACACCATGCCTGTTGACAGTGGGGAACCACAATCCCAGAACAGCTCAAGTCATGCCCCCCGCAGCAACCTTTCCCCTTCTACAAAGCAGCAGTCCCTCCTGAAACTCCCAGCTGTTCTCTCTCCTTTCTCTGCCCTCTGCCTCTCTTTACCCAGTGAAGTTCACTGGCTCAGCTGCTTTCCAAGGAAGGTGCCAGGCCACATCATGTAATAATCTGAGAGAAGCAAGTGACTCCACATGTCCCCCATGCATCATCTTTGTGGGAGTGTTATTCATAAAAAGGGATTTGAAATTAGTAGCACTGGTTTCCTAAGAAGAGAAAGAAAGTGAATCCTATTATCAACCCTGGCCTATCTGGGAGTTAACCTGCAAGTTATCTGTTGGACAAACTGTGCTCTTCATTGTAGAAACGAATTCCCAGATTAGGTTTGTATCCAACTGTGTATTTATCTCATTTCTGAAAAGTTAGCTAACCATAGCAAGCGTTTCTTGGAAGTAAATGTTTAACGTATCGTGGCAATTGCCCCCTTTCTTTAGGCACTTACTAGGTGAGCCATTATTATTACTGATTCAGAAGTTGGATTCCTTCCAGATTGACATGCCAGCTGCCAGGCTGAAAGATTTGTGGTCTGAGGAGTCATGATCCATTACTTTAGCTCTACACATTCTGGAGATGCTGGGAGCAGAAGAATGTTTGATGAAACTTCAAAGGAACTGTCACGATTTTTTGTTGCTAAAGAAAAAAAAAGATGTCATGCAGAACTGGTTCTGGTTTCAACAGCAAAACTAGATTACAGAGGGTACAATACTATTTTGTATTGCAGGATTCATTGAACTTGTGGCTTTGGTTAACCTGGCAAAAGTGTGCAATGGTTACAGTTGCAAACATTTTGTTAGTGTAACTAATCTTTCTTACACTTAAGGTCAATTGAGCTGTCCTATTGATTCAGCACCAGCACATACCTAGTAACTACCATCATAACATAGTTCTCAAAACTTTCCAATAAGAAGATAAATAGGGAAAATGCCTACCCAGTTATGATTGCAGTGTTGGTATCAGTGTTATAATAGAAAAAACTCCACCAGAGATGAACAGATGTACTGCCACTAGGCCCCTCTGACACATCAGTGTGTGCTACAGTGAAAAATGTATTTTAGAAACCTAGCAATATGTGAATAGAGCTTATTTTCTGCAAATAAATATTTTGACAAACTCGCCCTTTTATTTAATATCTACTGCTTCAGTACACTTCCAGAGAGCTATTTAAGCCTTTGCTTCTTTAACTTTATCCACAAACAGAGCTTTACACAAGAGTGAGATCAGCTTTTGTTTATTATAATTACATTTTGGTATGTACTTTGTGTGCTTTAGCTACTAGATTTTCCAGCTGTTAATCTCTAGAGATTTTAGATAGTGCCTAATTTGCAAACAGCAGAAAGATATTTCCTTCCTAATCACCAAATGCCAGAGCAGAAGAATTTCAATACTTCACTTTAACAAAGCATTCATACCCAACATACACATATTCAAATTGCTGTTCCAGTGTAAAATGTTCGTAGTCTAGTGCTCCTATTAAAGTAATAGAAAAATACCCATTTGGTTTTCACATGAGAAGAATCAGGCCCCAAATAACTAAACCCAATGTTATTGAACCTAACTGCCTGAAGTTATGATTGTCAGATATCAAGACAAACCTTCAGTGAAGGAACAGACTCTGAAACCTAGCATTATTCTCAGTGCATTCTGGTTAATTTTTAACTGCAGAAGAAAAGAGTTTGTGTAGCGAGAGCAGAGCCATTCTGTCCATATGGGGATGGGGGCTTCGGGGAAAGGGTGCAGTGGGGACAGCTGCCTTGAGCCCTGCACTTTGAGGGGCCTCACGGTGGCTGGGACTATCCCCCATATTGATCTTAGCTGTGGTGTGCAGGGAAGCCTGGGGGATTACCTGTGGAGCCTGGTGCAAGGCAGCAGCAGTGGTTGGGCTCCCCCACAGTCATCACAGTGGCAGTTGCTGTGGGAAGTGGAACAACACAACAGCCTGCACCACTCCACCACCATCTCCTAGCCGGGTGGCTCCTCTTCACCAAGGTGGAAAAAATGAGAGTGATCCAGGTGGGAGCTGGTGGGGTGGAGCAAGGTGCTGGGTCATTCCACTTCTCACAGCTCTCACCATTGCTGTGAGTGTTAGGGAGCCCAACACTCCAACCCCCAGCTGCTGCCCTGTACTAGGCTCCCTGGTAATCCACCAGGTTGCATTGCTCGGGGGCATGAGGGCCAGGGCTTCAGAGAAAGGGTACAATGGGGACAGAAGGGGGCAGGGAGAGGTGGAATAGGAGTGGGGCATGGGGGAAGGGGTGGAGTGGGGCCAGAGCAGAGCAGGGTTAGGAAGAGGCATGGCAGGGGGTGGAGTGGGCTAGGAGGGAGTTGCCTCAGGCCCTGCACTCACCTAGGGATGACCCCAAGAAAGAGTATTAGAGTCTATCTTTCAGTAGTAGAACAAAGCTTTCAAACCCTCTGGCACAGTATTCTCTTTTAATTGCTCGTGTCCTCTCCTCTTCATGTTGGAGATGACTAGATTACCATTAATGTCTTAATAAAATAGCAAAGCAAGTTCAAAAAGCACCTCTCCAAGGGTATGTCTACACTGCCACCCTAGTTCGAACTAGAGTGGCTAATGTA
>JANRFK010004149.1:29462127-29473200 GCA_030068395.1 Apalone spinifera
CTGAGCAGTGGGCCTACCCTGTCCTTGGTCTTCCTCTTGCTTCTAATATATTTAGAGAATGTTTTCTTGTTTTCCTTTATGCCTGTAGCTAGTTTGAGCTCATTTTGTGCCTCTTCCTTTCTAATCTTGCCCCTGAATTCCTGTATTGTTTGCCTATATTCATCCTTTGTAATTTGTCCTAGTTTCCATTTTTTATATGACTCCTTTTTTATTTTTAGATCATGCAGGATCTCCTGGTTATGCCAAGGCGGTCTTTTGCCATATTTTATATCTTTCCCACACAGCAGTATAGCTTACTTTAGGGCATGGCTGTAAACAATTGATCGTGTCATGTGTCCTGGATGGAAGCTAGAGACATGTAAGTAAGAATAATGGTTGGTAGATTTCTGGTATAAAGTGGTGAAGATGTGGTCATCATTTAATTGTACTGTAGTGTCAAGGAAGTGAATCTCTTGTGTGGACTGGTCCAGGCTAAGGTTGATGGTGGGGTGGAAGCTGTTGAAATCCCTGTGTCAGGAACACTATCCTCGATCATGTCATTACAGAGTCCTTTGGCCCTCTCCCTAGGAGCTCTCCCTCTCCCTTAGAAGGGACATGCCAATAGCTTCCAGGAGCTGCCTGAGGTGAGCACCACTTACACCCTCAACCTCCTCCTTTACCCCAACCCCTGCCCATGTCAGAACCCCTCCTGCACCCTAACTTGCTCACAGAGCCCACAACCTTCACCTCTTACAGTACCCTTCCTGCCCTGCCCAAGCTCTGAGCTCCAGATACCAATGTCCCAGAGTTTGATTTAGCAGGGCTAGTAAGGACCTACTAAATCAATCTCTGAGGGCACGCCTGTCGACCCTAATACTCCACCAAATAGTGAGGAGTAAGGGAAGTCAATGGAGAGTTTCTCCTGTTGACCTCCTGCAGTAGGGATGCCTCAGAAATTCTACTTAAGGTACATCGACTCCAGCCATGCTATTCTCATAGCTGCAGTGGCATATCTTAGATCAACTTTCTTCAGCAGCATAGACCTGACCTCAGATGTGGGAGAGACCAAGATGAGAAGTAGAGAAGAAAGATGTTAGAGGTAGACGACAGAGGCTGTGAGACTCCTATTATGGAGGATGATGGTGTACTAACACCTATTTGGCCTTGCCTAATTTGTATATTTAAGGGGAATTCAAGCCATTACTCACTAATTAGACCATACCTGTTGCTCTCAATATGTCTGATAGGAGATATTTAAAGGACTAGGAACTAAACAGCTTTATGTGGTTAAAAACAGGCATAATTATGTCTTACAGGGTATGTACTAATATTTTTCATTAAAACTTCAGCAGTCTACCAAGTTGCTTTAAAGAAAGGCTCTACGGAGAGTCAGCCCACTCTCACCAGAAAAAGTTAACAGTTAACAGCTTTTTCTTTTTTTTAAAGGTTTCAGTGTCAATATGGAGAAGGTTAATGGACAGAGCACAAAACTGAAGTGAGCTAAACCAGACTATCAGAGAACAGAACCCAGTAGGAATAATAAGACTTGCAAACAATAAATTTAAATGATTTAATGATTTTTAAAGACATAACATCTGTCCTGTCTGGCTAAGGACAACCAACAGAGTATATTACTTCATACGAGGGATACAATTCCTCCATTGGTTGAGTCACTCAGGTTTATAAAATAGAAAACAGCTGTTTAACGGATAATGGGCAAGGTTTCATTACTCTGCTAATACTCTCATAAACTGTACAATTAGAATCCCATCCTAAAAACACAGCATTATGTGCTGGACACTTTGCCAAAAGAATACCCAGGCTTTTAATAAAGAATCATACTCATTCCCTTCCTGCAGTAGGCATAAGCGTTCACTGAACTGAGTTAATACTGTTCAAAGTCAGCCTGAGTCATTAATGACCAGCCTTTAAATAATTTTCTTAATGAGAATATCAGGCTTTACATTTTCTGAAAATAAAATAGCAACCATAACATGCATAATGACTAAGAAAATATCTCAAGTCTGTTAATTTATATGTGTAATCTGGCAAGTGTGTTTTGTGTATGTGTATATATACATATATATATAAATAAAGGGGGGAGAGACTCTTTTGAGATAGGCTATTACAGTGTTTCCCAATTTTATTTGGCCACGGAATCCTTAAAAAAAAAAAAAAAAAGCCGGGGAAAACTGGTCAACCAAAAAAAAAAAAAAAAAGCTGGCCTCCCCTAAGACCAGTTCTGGCAGTTTGGGTAAGGGGGAGGGGGGAGTGATCGGGTTCTCGCAGAACCCTTACTTGCACTTTGCAGAACCCTGGGGTTCTGCAGGGTACTATTTGGGAAATAGTGGGCTATTAAAACAGGAATGTTTGTTTCTTGATGTTTCCATAGTCCATTACCTTTCAGAGATCATATGAAGGCTTGCTTACTGTTTTCGCTATCAGGAAAGAGGAAGAGACAAGAGGATTCCACAGAACAAAAGCCCCCGCCTCCCCAAAAAAAGAGAGAGAGAGAGAGAGAAAGAGAGAGAGAGAGAGAGAGAGAGAGAATACAACTATAATTTAGTTTGTAATCCTCAGCATTACTGCTATTCGAGGAAACAAACACTTTAGTCTTCAGTTTCCACAGTCTATACTGCTTTCTCTTACTGAACTCCATGAAAGAGATTTTCCTGAGCAGATAGCAAAAACAGATATGGACACTTTTCTTAAGAACTTAAAAAGATCTGGAGTTTTTGTCTTTCACGTCAGCTGTATTCCCCTTGGGCTCATTAAGAAAACTACTAATAGTTTCCAGGGCTTATCCTCTCTTGAGCCACTGAGCAGCAGGGAGATTGGAGAGGTTTTCAGCTCGAATCCACATCCAGTTTCACTTGTGATTTAGGCCTTGGACCTAAGCCAGTGAGTCCCAGACGAGAAAGGATGCTGGTACCCAGTGGAATAGTTATAAAGATGCAAGCGATGCTGTTTCCCCAAGGCTCACAACATTATAGGGGCTCATCCAGAGTGAAGATCACTCAGATCTAGCTGCATCGCATCATGTGACCACCAACCCATCAGAAGCTGGGCCCTGTCATCACACCACACTGAAGAGGGGCACCAGGGCCCTCAAGGTAATAAGTGCACCCCAGGTGTGAGCAGCCAGGAAGGATGTATAAAGAAGGTTTGGAGGAAATTGCAGCACATGCATACAAGGGGGGATCGGACATGGGAAACATGTCCCCACCAAGAGACAGAGCACAAGATAAAATCATCAGCCTTTTTGCATAGTGTGGGGAAGCATGCAGGAACTGGGGAGTGCTGTGATGGAAGAATGGGGCGGACTATATAGCTGAGCTGAGGAAGGGGGCAGGGGTTAGAGCAGCTGTTGGGGATTGGTGGGGAGGAGGGATCAGGATAGTGATAGGCAGGAGGGGAGTTAAAAGGGCTTGGGTGTGGTGATTGGGTCAGAACTGGGGGAGCTGAGGGCTGAACTGAAGGAGGCTGGTGTGAGGATAAAGGAGTTGCTGGGAGGAGCTTGGATCAGAACTAGAGGGTGGAGACTCAGAAAGAGCTGAGGGTCAGTAAGAGGACCATGAAAGAGGGGAAGGGAAGCTACGAAGGAGCTGGGACAGGCTATGTCTAGACTGCAGGCTTCTTTTGGAAGATCTTCCGAAAAAACTTCTTCTGAAAGAGAAGTTTCCTTGTAGAAAGAGGATTACCAATGCTGGGAAAACCCTTCTGTTCTTTCAATTTACTTTTGGAAGAACGCGATTGCAGTGTGAACATAACTAGGGGTTTGTCGGAAAAATGGCTGTTTTTCTGACAAAACTCTGTAGTGTAAACATACCCACCCCGAATGGGGCTGATCTGGAGCTCTGAGGAACTGGAGAGAAACAAACTTTGAATCTAGAATGGGGCCCCAAACTTTTCTTGCATCTGGGCCTTCTGGAGCATTGCTATGCAGCTATTTGGACCAATGGGCTAACACTAATCCTGACAGTTGATGGTCTCTTTACCTGTTAACACATCTAAAGTGTTGAACTCTGCCAAGAACCTACCTCTTGGAGATCAAAAAGGGTAGGGAAAAAGTGAGAATTGACAAAAGCCAAGCAGAGCTGAACCTTGCAAAAGAAGTTAAAACCAATACTAAAAGGTTCTATTGCCATATAAATAAAAAGAAAACAGCAAAAGAAGTGGGACTGCTAAACACTGATGGTGAGATGAAGATTAAAGCTAATCTAAGCCTGGCCCAATATCTAAACAAATACTCTCCCTTTGTTTTTAATAAGGGTAATGAAGACTTTAGGCATAGTGTCATTGGGCTAATGGAAATGAGGATATGGAGGTAGAAATTACCACATCCGAGGTGGAAGCAAAACTCAAATAGCATAATGATACAAATCAGAGAGGTTGGATAATCCCTGTCCAAGAATAATACTGGAACATGAAATTGCAAGAACAATAGCAAGGATTTTTAATGATCCTGTAAACTCAGTTTTACCCTGTGACTGGAGAACTGCTAATATCACATCTATTTTTTAAGAAAGCAAAAAACTACAAGCCTGACATGCTGCTGCTTTTGCTGTTGTGGTTTCTGGCCCAGCCAGGCTACGTCTAGACTGCAGGCTTCTTGCACAAGAAGCTTTTATCAGAAGAGATCTTCTGCAAAAACTTCTTGCGCAAGAGCACGTCCACACTGCAAAAGTGCATTAAAAAAGTGATGTGCTTTTGCGAAAGAGACAGTCCAGACTGCATGGACGCTCTCTTGAAAGTAACATCTGATTGCTATGCACAGAATGGGCAACTATACTTTTTCCTCTTTCAGTGCAAAAAACCCCTCTTCCCTGTTTACATACCCCTTTTTACGAAAGAACTCTTTTGCAAAAAGGCATTCTTGCTCATAGAAGGAGGAATACCTATGCTGGAAAAAAACCTCTATTCTTTTGATTTTTTTGCGCAAAAACGCACTTGGGGAATGGATGCTCCATGAGTTTTCTTAGAAAAACAGTCGTTTTTCCAAAAAAAATCTGTAGTGTAAACAAAGCCTCACTGGCCATGGCCATGCTGGTCTTGCTCATTGTTACTGAAGCCCTGCAGCTCCATGAATATCCACTTTATACCTACATCTGCGGACATGAGTTGTGTATCCATGCAGGACACTACATATTTACAAAAGATCAATTCAAACTGGAACAGGTGCAGAGAAAGGCTACTAGGATGATCAGAGGAATGGAAAATCTACTTTATGAGAGGAGACTAAAAGAGCTTGACAGGTTTAGCCTAACCAAACAAAAGCTGAGGGGGAGATATGACTGCTTTCTATAAATACATCAGAGGGATAGATACCAGGGAGGAAAAGGAGTTATTTAAGTTAAGCGCCAGCGTGGATACAGGAATGTGGATATAAACAGGTCATCAATAACTTTAGGCTTGAAATTAGGCACAGATTTCTAACCATCAGAGGAGTGATGTTCTGGAACAGTCTTCCAAGAGACACAGTGAGGGAAAAAAAAAGTTAACTAGTTTAAAGACTGTGCCTGATAAATTTATGCAGGGGATAGTGTGATGAGACTACCCACAACAGTCTCAGCTAGTAGCAAATATCCACAACAGCTGATGATGGAACACTAGGTGAAGAGAGCTCTACAAAGAATTCTTTCCCAGATGTCTGGCTGGTGGGTCTCGCCCACAAGCTCAGGTCTAAATGATCACCATATTTGGGGTAAGGAAAGAATTTTTCCCTAGATCAGATTGACTGCCGTATAGGACACAGGTCACTTGCCTGTTTAAACTAGTGTAAATTGTAGATTCTCTGTAGTTTGATGTTCCTTAAATCATGATTAGAGGACTTCAGTAATTCAGCCAGAGATTATGGGTCTATTACAGAAGTGGATGGGTGAGGTTCTGTGGCTGGCAATGTGCGGGAGGTCAGACTAGATGACCATGATAATCCGTTCTGGCCTTAAAGTCTATGAGTCTATAAGAAAAAAGTTAGCCATTTTCTCAATTTCACCAAAACTCAGGACATCCAGTTATTTCAACTGTCATTTTAACTATGAGATTTCAGGGCTCACTGAGAGTTTGTCTCCACAATACCGGGGATTGATACTCAGAGATCAATCAACCAGCCATTGATTTATCACCTCTGCTTAGAAAAGTAGCTGGTGTTGATGGGAGAGCAGCTCCTGTTGACCTTCCTGCATGCAAGACACTGTGATAAGTACATCTACTTCAGCTACACTGAAGTCATGAAGATTAGATCAATGGGTGGGGTTAGTATAGACTAGGCTTCAGTCTCTTGAGTCTGAGCTATAGTCTGAAATAGCAGACTCATATTTCATCACACTGTCAGACTCAAATCACAGGTCTCTCCCACTGTACCACCAAGATCCTTAACTGCTGAGTCAGCATCTCAGTTACCTTTCAGTTGTTCCAACAGACCACAAGTAACTTTCTCAGGAGCACCCATGGTTTGGCTCCTGCAAAACCTTTGCCACAACTTTAGAGGCACCTGATAACTTTCTAGTGAAACCACACCCTACTTCGTTCTTCTCACACTCTCAAATAGCTCATGCCTTCCTGCCCCAAATAATTACTTTATTTCAATGAGAAGAAATATAACTTGTACTGCTTCTGTGGTAGTTTCCCTTGAGAAACAGAACACTAAACTCCTTTCTAGGCATTTAAAAGAACCTTTAAAATACCTTATTTAGTCATAACAACAAACTAGCTAATGTGCAAAGAACAAAACGTACAATAAAATTTCATTTATACTGCTTAGTGTATGCATAAAAATGGTCAAAGCCACTGAAGACACATGTCCTATAAATAGTACTGTATTGTCAATGTATAAAAATGAACATGAATCACGTCCAATTAAGTGTTAAGCTCTGCCAGTGCTAAAAATGAAAGGCTACATCAACTGATAAATTAGTCTGGGAGTAGGCATGCAACTGGAAGGAACTCACTACTCCAGTCTGACTCTGTTGCTTTCTCTGGCTATCAGAAAGCAGTAACTCATATTTCTCTCTCAGCAATGGAAGGAGTAATTACAAGACACTGGGTGGAAACTCCTGTACGTTATCAAGAGCAGTTTGCTGTCCAAGATCTGGAAGCATGCAAGCTGGATCACTTTTTATATGCTTTGCCAGGCCCATCCACAGCTGAGGTGAAAAACAGACATGCAACAACAATTACAGCTGCAGCAGAAAATAGCACAGAGGAAGGCAAATCCAGTTTTCAAGTCTTATTAGATGTTGTGCAGTTCCGTCCTGAAGATATCATCATTCAGACTTTTGAAGGCTGGCTCCTGATCAAAGCTCAGCATGGACCTAGGATGGATGAACATGGTTTCATATCCAGAAGCTTTATTAGACAATACAAATTACCTAATGGAGTCAAGAAAAAAGATTTGTCTGCACTCTTTTGCCATGATGGCATTTTGGTTGTTGAAATGAAAAGCTCAGAGGGAATGGATTAAAGTCTTGTTAATTGTTATTGGTGAGATGACATTAGTCCTAATGTAATTCAAACAATGCTTTGCAATGCAGCCATGCATGTGGAGTTGTTCGTTTGCATTTACAATGGAGATAAGAACAAAACTTTGCATGTATTTCTGGCATGTTGAGTTTTATTGTTTGATGTGAAATGTAAAACCACCTTCCTCGAGCTGCGTGTGTGTTGGAGAACTCTGCTTTTTAAACAAAACAAAGTTTATGGCAATCATAACAAATGAAAAGTATTTTATATATTGCTCTCTGATAAGATACCAAGTATAAAGCATGTATAAAATACCAATAAATGGGATTTACCTTTGTAATATGTATACATGAGATGAATAATGAAAGGAGCCACTGACATTAGTCCATCAGTTTTATGAAATTTTAATTTGATGATGTCCAAGTATGAATGAGCAGCATGCATTTGGTCTACAATATAATTTCTGGCAAAACATTTTTAATTCATATTCATTTCTAAAAATTGCTTGCAAATGTTCCATTAAAATGTATTGTATTTAAGGGACTACTGAACAACAGAATAAACATTAAGTAGAGTTTTGAAAATGCAATGTTTCAAAATATGCCATCTTTCTACTAACACTGAGTCAACTTATTTTGATGGAAATTTTTAAACACTTCGTTTTTAATCTCAGTTCATGTATTTAAATATCCTGGCTTTCTGCCAACAATAGAAGCAAAATGATGTTCAGTAATAAAAGTTCAAAGGAATCAAAGTCATTCTTATGTAGATGCCCTTGATTTAAAGGCATTCATGTGCTAAAGGTGAATTCAATTCAATAAATATACACAATCACAATTTGATAACAATCATATAAATGTTTTGTTCTGTGACTTTCTTTAGTACTTAAAAGTCCTGATCATAAAATTGGCTCTCTGGGAGCAGATGCTCAGTCCTCCAGAGCCCAGCTAGCTCTGCACCAGCAGAGGGGTTCAAATGCCTGGGTGTGATTGCAAGATGTGGCCCCTCATTAAGAACACTGGGCCACTTTCTCCTCCTGTGCAGACTAACTTGGCTACCCCCTGAAGTTTCTCCTCTTAGTTACACTATAGCAATCCACTCATTTCATTGGGGTCGTATAACTAAGTTTAGACAGAACTCTGTCTGCTATTTCTAACAAATGGTCCTCAACATTTAAAAAAGATTTGTTACAAATGGTACTGTAAATACTCAAAGCATTCTAGGGGAACTGCAGCTGCAAATGAAACTGCCTCCTTTTATGTATACTTAAGATACGTATGAGTGCTGTGCTATGAATAGTAAAGGAATGCAGAGTGGAAAGTGCAAAGCTAAATACAGACTCTTTCTGATAGCCATCTGCTGTTCAGACACGTTAAAAACATTTTTGAACAAAATCAAATACCAAAAAAATTCTGCGTATATTAAATCACAAATCATAGTTAACAAAAACGTTAGTTTCTGATTTACAGTGAAAGCACTACGATTGTGTGTTTGTGTTGCCATGTTTAGAAATATTTGTATTAATGATCAATTACATTTGAAGACAATTGAAAGCCATTGGTTTGGGAAAGAAAATAGGCCAAATACCATTTTTTAATTTTTATTTTCACTCCAAACTCATACCAATTTAAAAGTAAGTTTGCTTTGCACAAGAAATGATGCACAAGAAATGAAGCCCAGATCCTGCAATTCACTGCATATGATCACTCTGCTGCACTAAATTTGTCTTTCTGTATCCATAGGTTTGAGGAAATTTGAATGAGATTCCAGTTACAAAATTCAGATCCGGATTCAAAACATTTCAAAGTTCAGAATCTTTCAGATCCAGAGATTTCATTGAACCCATGATATAAGTTATACCTATTTGCAAATTTTAGATGCAGATCTGGGATTAGATGTACAGTAATTCCGCATTTAACACTATAAATGTGTTTCTGAAAATGTTCGTACTAAGCGAAAACGTGCTATGCGGGATCAATTTTCCCATTAAAAATAATGGAAAAGGTGGGGGGTTAAGTTTCAGATGGTGATGGCAAGGTCACTTTTTTGTTGGTGCTGGGTTGTCACCATCAACATTAGATATCTAGCAACACAAGGTATCTAGCAACTCAAGTCACCGCAGTTTTTCAAAACACAAAGATAAACACGTGAGTGAGCGGAGGAATGCTGTGAGCACGTGTATTCATCCACGCATGTGTATTACCATTGTTTTCACCAATCTATACCGCCATGCAAAGTAGTCTACCACTTGATTATTTTCGTGTTATTTCAGGGACGGTCGTGTTATTCAAAAACTGTTCCCTAAAAAAACTATGCTATTGCGAAAACACGTTAAGCGGGCACATGTTAAACAAGTATTTACTGTATTTAGAAAAATGGCTTTTACGCCATCAGATGTAATGAGATGTGGATTATATAGAGGTAACCAGCTATACTGTATTATCATTTTAAAAAACCTTAATATTCTTCTCGCTCATTTTACTTTACAAAGAATTTGAAAAAGATGAGAATTTAAAATAAAAAATCCATCCCTATCTGTTATTACAGAGAAAGCATTCAGAGATAACATAGGAGATTTGCAAAATATAGATTTGGCAATTATAAAAAAGCTATACAAACATAAAACCCATGGATGATTTTATAAATAAATCAAGTTCTGACTAAACGGAAATTTGACAAGTAATTAGTCCATAATCCTGACAGCTTGACTTGCATTTGTATACACATGAGAAGAGCTAGCCAAGAAGAATGCAACTGCTACATCCAGCTCTAGATTTTTTCAAATCATAAAGGACTGATCCTGAACTCATTTATGCTGATGTAAGTCAGGAGTAATTACATTAAAGTCTATGAAGGTTACACTGGTGTGAAACCATTGTGTTGGTCAAATGGAGTTCACACAGCTGGAAGGCTTATTGTTGAAATCTCTCTACACCCGAAGTAATGCTGTAGCAAGTAAGTTTCACATCTGAGCTACTGCAAATAAAACACATACTTTTCCTGCAACCACATGTGCCTCTTTGCGTGTCAACTCCTTCGTACTCCATAATATGCCAATGCTCTATCTGTGTTCTCTGAGAAGAAAGCTCCGGAGGCTGTGCTAGAGCATTTAACCTGGAGTCAAGGGAGCTGATGGACAAGCTCTTTAACTTGTCCATCCTACATCAAGTGTTGCTAACTCTTGAAATGTTGTCACAAGTGTCATACTATCTGGTAGGTTTATTAGTGCATTAATTGCCGGAGCTTTAATTTTAAAGTTTCTTAGATCTTTCTGTTTTGGAAAAAAAGACTGAAAATGTGACAAATACCAAAAGGCAAATGAAAAGCCAGAGTAAGAGTTTCCATGCTCAGTGTTATTCTGGAACAGCTATCCCAGAATAACTCATGTAAACACAAGTCCTTATATAAACAATCATTCAACATAAAGTTTGTCAGAGAATTTTGTGATGAGAAATCTGAAAAGACCCACCCTTAAGAATAAAGGGTTTTATTCTCTACCTGCTTACACCAATCTAAATTAGATGTGAATTCCACTGAGGTCCCTGGAATTCTACTAGTGTAAAATAGTAATAGAGATGTAGCCGTGTTAGTCTAGTCTAGCTGAAACACAAAACAGGACTATGTAGCACTTTA
>JANRFK010004149.1:29502828-29512904 GCA_030068395.1 Apalone spinifera
ATTTCTGATTTTTCAATGTATTAAGAGCCTACTGTCTCTTAATACATTTAAAAAGCAGAGGTGCAGAGTTTGGGATTGGGCACATGCCAGGAATCAGCTGATTCACAGTTCACACCTGCCCCCCACAGAGACAGTGCTGGAGAGGAGGGGGGAGAACCGGCTCCCCCTCCCCCCTCCTTGCTGCCTCTGATAGGCAGCAAGGGCAGGGGGGAAGCGACTAGTCAAGGTAGTAGTCGACTAGTTGCTTACATCCCTATAGAGGAGTACAAAGCCTTTCACCCATTCAAATTCTGCCCACACTATTAATGACAGTTGTTATCTGTGGGCTGTATCAGTAGCATATCATGAAAAAAGTTGGTGTTATCAGTCCTCATTCTAGTCAGGTGTGTACTTCGTAGTAGTGCAACATTTTTTTTCTGCCATGGCAGTCTGAACTGTTCTTACCCCTAGATGTGATTTCCCCCAGAACACGGTTTGAAGCACAGTAGTATAGTACTGTTATGAGCATTAAATTATGTGAATAGTTGGTACCATTTAGCTGTTACTGTACTGAAGAATATCCCTTTATACCAAAAGCCGAGTTAGTCTGTAACTGGAAAAACTTAAAAAACAATGAATAGTCAAGCAGCACTTAAAGACTAACACAGCATGTAGATGGTATGAGTTTTCGTTGGTACAACCCACTTCTTCAGATGAAGAATTGGGTTGTACCTATGGAAGCTCATGATACCATCTACATGTTGTGTTAGTCTTTAAGTGCTGCTTGACTATTCATTGTTTTTTAAATTTTCCTTTTATACCAAGATCCTTTTATAGGGTTGTTCCCCTCCTTATAAACAATAACTAGTTTTGGTCTGTCTCTGCAGCCTATTCAAGACCTTCCTATTACAAAGACTCAGAAAATATTTTAATCCATTGACTTATTTGTTTGTCTTAACCTTTTTGCTACATTAGAGCTTGGTTTTAGGGTTGTTTCTTGGTGTCTGAAAAGGTGCTAATCCCTCTGAGATGCTGTAGCATTCAGAACAGACATTATAGTTAAAGGAGACTAACGCCATGCTTACACTACCCCTTATTTTGGCAAAACTTAAGTCACTCAAGGATGGGAAAAACAATCCCACCCCTGAACGACACAGTTTTGCTGGCATTAGTGATACTGGGCACAATGCTGTCTTGTTAGGAGAGCTCTCTCCTGTTCTCGTAGACCAGCTACACTAGTGGTCTTACAACTGCACAGCTCCATCAGTACATCTGTGCTGCTGTAATCTAGATAGTGTTCTTTTTAGACCATGTCTACAAGAATGCTAAGGTGTGCCTTCCTTCATCTACTACCTATGGATTGGGATCCAAATATGGGTTGCCATTACATTTCAAAAGGGTCGCCAAGTGTCTCCTCAGGTGGCTCTTAAGGAGCCATTCACACATTTTTTGAATTGCCCTGGGTCACCAAGTCTTCCTGAATTGTCAAAATGGATCCCCTTCTGAAAAAGGTTGGGAACCACTGAATCTGATAGGGATCTCAGCCTTTTGTATGGACCAGCTCCAAAAACCTCTCAAAAGCCATTGCTGTACAGCAGGGCACACCTCTTCTTCCTTCTGAAGATATCAACAGAGCCAAATAATGGCAAGCAAAGGGAGATGGTCAGGTAGGTGACATGAGATGTGTCCCTTCCCCTCCCAGAGCTCTATAGGGAGTAGTACTATTGAAGAGTGCAGCAAAGCAGATGTCACCTGTATGAAGTCACTGTTACTGACTGTAGCATGCTCACACTATCTCCTGCTGCTGCTTTCAGCAGCCCACCCTGATCTGATGACCCTCAATAAATTCCTGAGGAAATCTGCATTTAAGGTGGAGGCATTCAAATCCGCTTTAGTCACCAGTAACAGTAGCAGTTACTGTATATCTTCCTTAGAGTTGAAGGAGGCTTATCTGCACATCCTTTTTTTTTCCTTGTCTTACAGAAGTCTTTTGCTGTCATCTATAGATGAAGCAGTGGTTCTCAAAGTGTGGTCTGCGAACATAGATGGTCTGTGACTCGAGGGCAGCTTACCCTCCCCCCCCCCCCCCCCCCCCCCCCCCCCCCCCCCCCCGAAAGCAGGGAGCCTGTGCTGTGGCTCAAGCCTTGCTGTCGCCATGCAGCCACAGGCTGAAGCACCAGTGTGGCATGGTGTAGGGGCTGGGGCAGCTCAGACAGCAGAATGGCGCCAAGCGCGGAGCCCTGTGCCAAGATGCTGCAGGTGGCTGAGGAGGCCTTTCGTGGTGGCAACTTCAAGCTGGCGGCTGAGATCTGCAGTTTGCAGCAGGCCGAGCTGGCCCACTCTGGCTGCATGGACAAGGCCCTGGAAGCCTATAGCACCGCCGCCTTTATGGCTCACCTAAGGAGCTGGCCAAGAGCCTGGCACTTAGCCTGCACGAGAAGGTACTGAGCCTGCTGCCCTGACCCATGGCAGCCCCAAAGGGATGAGCGAGATACCTGGCAACCCTGCCTGCTGCTACCTGCTGGCATTGCTCAGCTGCCCCTGTGCCAGCGGCTGCTGTGCTGTGGCCACACCCACTGTCCAAACCCCAGCAACTGTGGCCGCTGCCATTGGTACCGCTGCTCCACCACCGGCGCGCCCAGCCCTGCCAGCTCCCACATCAGCATGGTGGTGGGCAACCTGCTGGAGAAGTGGCTGAAAGGGGAGAGCTGGGCTGTATGGCAACTGCAAGGCTCGAGCAGCAGTTGGCTCCCTGCTGCATGGGCAGGGGGTGTTGGTGGGGGGCTGAGCTCCCACCCCACCCTGCTGGGAGAATGGCAGCACAGGGACGCGCTGTCCAGACGCTTTGACCAATGCTTCCCATTTCCTGCCAATGGGAGTGGTGGGGGCAGTGCTTAGGAGCAATGGGAGTGCGAAGGCAAGTAAGCGCCACCTCCATGCCCAGACCCCTGCAACCTAATCTCCCCTGACTCACCCTCTGTCCCCCCACCAAGACCCCACATCCCCAGTTTTATCCTACACACTCCCTTGCTCCTGGCCACATGCAGGACCCTCCCTTACTCTTGCACCCTTCCCTCCCCCCCAGCCAGACAGCCTATCTCCTGTCCGCGCTTGCATCCTCCCTTGCTCCTGCGCCCTCCCCCCGGCCGGACACCCTAGTCCCAGCCTGCTTCTGCACCCTACCTCCCACCCAGACCTCACACACTCACCCCTCTTATTAATCTGGCATACAATATATACAAATTCATATTGATATTGTGTCTTAAAGCCATTCTAGAGCTTCTGCAAGACATAGCGGCTTATATTTTCAAGAGTGATTAGTGAATTTGACTGCCTAATTTGAGACAGTTTATAGTAGCCAGATTTTCAGAATGTGGTTGCAGAACATTGCTGAAATGTAAGCCTGTTATAGTGTCAAGTTGTATACTCAAAAAATGGGGCACCAAAAATCCTCAGTCATTTTTGAAAACGCAGGTCATTGTATGAAATGGTGTCAAAGACACAATCTAAAACAGCATACAGGTCCTTGAAAGTGCAACCAATCTTAGAAATGGACAAAGAAATAGCCTTAAACAGTGCCAACTAGTGAGCTCTGGTACTTACTTCAGGAGAAACTCAGTACAGGTTCAACCTCTCTGGTCCAGTAACATCTGTGGTCTGGCATGATTTTAGTTAGCCAGATGTCCATTTATCATGGGTGTGGCCAAGTTTCCCATGCTCCCATAGAGTTTGTTTACAACCACTAGTCTTGGTTCTTAGTGTTCTGTGCAGTTATTTAGCTCTAATTTATCCCCTAAATGTCTTCTAAGAGCCCTGTAAGCATTGCAAGTGTTGGTAATCCTGCTAGACAATATTGACCTCCCATGGTTTGGCAAATTCTCTTGTTTTGCACCATTAAGATTCCAAGGGTGCCAAACTAGAGAGATTCAACCTGTACAGGAACATCAGTGTAAAGTGAAAAGAACAGTGATGGGCAACCTGCAGCCCATTGGGGTACTGTGTGGCCCACAAGAACATTTTGTTTACTATTGCCCATGCACAGAGTTGCCAGATTCTGTTAGTTTTCGTTCCCATAGGTTTTTTTCTTACCAGTATTACAAAGGTGACGTACTTAAAACAAGGGCACGGGAAGAGAGGTTCATGCTTGCTAATTGCACATAACCATGTGAAAGCCATGCACTCCTTCTGCATCCAGTTGAAGTGCTGGTATGGTTCAATTGGCATACCCCACAAATTCTAGATACGCAAGTGCATTTAGCAAAACTACCCTATCCCGGGAGACTGTCTTGGTTATAACAATCTTGCAGTCCCCTGAGCTAAAGGAGGGCCACTCACGTGGCCCACTCACTAGCCCAGTTTGCCTCTCATTGGAACAGAAGCAGTATCAACTATATGGAGCTTTTGTTGTACCATTAACACAGTGCCATCTAAAATGTGGTCCAGTGAATATTGCACTGGACTAAATCTCAGGTGCAGAGACGAAAGTGGGCTGATATGGCATACCAGTAAAAACTGGCCACAGGTACCAGTCCATATATGGGCAATGTTAAAATGCTGCCACAGCAGCTCTTTATGAGGACCTTCCTTAAAGCACTATCGTGGCATTGCCCCATTCTCCAGTGGTAGCCTTGCCAGTTGGGTCCAGCAGAGCCTACTGTGGCAGTGCTAAGAAACCGGAGGTGGGGAGGAACAAAAGGAATAGTTGCTCTGAGGCCCAGCATTTTAAATGAGCCTTGGGCTCCCGGCCCTGCTGCTCTCAGCCACACTGCTCCCAGCCACTGAAGCCATGAAGGGCTGGCTGGCGAGTTTGTGATTCAAAGTCCATTGATTTAGAGACTATAAAAGTACCTCCTTTGCCCCAAAGAGCTTACATCCTATAAAGTCAAGTGACACTTGAAGAGTGGGAGTGTGGGAAACACAGGATTACAGTCACATGTACAATTTGTATTTACATTGGGCTTTTTTAAAAATAGACTGTCATTTAACACCATCTGCGCTCTACATCATTAGCTGACTATATATAAATTTAATGTAACCAGTAAGCCTGGAAAAAAAAATTAGAAACCATAGAACTTTTAAACCTCTCTGTCAATCACCTTTTATTATTTGCATGGTCTCAGTACTGGATCTAGGCGTGAAGCTGATTTTATTAACCATTTTCACTTTAATATGGGTAGCAATTTCCTGTGAACATGAAACCACCCTGTTGTGACGAAATGCACCACATGTAAGCACTCCCCTGCCTAATCTGATCATTCAGTAGTGAATCAAAGTGTTAATTTAAATTATCAGTACATCCTTAGCCCTTTCACTTTAGGAGTGCAAAGTTTTGATGTGGATGGCTTATTTGTTTTTGTTTAACTAGTGTTTGCTAGATATTTTGCAAGCACTTGTAACCCTCCTAAAACTGTCTTTTGAAGTGCAAACCATTTTACTTTTCTGAAAGCCAGAATTCCTCTTATATTTTCCACCTTCATGGAGAAAACCATCATCTTCAGTTTTAAAAAGTCTGGGTGGGTGTATGTATTTTGTTGGCTAGTTGGAGGAAGTAAGTCATTTTCCTCCCCATGTTACCAAAATCAAATTGCTTCCTTCTCTTTGGGTATGTATACACTCCAGTTAAACACCCATGGCTAGCCTATGCCTGCTGACTCAGGCTGTTTAATTGACTTCTGGGCTCATGCTGAGGTCTGGGCTGTAGGATACTGTGAGGTGAGAAGATCTTGAAACTATGGCTGGCTACAGAGCAAAGCCAAATGACTGTACTGCAAAGTAACGGGAGCCCTCTAGATTAAGGAAGAAAATAGTGGTTGGATTTATTAGTCTATTTCAGTGGGTTTTCTTTGCAACTATCAGGACTAGAATTACTATATTTGTTTAATGTCTTCATTTCTGCCATAATGGCTTGCTTAGGACCTTATGTTCACTAAGAAAGCTGTGCATTTGCCAATGTAAGAGGTTTTAAATCCCTTATGATTAAAAAATGGTCTGAATTTGGGTGGATACCATGGCTGCTGTTGCTGAAGAAACTTCATACATAGATGCACTAGTTCTGCTGAGAATGAGCAGGCAGTTTAAGATTAGTTTGTTATCCCCTTTTGCTGAGAGGTTGTTTCTGCTCTCAGTTTTTTCTAGTGATTGGGATGAATACCTCACATAAAAGTTCAGTTGTCCCTCCCACAGTGAAAGGTAAATCAAGCTTCACATATGCACTCATGGGCTACCAAGTGTTTACCTTTTCAGAACTTAAAGGCCATGCATTACAGTATAATACTCGGAGGGTTTGGATCCTAAGTAAGAAAAAGTGTGAACCTGTTTCAAACCTCTCCCCCTTTTTTTTTTCCAGCCTTGTATATAGGGATGTAAGCAACTAGCTGATAAGCAAAAGCTTATTGGATAGTTGACTAGTCCCTTGACTAGTTGCTTCTCCCCCCCCTTGCTGCCTCTATCTAGCAGAGGCAGCAAGGGTGGGGAGCAGGAGCCGGGGGGGGGGGGGGGGGGGGGGGGGGGGGAGTTGGCTTAAAAGCTAGTTCACTCCAGTACCATCTCTGTAGGGGACACCGGGTGTGAGCCAGGAATCAGCTTATTCCCAACTTGTGCCCAGTTCCAGACGCTGCACCTTTGCTTTTTAAATGTATTAAGAGCCAATGGCTCGTTCCCGTCCCCCCAAATCCCGCAGCAGGGAGCTCTGCTCCCTCCCCCCATTTGGTTGGAAAGCCAGCACCGGGTCTTCCCATTGTGGCAGTTGGGGAGGAGAGCCACAGGTCTCATGGGCCAGATCTGGCTCATGGGGGAGGAAGTGACTCCCCTGGCTGGGAAAACAGCTGTACAGGAAACTGCTCACCTGGAGGCTTTCCCCATTTTTCCCTTTTGCCAGAGTCACAGCCAATGGGAGCAGCAGGGTGCACAGCACCAGGTAAGTACCCCCCATGCCTTTCATGCCAGACCCTGAATCCCCATCACCCTCACACAAACCCGCTCCCAGTGAGACCCTGCACTCCCATCTTGCTCCTGCACCCTCCCTCCTGTCCAGACTTTGCACTCTCTTCTGCATCTCATCTCCTGTCTAGATCCCCCACCCTGTCTGCTTCTGCATACCACCTCTCACCAAGACCCCCCAGACCCTTCCTGTACCCCACCTCCCACCCAGACCCAGCCTGCTCCTGTAACCCATTTCCTGCCCAGACCTGCATCTGAAAGGACTTGGGCTTTTGTTGTTGTTGTGTTGGGAGGGTGGGGTTCTAACTTTTGACAGATTTTATTTTCCTGAAAAAGGTTCCCCACCCCTGCCATAAATAAAGACAACATTGAAACCTTTTGTTTCGGACATAAATTAATATTTTACTTGATTTAAAGTGAAGTTTGGTCTTCTAACATGATAAAAGTTAAAGTGCTTAATCTGTTTAATTATTTTGATTTTGAGTAACTGGTAAAAAAGGAAATATTATGTAATAGCTGTGTATTTGTTTTTATGCTTTAGTAACCTAATATAAATAATTTAGCATTTGAGCTATTAGAGATAAGCAAAATCATTTTGCTGTCATGGAGGGTTGGCTAGTGATCCATGGAAAGGTTTGCATTGAGCGGGGTGGGCTGCAGACCAAAGAGTTTGAGAACCACTGTTGTAATGTAAGGAAGGCAAAAGAAAGAGTTCAGAATTCAGGGTTACAACCTTAAAAGCACACTACTCAGTATTCAAAGAGTAATGTGGGAAGCCTTACCGGTAGCCTCGCATATTAAAATAAGAATCAGTATGGCAGCAAAAAGTTACTTTATTTATTAGAAAGTAAAACAATCAGCCATGTTGATTGCACAGTTCACTGATAGGATAGGGATAAAGGATCATTACTCAGCCCTTTTTATTTTATTATAAGATTTCACAGTTGTAATCATTGAAAGATACTCTGTTAAATTTAGTTTCTTCAAAGACTATCGTATTTTCTGACTCTCATTTAGTTTGCTTTTGAAAGAGCAGTACTTCTGAGGAACCTTTGTACTTCTGCACAGCCTCATCAAGGAGGATTTCCTGCTGAAGTTCATTGGCTACTGGACTTCTCAAAGGAGGCATTCAAGAATGTGCTTGCTGTTCCTTGCTTTTGCCATACTTTTCTCTGATACAAAAGCCAGAACAGTCAAGCTCCCATGATTTTTTCCCAGCTTTGTCATTCTGTGGTTTCTCCCTTTTTTCCTATCCACTCCAAGGCTGCGTCTAGATTGGCATGATTTTCTGAAAATGCTTTTAACAGAAAAGTTTTCTGTTAAAAGCATTTTCGGAACAGAGTGTCTAGATTGGCACAGACGCTTTTCCGCAAAAGCACTTTTTGCTGAAAAGCGTCCGTGCCAATCTAGACGTGCTTTTCCGCAAAAAAGCCCCGGTCGCCATTTTCGCGATCGGGGCTTTTTTGCGGAAAACAAATCTGAGTTGTCTACACTGGCCCTTTTCCACAAAAGCTTCAGGCAAAAGTCCCTTTTGCACAAACGGGAGCAGAATAGTATTTCCGCAAGAAGCGCTGATTTCTTGCAGTACGAAGTCAGTGCTTTTGCAGAAATTCAAGCTGCCAGTGTCGACAGCTGGCAAATTTTTCCAGAAAAGCGGCTGATTTTCTGGAAAAACTGGCCAGTCTAGACACAGCCAGAATGTTTCCTTAGTTGTTTGAGTTGATGCCTTGTTCAGAAAAGGGCAGTGTCCGAGTGATTAGTTGTCTTCTGTTCATCCTCTGGATTGTTTGGTTGCCCCACTGATAGTTTCTTTAAGAACAGCTAAGACTGCAAAAATGCATCACATGTGAGAGTGTTGTACTCTGTAAGCCTGGTTAGTGAAAGACCTAAGATCTTGCATGAGAGGCAAAACATCCAACACTCAACTATTTTATTTTCCTCACTTTTTTCCAGTTAAAATAGTATTGCATAAAATAGCAATACACAGGTACCATAATGTGAAGGATGATGTTATCACCCCCCTCTCTTTTTTGGAATTCTGTCCCTATTTCTCAGGTACATACATTTTGCACACTTGTTTCAGAAGGAATCTCTAATTTGAAAAGTAAAGTAAAGTAAGGACTTCACTTGGTTGATCTGATATTTACTGAAAACAAACCGTTATAATCAAGCTAACCAGTTTTAATTTGCAAAAACAATGACGTTTTGTGGCATCTTATAGACTAACAGATTTATTGAAGCATAAGCTTTCATATAAGCAAAAGACCCATTTTGCCAGATGCATGCAATGGAAATTTCAGAGGGAGTTTCTCCTCCCTTGGTGTTCACACCTCCACATCAGCTGCTAGAAGGGGGCCTCATCCTCCCTGACTGAATTGACCTCATTATCTCTAATCTTACTCTTGACTGGAACTCTTTTCTTACGCCTGTATAGTTATGCCTGCCTCTGGAATTTCTTCTGCATGCATCTAGCGAAGTGGGTCTTTGCCCACAAAAGCTCATGCTCCAATAAATCTGTTAGTCTATATAAGGTGCCACAAAACTTCTCATTGTTTTTGCAATTCAGACTAACACAGCTACCCGTCTGATACCAGTTTTATTTTGTCACTTATCTCTAGCTCATGTTGAAATAGATCTTGCTCGACACTGAAATTGGAAAACATTTAAATAATCACAGTTCAATTGTTAATGTAAGACAGAAATATTATGGTCAGAGGACTTCAGTGTGTGACCCTGTCAGCTCTTATAACCAGAGTTTGATGTGAGAGCTTAGGAATACCAGGTGTTGAATATTTAATAGTAAGTTTACTTTCCTCTAAGTTGGTAGTGAACCAAAGGTCCATCATGCTATCAGAAGATGTTCACTGCTGCTTCAAGTGCTGTCTTTTGGAGGAGAGGTATAGCCACTCATTTGTGATTGATCCCTTGACCCTGAACAGTTTGTGGTTTTGCTATATTCCCGGGGGGAGGGGGGAACCTTTTTTTGGGTCAGGGGTTACTGACCCCACAGAAAAATCACTTAGAGGCTGAACTCAAGTGAGAAGATAAACAAAAAAAAAAAAATCAAAACACCCCACTGATGTGACCCCCAACTGAGGAGAAAGACGCCCTCCCCACATTCCCTCCCCCAGCAGAGTCGCGGGGGGGGGGGGGGGGGG
>JANRFK010004149.1:29512914-29525589 GCA_030068395.1 Apalone spinifera
GGCAGAGAGGGCACAGCATCAGTCTGGATCCAGGCAATACGGGCTTGCATCTAGCCTGAGGTTCCCCACCCCTGCTATATTGTTTTACTGTGTAGGTGACTGTTTTTGTGGTGAGTGATGCATTCTTTTTATATCTTGTGTACCCAAAGGCATTTATAATGTGATAATGTAAAAGAGAAAAAAAAATCTTATTTTTGTTCTAATGTGAACATTGTTCACAGTGGGTTCCTTTGTTGTATTTTGAGAATTATATTGTCTCTTTTTCCCCTCCTCTGTTCACGACCACAGATGTTTGCACTGGATGTCCTTTTACTGTCTCATTCCATTTTATTTTCCTGTCTCAGAGTTTCTATATGTCCCAGATGTTACTACTTTATGTCATATGATTCACAGCTGGAAGTATTTATTTCTGAAAGGAATTTTAAATTGTCCCTGTCTTCTTGGCTGCTAGTAACATAATTATAAATCTTCCTTATTAAATCCTGCTACATCATTGCATTATTTGGTTTGTCTACATATTTTTGAGAGTCTATGTGTGTATATGGCACAGATGTTACTGTGTTTTCAGCTATGTATCCTTATAACTAATCAGTTTTAAGTTATCTTAAACACAAGTCTCTAGAAGCATAAAATGCCTGAAAGGTAGGTAATAACTACACTGCAGATGTAAGTTCACATCTGCATCTGTGTAACAACAGAGAAGACGGGATTTTTAGTATGCCATAGAATCTGAACATATTGGTAAAGTACAGTAGTTACATTTGGAGGCGCTCTATTTAGTTCTATATTCCTTTTTTGTTCTTTCTACAGGAGCCCTTACCAAAGTAAAGGAGAGTAAGAGGCATGTGGAAGAAGGGAAGATGGAAGCCCAGAAGGCAGATGGTATTCAGGATCGCTGTAACATTATTTCTTTTGCCACCTTGGCAGAAATACATCATTTCCACCAAATTAGAGTGAGGGACTTTAAGTCACAAATGCAACATTTCTTAAAACAGCAAATACTTTTTTTCCAAAAAGTGACACAAAAATTAGAAGAAGCCCTGCACAAGTATGACAATGTTTAATCTCCTAACTTTGAATTGTGGACTGTTCACAGTATGAGAGTGATTTAAACAGCAGAGTAAAAATTGCTGTTGCCAACTGTTGGTGGTTCAAGAATGATTTTGTGTTCATCTGGAGTCCCAGCTGAATCTCTAAGAAAGAAGGAAAAGGTTAATATGGCTGTGTAATAGAAACAGTACCACACATTGTAACTAAGTTATACTGTTTATGCCTACACTACCATTGTAACTTTTTTGAAATAATGATTATACTATTTGCCTTATTGCTTTTTGAAGTATGGTATTTTAGTGCATACTTTGTAGACCTCACAACCCTTTGGGTCTTTAAGGAAGCTGGCTAGGTAAAAGCCTGCTTCAGATGCCTTTTTATTCTCCTACATTTGGATTTCCTAAATTTACATCTCTGTTTACAGACTCCTACTAGAGCAGCTATGCGACTTTGTGCCTTTAGACTTTTGATTTTTCCTTTTCTAGTAAACCACATTTTTATGACTGAATGAAGGGTTGATGCCTGTGACAGGAACCGATTGTGAAATCTCATATTGACTGAAATAATCAGCTGCCGCTGTCTAATTGGCACAGTGAATATTGTCTTGTGACAAATGTTGGCTGAAAAAGCAGGATTTAAAATCAATTCACACTTTCCTAGAATTGAAAATAAAGACTATTTATTACATGTACAAGAACCTTAACCATACAAGCAAAGAATTCAGTGTCACTGTATTCCCTTTTTTATCATGATTACATAGTGAGTGGTTTTATGTTAGAATACATTCATTCTCCAAGCCTCTACTCGCAGTAATCTAAAAGCAGAGGATTGAAATATATCAAGGGAATGTGTATGCAGGCTAACTCGCATTTGTTTGTTTTGCTGGAGATGGTTTGGCTATTGGTTCAGTGTAAATTCAAATACAGACCTATATGGTCAATTGAGACACTACTGTGATTTACTGGTTTACTAAGTCGCACATTTTCAGGGATGTTCAAAGGTATAAATGGTTTGAAAGTACCTTGGCTGAACTGACTAGGAAACGAGACGCATTTCTTGTATTTATAACACCCCAAGTCTAAATTAACTATTGTCTTTTTTGTATAATGATTTTTACAAAGTTGAGTGTGTATGCACACACATATGGTCTTAAAATAACAATTTTTCTGATCTAAACCAAGGAAATCAGTCTAAACTTTATCCTTAACCTGTCTGTTCACTTTCTATAGGTCACTATGAGAAAGCTTTTCCTTTATCTTGTCTCCTTCCTCTAAACAAAAAAATGCTCCAAGGAAATGGAATTCAATTTACACACATGAAAAATAGTAAAGATAAAGCTTAAAACAAACAAAAGCTAAGAAACTAGGCATTCAAGTGATATAGTTCAGCTGGAGAACAAAATATTAGCTACCTATGCCATAGAAATCCATTAGTTTTCTGACTGGATTGTGCCAACTTTAATAGGCAAAAAACCCACTACTGCAAGATGGAGGGGAGGAAAAGGACCATTTTGACAAGATTTATTGCAACTTTTTTTTGTATTTCCCTGCACTAATGGTTAACAAGGCTATTCCAGGAGGAGCTTTGCTGATAGCAGTGATGGTGATAAAGAAAAAAAAATCGGTTTGCTAAAATAAAACAGCAGCCAATAAAGAAAGCAACTGTTTACAAGCTTTTTACAGAATTGCAAACAACCTTGAGGAAATAAAAAGTACTTGATATTAAAGCCATAATGCTGACTCATGTCTTTAACCTTCCTCATAGTACCTCACAGTAGGGGTGGGAGTTTCTGAACAATAGCTGATCTTACTCCCAGATATGGTTTACTACTTAGGACAGTTTGGGGGGGTTGGTTTGGGGTTTTACCCTGTGCTTGGTTAAGCCAGAGACTTTTAATAAATAGATGGTAGTTATATGAGGTTGTAATCCAATTCATTCCAGCTGAGCAGTTAAAAGATTTTTCAGAAAATTACCTTGGTCCAATTAAAGTTTTAGGAACTAACATTACTGAAATGTTCATATCCAAAGTGAAAATGAAGCTATTATATGTGTACCATACAGCATTATCAGAATGGTACAATTTCCCCAAATAAACTGTCATGCCCTTCCTCTCATTCACTCAGTGTTAGTTTTGTTTTTTGGGAGGGGTCACTTTTAAATTTGACAATCTAAATTTGACTGTATTGAATTTTGGAACTCTGCTGAGATAGGAAAGATTCAAATCTAGGTACAAATTTGTACGCATTTTTGTGGCTAATCTTTTTAAACTTTTTAGTTGGCCTTAGGTGGAAAAAAAAAAGTTGTGTGAATATTTTGGCTGGCTAAACAAAGCAATATGGTGGGGTTTTTTTTTAAGTACTCTTACATTGAACAAAGAAACGAGAATACGCTTAATTTTTATTCTTTACTGGGAAGAGTCCAAACTGAGTTGAATTTAAAATGCCCTTTTAGTGGTGAAATACTATGGGCCATGTCTATGCTAGGAGCTTATTTACAATTTACTAAATTTGACTTCTGGACACCCGAATTTACAAATTTGAAGTTCCATGTCTTCACTACAGGGAAGAATCCTATGTAGGCCAAGGAAGGCTCTGTTAATGTGGTTTCTCTTGGACTCAGAGTCCCAGGAAGCCTCTTGGGACCCAATTAGTTCGAATTAGCAGCGTGGAGCATCCATACTAATGTTATTTTGGATTTACAAGTTTGGAATTAGAGTTATTCCTCATGAAAAGCAGGACTACAGTGCTTTAATTCCATGGCCCCTTATTCGAGAATCATGGGCTTGGTAGTGTGGATGCACCACTTAAAGATTTGACCTGGGGGCTAATTTTGGACTCAGGTCCTTGTGTAGACCAGGCCATACTGAATACCAGTCAATGACTCTGACCATTGAAAGATATGGTACAAGGCCCAAAAGTACTCTACAGCAATCTGAATCTATATTCTGTGGTAGGGTCCTTGGTTCTGTGCACTCTGGGGCAGCAAACTGAAAATCTTGCAGAAGCTTTTTAAAATAAAATTAATTGAATTAAATATGGATGAGAACAAACAGGTCATCTAGTAGGGGACAAATAAGGCTTTTGGCTTCTATGGAGGTGTTGGAGATAATGTGGGATTATGGATAAGGATGAGTGTATGTATCTGTTTAAAAATTACTATCAGTGAAATATTGAATATTGTTGCCATTTCAGTTCTCATCTTTAGGAGTTAATGATCTGTAAAAATAGGGGTGAGGAACCTTTTTTGGATCGGGGGCTACTGATCCACAGAAAAATCAGTCAAGGACTGCACACAAGTGAGAAGCAAAGTAGAAGTCCCTGAATGAGAAGGAGAAAGACACCACCATATTCCCCTTGCATACCAGAGCCTAAGTCAGCCCAGGCTAGTAGATGGTGTGTGCTCCAGCCTTGTGGGTAGGGTGTCTGGAGCACCAGCGCAGGCTCCCCTATACTGAGCCTCGGGGGCCAGATCCAAGCAAGCTGGGGGCTGCATCTGGTCCCTGGGCCTGAGGTTCCCTACCCTTGTGTTAAAACAAGGACCTAAGAGATGCTGCAAATTCAAGATAACCTCTTCAGTTTGTATTCTCTGCACATTTTTAGATTTCTTTACAACCTTTATACAGGACAATATGTTGCACAACGCAGCCAGTAGAGGCCCATAGGGAAACACTCAATGACAATGCTCAAGATAAATATTTAAGTCTAGAAGAATGAAGCATGAAAGAGGAACAAGTAATCTTCACAGCTTCTCAGGCCATCAAATAAAAGATGCTCAATATGAGTTCAGTCCATAGCTACTCTTGGATTTCTGGTAAAGCAAAAGCATTTCAGAAAACATTGTCAAAACTAAACATACTACATATGGATTTGGATTATTTTTAGACTGTTACAGTGAAAATATATAATTTTTATAGGCAATGCTGACATATCTGGACTTTCTATTCTAAGACCATGTCTACAATAGCTTATAACTTTACCAAGTTTTCTTAACCGTTCATGCTAGAAAACTGTACGATAATTGGTTTGTTTTATCACAAATGAGGTTGGGGGGGGGAGGGAAATAATGTGGTTTTGTCCATGTTTAAAAAAAAAATCTGAAGACAGTTTTGTTCAACATAGTTCCAAGTGCCTCAGCTCTGAATCAAGAACTTGAAATTTGGCAGGAATGTCACCCTGAATTTAGAAATGCCACTGGCTGTTCTGGTAAAAATTCACCCATATTTGGCCGAGTTATGAGCCTCTATAAATCCCTGCTTGTGCTTGCTCAATGCAGACGTAAGAGTTTGGCAGCTAAATTTTTCTGAAGATTTCCTCTTCCCTGGGCATGTACCAGCTGAGCAAGACTCCCACAGGGTGCCCCTTATCCCTCCTGCCCTGGGGCCAACTGGCTTTGACCATCCTGACCCGACCCAGAGGAGGCGGGACTTGAACCCACAACCCTACAATTGCTTTTCCCAGGGGCCAGCAAGTGCTGTGGCATGGTGCCAGGCACAGCTTCTCCTGTGCTCCCCACCCCTCAACACCAACTGGTTCCCAGGCAGTGAGAAGGAGTAAGAAGTGTGGAATGTTGAGGTTTGGGAGCCTCACTTGGAGGGTGGTAGTAAGGTGCAATCCTAGAATTGAGTAGCTTAGGGCTGTGGAGGACTGGGCTGAGGAGCTCTTGGGGCAGAAGATCTGAACGAGGAAGGGAGGGATAAGGAGCAGAAAGGCTGTAATCATTAGAGACCCCTCAGCGACTGCATTAGAACTCAGGATTCCTGAGCCTCAACATTCCTCTGCTAGTCACCTAGTACGAAACTCCTGGCAAAGTATGGACCTTCTCTTTCTCTGGTAGCAAGAATGACCGCCTGCTACAGCTCAGATACTCTGTTAGCTCAAGTTGTACAGATCTATAGTATGTAGGCCTGCCAACCGCAGGAGGGCAAAGGAGACAGCTGCCCTGGGGCCTGGCTGTTCAAAAGAGCCCAGGGATCATGGTGGCTGAACGGCGCTGAGGGTGAGGGATGCAGCATGGTCCAGGTGGCGCTGAGGGCTGGCTGTCCCTCTTGGGGGAACATGGAACCCTCCTCCCCTTGCTCAGGGGTCTGGTAAGTCTCTTGGCCTCCCTGGGGATATGGACCTAAAGTTTCTCTGCTGGTGACCCATAGATTTGAAGGCAAGAAAAAACCATTATGCTCAGCTAATTGGACCAGCATAGTACAGGCTATAGATTTTAACTACCAGTAGATAGGAATCAGTTTAGTGTGACACCATGGAATTTCTGTTTTTTTCAGGTTGCTTTTCTTAAAAAGCTAGGAAATTGTATACCAAAAAAATCTTACATTGAAATAATGGTAAGGTTAATGTCAGGCACTTAGGAATGCCAAAATGCAGGTTTCAATTTTCACCCAACTGCACACACTTTGTGATCCAGTCTTTAATTACATGATCCCATACTATTTTTTCCAAACAGCCTCTTCCTCATTCAATGCACAGGGTGGACAGTGCTCTGAATTAATTAGCTACACTAGTGCCAGCAAAACTTCTGCATCATTTGCTGCTGAAGTTGGAAGGTCTATAGTAAAGAAAATTAACAGAAGAGAAAAGATGGTCTCATGGTTCAGGGAGATCAATGTCACTCTTGATGACTGATTTTTCTCTCCCAAAGAAAGCCTACGTGCTTTAAGCAAGTCACCTAAACCAGATTTTCAGTTTACCACTAGCTGTGTGTTCCTCATTTTTCATGTGCTAAGTTGAGATTTGGGGTCTGATTAGCAGAAGTGCTGAGGAGTCACAATTGCAACTGACGTCAGTGGAAGCTGTGCATTCAACAGATAATGTTCTATTATACCACAAAAGCGGCGAGGGGTCCTGTGGCACCTTATAGACTAACCGAAGTGTTTGGAGCATAAGCTTTCGTGGGCAAAGACCCACTTCGTCAGATGCATGTAGTGGAAATTTCCAGAGGCAGGTATAAATATGCAGGCCAGAATCAGGCTGGAGATGGCAGGTGGGTCCAATCAGGGAGGATGAGGCCCACTTCTGGAGGTGTGAATTCCAAGAGAGGAGAAGCTGCTTTTGTAATTAGCAAGCCATTCACAGTCTTTGTTTAATCCTGAGTTGATTGTGTCAAACTTAAAGATGAACTGTAGCTCAGCAGTTTCTCTTTGAAGTCTGGTCCTGAAGTTTTTTTGTTGCAGGATGGCTACCTTGAGATCTGCAATAGTGTGTCCAAGATAAAAACAATGTAGGAGTTGTTCCTATTTTTATCTATTTGCACAATTGACATTGTGACTCTAGCTTTTCTTTACAAAAATTGTTCTGCACATGGGTAGGTGGGGAAGACTGTACATGAGTAACATATAATATGTAAGAATAATAATATGGACCACAGATGTTTGTGTGTGTCGGGAGGGAAGGGGGAGTCGAAGTGTATAAATGTTGACTGTCACAAATTAGAATGGCTGCATTGCTGATGTTCGGTGAACGTTCATGTCATGGAGATTACTCCAATCATTCTGTTTGCAAGGAGACAGCAAGATTTGTAATTTCATCTACCTAAGGAACCAGTATGGGCTTCAGTTACCAGTTCCTACAATATAGCCTCAGGCAAGGAGCCATCTGCATGGAGGTTCCATGGATAGGTCTACTCTGCAGCTAGAAGCTTGAGAACCCGAGGCACCTCGTCCTTAGTGCTATATTTAGCATGATAACTTGACCTCCACTAGCATGAATTTGTCTGCCTAGGCTGGAAGGCTCGCTGCGGGAGGAATCTCTGGCTGCTTTCAGCAGAAATGCCAATGGATTATGCTTTTGGGGACCCAGGTGCTCACCACTTTCCTGGATAATTCCACAATCTAAAACTGTCAATATTTCCATAGTAACCCTGCACATAAATGTATGTGGGAAAGGGGCAATGTGTATCCCATTCCAGGCTGCGCAAACCCCAAACATCCAATCCTCTGGACTCAGAGGTATCTCTTCCAGGAACAAAGGTAAGGATGGCAGAGGAAATCCAGTGAACAAGATCTTTCTTCACAGGGAGGAAATGACTGCTCCAATAGTCTGTTCTCTGTTCAGTAAGACACCTGTTCTCAGTAAACGATGCCAAGATATGTAATGGTCTTTGATTGTATCTTTTCTTTCAGTTTATGTACTGAAGTTGTAAATGCCTGTTTTGGTTTTAAAAAATGCATTCTACTGGGTTGGCGTAGCTATGTTTTGAACTTCTACTTCAATATATTCTCTATTCATCAACAATTTAGATAATGGCACAGAAAGTTTGCTTATTAAGTTTGCAGATGATACCAAGCTGGAAGGGGTTGCAAGTGCTTTGGAGGATAGGTTAATAAATAAAAATGATCTGAACAACTGGAGAAATGGTCCAAGGTAAATAGGATGAAATTCAATAAGGACAAACGCAAAGTTCTCCACTTAGGAAGGAACAATCCGTTTCATACATACTGAATGGGAAGTGATTCTGTAGAAAGAAGTACTGCAGAAAGAGATCTAGCAGTCGTAGGGGACCACAAGCTAAATAATAATCAACCGTGTGACACTGTTGCAAAAAAGCAAATATTCTGAGCTGCATTAACTGGAACATTGTGAGCAGGACACTAGAAGTCATTCTTACTCTCTACTCTCTGCTGATTCCACCTCAACTGGAGTATTGTATCCAGTTCTGGGCACCACATTTCAAGAAAGATGTGGAGAAATTGGAGAAGATCCAGAGAAGAGCAACAAAAATTATTAAAGGTCTAGAAAACATGAGCTATGAGGGAAGACTGAAAGAACTGGATTTGTTTAGTTTAGTTTGGAAGAGAAGACTGAAAGGACATGAGAGCAGCTTTCAAGTACCTAAAATGGTATCACAAGGAGAAGGAAGAAATTTTTTTCTCCTTAACCTCTGATGATAGGACAAGAAACAATGGGCTTAAATTGCAGCAAGGGCAGTTTAGATTGGACATTAGGAAAAGCTTTCTAACCGTCAGGGTAATTAAGCTCTGGAATAAATTACCTAGGAAGGTTGTGGAATCTCCACCTCTGGAGATATTTATGAGCAGGTTATATAGACATCTATCAGGGATGGTCTAGACAGTGCTTGGTCCTGCCATGAGGGCAGGGGACTGGACTTGATGACCTCTCGAGGTCCCTTCCAGTTCTAGCATTCTATGATTCTTCTTCAAAATAAATAATGTTGGACTTCTAAAAAGTGATCATAAATAGACCCAACATATTCAGTATCTCTTACTTTGCTTGGCCAGCAAGCTATGTGATTGCAGACCAGATGTGAAAGTACGCCAGTATGCCCTGGTGCAGTGCTCTAACAAGAAGAAGCCAGCTGGCTGGGGCACTTGGCTATAGCTGCTACCAGCCAGGCTCCTGGGACTCTTGCAAGCAGGCAGCCAGACAGGTGAAAAGGGCTGACTGGGAATGCACATAGCTCCTCTCTTCTCTTCCCTCCCCTCCCCCATACCCTTTAGGGAGGTGAGGGCTGCATCTGCTTGAACCTGGAACTCTGCTGCTCTTCCCTCCCCCTGCAATGGTAAACCTGTGGTAGAAATGAGGCTTATTCAGCTGGCAGCAGATCATTTGTTTGCAGTTGTTAGCCCAGTCTTAACTCTCTTCAAAAGAATGTTTTATCTTTCCAGATGGATTCAAACAACTCAAATACTCAATTCTTTTCTCATGTTGATATATAGAGGGAAATGTGTAACTTTCCATGGTTAGCTGATTACGCATGCATATACAGACGGCTGGAAGAACAGATGCCATTGATTAAGAGGAAATTACTCACCCTTTGCTGAAACCACCCTAAGGAGCAAATTCGCATAGAATGGTAAATAGTGCATATCCCATGCAATGAGGAAGAGGTTCAACTTCCCACTAAGGTAGTCAGGCTGGGGGCCTGCTCTATGCCAGAACAACTGCTTATCCTGCTAGCTGGAAAAGTGTCCCAGGTAGGGTATATTAGGGCAGGAATATAACATGAGGGTCATGAAGGTAAGAGGAAGGAGGAAGTGTTTTCTCTCTCTCCTTGAAACAATAGGCTTGGAGTTCTCTAATCAAGGGCAGATTAGGAAGACTACTGTATAATACATAGGAGGACTGAGGTCTTTACTAGGCACTTAAGTTAAATACAAACAAAATAGAGAATCTGCATTATATGAGGTAGTTCAGGAAGCCTTAAGAATTCCCTCCCATTGATTTCAGTGGGATAGATCATTGGTTATGATATTGCTCATTTTGCATAATAGTGACAAAATCTGGCCCATGATCAACAGAAAGATTGTTTTCCAACTGTGAGTACAATAAACAATGTGAAAATAAAGCTGTCTTCCTCCTGGCTCAGATGTCATTAATAACTCTGGTCCAACAGAGGGCTAGTCATAATGCTATTGAAGGAAAATACAGGAAGCTAAAGATTTTTTCAATTGGTATTTAATTAAAATTCTGCTGAAGATACATGATTCAGAAGAATCTAGCCTATCCCACTTAGTTTTATGTTAAAAGGATGGCAAGGGGAGAGTAGCAACACTTTTTTGGTCTCTAAGCAGATACAATGTGAAAGAAATACAATGAGCAGATCTACTGGATTAAATGGTACCATTTTTACACTTTTCTGACTTTTTACTTCATTATGCTACATTATATATCTGAATAAATATATAATGTAGATTTTTCAGAATTGCCTGGCTTGATTTTTCATCCCTCAATTCTATTGTGAATATTAACAGTTGAAGTAATATTTTAATGCCTCATAGGTGTAAATGCATTTCCTCCATTATACATTTTTAAAATATTGTTCAGGTTTAATAGTCAAATCTCAGTGGATAATTGTAACTTACAGCAGTTCATGTACTAAAACTCATCTGCAACAAAACAAAAGAAGATAAGAGAGACAAAAGATTTAACTATCTCAGTTCTAAGATTTGGATCAATTAACACCATCCACTGACATTTCTATTGAATTAATAACATTGTATAGAACACACACATGGTCCAAGTGAATATATGCACAGCCTGCCTATATCCCAGATGCTAGAATAAAGTGCTGTAGAGTGAAGATCAAGTCCATTTGATCATTCCACCCACTCCCAGAAAAACTGGGATTCATGTTCAACACTATGATACTGGGAACAAATAGAAAAAACTATTCAAATATTTCCCATTTTATTTTAAAATGCCAACCATAGGTTTAGCTGAAACTACTGAGATCAGTGCTGCCCATATTGTCATTCATGTGATCAGATGTGTGTATCATTTCATCTCCACCAGAAGATTCGGATTTCAGTAGTTTCCACAAGAAAGGAGTAGGTAGGTAAGAGGTTTTCTAATTGACAAAAGAACCTTTTATTTCCAGGTCACTGATTTGGATCAATTCTGGATCATTAGAAATCAAAAGGTGTTTCTCTGTGATGGCTGTTTTTAGTTTAGTAATATAAGTCTAGTTTCTACAGGACAATACTTAGCCCAGCTACAAAGAACTGAATGGGCCTGGAGGGAGACTGAACCTGAAAGGTTATTTAGGACAATGTAGAGGTTTCATCTAGTGCAATATTCTCAGATGAGTTCTACTTTTTCCATTCTAAGATGGCAAATACATACTATTATCTATTTTCTTCCTCAGCCAACCCCCTTGAAGGCAGTTCTTAGTCAAGCATTTTCCCAGGTTATCTGTTTTTTAAATGGTAAAAAATGTGCATTAGTGTCAAAGTGATAAAGATTTAATAATTAGAACTATCATGCATATTGTTATAGCAGCAAAGAATGTTATCAACATGGCTCTAAATCAGAAACTTGGAAAGCTGTAGTTTGGAAACATGTAGTTTTTTAACTCTTGCCAGCTTGTTCTTTGAAAGCTTTGTTTATACTCAAAAATAAACCTACTGCAGAACACAGTGGTGAGCAATAGGCCTACTGTAGGATGGCCTCTTCCAAAACACCCCTTCACGTCCAGATGTTACTCCGCAGACACCCTACCATCAATCTGCCCCTACTTCATAGCTCCCTAACTGAACTCCCATAGATCAGTCTTGAAGGCCCTTCCAGAAGGGTTTCACACAATTAATCAAAAAGGTAATGAGAGCTTTAGATACTATGTTGGCTACATTCTCTGTCTTAGGGCATTTCATCCAAGTCTCCTATCCCTGGCAGCCTTAGTAATCCCTTCCTTTCTCCACAGTTCATTCAGTTCTCAAACCACTCACTTCTGCTTCACAGTTATGCAGAGAATCAGCTGCTCTCTATTCAGGCGTGCCTCCTTAGTAACAAAGGGACATTGGCAATCCCATTGGTAGGATTGATTATGGGGCACCAGCAATCCATACACTGATGGCCAAACCTGGCTTTACATCTTGCAACACATTGCAGTTATAACCCCTTCGTATCCCTGTTTGATGCTTCAGTTTATGCATCCAAGGGCTGTGTATGCCCTCTTAGTCACAGCAACGTTCTGGAATCTCATGGTTAGCCGGTTATCCACCATAAGTCTTTTTCATAGTTATTATTTTCCAGGATAACGTCTGCCATCCTGCCTGCATTGTTTGTTCCTAGATGTATGACCTTGGAATTGGCTGTATTAAATCACATGGGCTGTGTTTAGACTGGCCAGTTTTTGCGGAAAATCATCTGCTTTTCCGCAAAA
>JANRFK010004149.1:29563314-29580562 GCA_030068395.1 Apalone spinifera
GCCAGAAGCAAGCCTCTAGGAACATACGCCATTGTAGCAAGAACAAATTGTAGAAAAGGGTGGGAACATAACAATCTTGTTTACATGATCAGTACATTTAGGTAAACAAAGTCAAAAGACAAGCAGTACACCTGAGCCATACTGTAACAAGCAGGGCTCGACAAATTGCTGTTTCTACTTGCCAACCGATCACTCTGTTCGCCTTGTTCACTGGCGCATGCACGGTGCGGGGCTGGCGAGCAGATCCTCAGCACCAGGCACTCCCAGCCCCGCCCAACTTAATGCCTGGGTCCCGGAGCCACCACCGCTGCCACATATTTCTTCCTCAGGCTGGGGAGAGGCGTGAGCACAGTGGCCAGCTGTGAGTAGGTGCTTGATGCCTGTGCAGAGTGGCCTGCTGGCCGTGAGCACATGCTGGAGCACCCAGCGCAGAGTGGCCTGGCTGACCGCAAGCAGTCACTGGAGTACCAAGAGGCCCAGCCGACTGTGAGCATGTGCTGGAGTGCCCAACGCAGAGTGGCACGGCCGGCCATGAGCACGTGCAGTGTGCAGAACGACCCAGCTGGCTGTGAATAGTCACTGCGGTGCCGTGTGCAGAGATCTGCACTTGGCCACATGCTCGGAGCGGCTAGCAGGCTGCCCTTTATTCTTTTATAAAATTGTAGTGGCTGGCCGCAAAAATTTTGATCAGGCCACATGAGGCCCGCCAAAGGCCTGTTTGACATGCCTGGGGTACATCTACACTGCAACACTATCTCAAAATAACTAGCGATATTCCAAAATAAGTTAGTCCACGTCTACACAGCAGGCAGTTATTTTGAAATAGTGTCAAAATACTGTCAAGCTGGAGGACTTCTTATGCCAACTCCTGTAGCCCTCATTGTATGAGGAATAAGGGAAGGCGGAGGAAGAGCGCTCTATTTCGAAATAAGCTATTTCGAAATAAGATACACAATTGATGTAGCTCAATTTGCTTAGCTTATTTCGAGTTAAGCCCTGCAGAGTACATGAGGTGCGTGCCGGGCAAGAGATGGCTTCCTTCAAGACAGGAAAGGCTCTAAGCAGCCAGTGCAGGCCTGTGCAGCTGGTGGCCTTAGAAGGCAGGAATATTCAGTTCAACTCTTGCCAGGACCTAGGCAAATCAGCAGGTTCTGAGGCATGGTGGTAGCTTTTTGGTGTGCTGGGGAGAAGCAGGGAAGGGTACAGGATAAAAGAAAGCATCAGCTCCACTAAGTTTTCTATAAGTTGTTCAGAAGGCAACAGCAAAGGCCATCCAGACATGGGATTCAAATCGCTAGGGGGCCAGGCCTGTATGTAGGGTGCCAGATTTGTATAATTTTTGGTGGTGTTCAGAAAGGGTCCAAGGAGTGTCCATCATACAGACTATAGGAATCCCTCTGGGACCATGCTTCCGGGGGACCCTGCACTTCAGGAGGATGTGGGGTACAGGTTGGCCTGCAGGGTTTGTGGGAGACCTGGTGCTAGTAGCCACAATTAACCCAGTCCCAGCCTGCCATTCTCTTCGCTGGCTCCTGACATCATTCAGGAAAGGGGGTGGAATCTAGAAAGAGGTTGAGGGAATGAGTGGAATGGGGGCAGTGAAGGGGTGTAACAGAGGCTGAAAGAGGTGAGTTAGGCTGGAGCAGTAGTGGAGGGGGCAGAGTGGGGTTTTGGGACAAGGGGTGGAGTGGGAGTCAGCTGGGGCCTGGTCACTTGCCAGGCCATTCTAGACCCTCTGTCCTCATGAAGCTTGGGGTCCCCCAAAGCACAGAACATAGGGCCCTTGCCCCAATCCTTCCTATAGATGGGATGGATCTGAAAATATAAGCCCAAATACTGGTAAAGGCGGGACAATGTTCCTGAATGCTGGGGAAGCACAGGCACAATGGGCCCATATAACTTGTCACCTAAGGCTGCATCACTATAGTTGCATCATTATCTGGTACTTTTGTACTCCCCAGAACTTTTCCCCTTCCTTGTACTTTTCTGTGAAAGGGCAGAAATTAAGTACAAGGATTTAATGGAATCTTTGAAGAGCAAACAGAATAGCATCAGAAGAAAATAATCTGAACCTGCATTGTAGCTTTTTGTTTAAGTCCATCCCCAAAACTTGTTAATGTTTAATGATAAGATCCTACCAAACTTACAATGGAAGCTGAGTGTGCTGAGCAGTTTCCAGGATTTGGCCAATAAGGGTCAGGCAAGACAAGTGTCTAGGACATTCTACTATCTTAAGAGGTCTTGTTCCTGGTGCATAAAGAGTAAGCAGGATATATCATATTCTTTTATTGGACACACATTGCATGGATTACACTGAAGGGCTGCGTCTAGACTGGCAAGTTTTTCCGCAAAAGCACCTGCTTTTGCGGAAAAACTTGCCAGCTGTCTACACTGGCCGCTTGAATTTGCGCAAGAGCACTGGCTTTGTAATGTACAAAATCAGTGCTTCTTGCGCAAATACAATGACGCTCCCGCTCGGGCAAAAGACCTCTTGCGCAAATGCTTTTTGGCCAGTGTAGACAACCCAGAACCGTTTTGCGCAAAAAAGCCCCAATGTCTAAAATGGCGATCGGGGCTTTCTTGCGCAAAACTGTGTCTAGATTGGCACGGATGCTTTTGCACAAAAGCGCTTTTTGCGCAAAAGCATCCATGCCAATCTAGACACTCTTTTCCGCAAATGCTTTTAAGGGAAGAACTTTTCCATTAAAAACATTTGCAGAAAATCATGCCAGTCTAGAAGTAGTCAAGGTCTCAATAGCTGTACCATACATTTAGGACTTTTAATATGTATGCACAGATTCCTGCATTATTTATCTGTTCTACTTTTAATTTTTTCTATGCCTTGTTTACTTCTTTTGTCAGACATTCACAAAATTTAACTTCTTTTTTCATTGTGTTTCACTGATTTCTTTAAATCTCTTTCTGATTCATTATGCTGTGGGGAAATGAATACATTTAATTAAATGTGGTTTGGCCTATTGAGTGGGAAAGAGTTTCTGGCACCCATCATAGTTTTTCTTTTCTATTTAATAAAAATATTTACTGGAATTTGTGCTGGGAAAAAAACCACATCAAATAGATAGCTCACCTAAATGCCACTGATTTAGAACAACTTTTCTCCTCCTGATTTCATGGGGTTTAAGACTGTAGTGGAAAAAGGAGTGGAAAGAAAATATGCTTTGAAGAATGCTCGGTGTCATAACTTTACCGAAAGTCTGCTTTGAAACTTTCACCCTATAAGAAGTACATCTGGTTTCTCTACAGATCACAGCACTACACTTGTGGCCTGATCCAGCTCTATTAAAATCATTGGAAAGCATCCCACTGATTTCAAAGAGCAGTTCAGCTATTATAAATGCAGTATGCTTCAAATTTTTAACAGAAAGGTTTTTTAACCACTGTTACAAATTACTAAGAAAAGAGACAAATTCTCCATCTCTTGATGTTTTTATATCAAGACTACATGCCTTTCTAGAAAATATGATTTAGTCTAATACAAGTTAGGGGGCTAAGAACAGCAGCAACTGGGTGAAATTTGATGGTCTGCAAAAAAAAGAAATTCAGGTTCTAACTAGAAGATCCTGTGATTCCCCCCATCCTTAAACTTTATTAGTAATATAGAAATAGGGAAATAACATGAAAAAAAAAAGAAAAGAAAAAATGGGCCCACCTTCAGCAAAGCATGAGTAGTTCTTGGATCTCAAATTTTGGGTGTTGGTATAACTCTATTTAGAATATGTCTTACCCTAGTTTTACCCTAGAAGAAGAATGTTGAGCTAGAACTTTTCAGATAATACCAGTGATCTAGGGCTATTTAATGGCAGAACTGTTTCCATTTAAACAACATAGCTTTTTTGTACTTCTTTTGGGTTATCCATTCAACTAATTGCAGGGTCAATGGGTATTAGGTTAGACTGGGTTGTTGGTTTTTTTTTTCTTAAGAAGTCATTTCAGAACTTTCCAGTACAGCTGTGTCAATACAGAGTGAGTAACTGCACGCAGCTCTTTGGCTTTGGCGTACAGCCAAGATGATGTCATATCTGCCACATGTATAGATTCTGACAGAATTTAGAAAACGCTTTAAGAGTGGCAATAGCAGACCCTGGTTGATTGCATGCAAATGCAGCTATATCATATACGTTAGAGGTATTTATTGTCTTATTTTTTGCTGATTACAGAAGCAAGCTTCTTCTATGTGAATAGTCTTTACTCTCTGTTCTGAAGTAAACACAGCTATTCCTGTAGAAATTAGAAGAATTAAATCTGAATTATTCAAATCAGGACATTATCAGAAATTGTTTTCTACAGTAAACAAATGTATGAATTAATACTTAGAAATGTTCTACCATTTTCATTTAAGACTATAGAGAAAGTCAGAATTGTGCTTTGTTATTGTTCTTTGAATGGCATTTCTTTAAACACATTTCTGGACCTTTCCCAGAGTCGAACTGTGAACATGCCTGTCATACTTTCTGCAAAAAATACATATTGCTAGACCCAGGGTTGCCTTAGACTCCTGTTAGTTTAGGGATACTCTAAAAAGGAACAGCTTCTTTGAAATCACTAATCTGCAGAGCAGATGAGTCAATACAGTGATAGGAATGTTCACTAGAAAGCTTTAAGCCTGGAGGCTTTGGATTGGCTGATGGAGGAGGACAGAATTCTCACATTTATGGACCTTGAGGAGAAGGAGATAAGCTTGAGGCACTGCGGTAATGCAAAAGTGAAAAGACTGGTAGTGCTAAAGATTTCTATTTTCCTCACTGGCTCCCCACTGAATGCAGAGTAAATTTCAAAGTTTTGACATGAAAACAGTAGCAACTTCCTTGGAGTCACTTTCCATAACCACAGCCACACATTTGGCTAAGTTCCACTGGAACAATAAAACTATCCACTGACAGCAAAAAGCTCATGGTCACAAAAGACAGGACCTCCACTTTCACATTTTGCTTATCTGCAAGAAAGAACATAGAGATCAATTGTTTTATTTGTACTTATGGAAGTTACTCAGATACTGTGGTGATGGGTGCCACCATGAGAACCTCTATAGGCAGAAATCCACCAGCAGCAAAGAAAGTGCATAAATGGAGGTGGCTATATAAGATTTTAATTTCAAATTTCATACTAAAAAAAACTTGGTCAAAGTTGGTTTTGGGAAAAATGTACGCACCATATACTTTCACTCTGCGTAAGATTGTATAGTTGGATAGCAAGGGGCAGTAATAATTATTTATGTTATTGGTAATAGAGAAAAGCTTGTGATCTACAGTAAACAAAGGTATGAACTACATATATTACTAATTTCAATACTTAAAAACAATGTGTCTGACTTTCTTTTTAAGTTCCTGGATTTTTCAAAACGCTTTTTACCCCTTTTCCCTAGATTGAGTCAATATATCCTTTCAGTAGCTGTTTATAGTCTCCATCTATTTCAATCTCATGTCCTATTACAAAAATTGAAACTGGAAGCTTCCTTCAATGCCACCTCCAACAGACGGAGGTACAAAGGATCATCATTAGACAATATCTTCTCAAGAGACTGAACCAAAATAGCCCCAGTTTTATTGGCTCTCTCTCTTTATTCACACCAGTTTAAAACTGGTGTAAATGGTAGCTTCAGTGGTTCTTCTCCTGATTTTCACTAATGTAAGTGAAAAGAGGCTCAAGCCTTTTAGATGCAATAGTGCTCAATCTTTAGATGCAACTGTTGATCTCCTGAGTGAGACAGATTTCACTGTTTATTCCATACTTTCCTCTCTTTTATATAAATAAACTAAACTCCCTTGCAGTTCACTTATCAAAAGAGGAGTGGTACTCAAACTGAGGTCCACGGACCACTAGTGGACCATAGCTGCCTTGCAGGTGGTCTGCGGCTCAGGCTCAGCCCTCCCCTTTCTTTCTTCCTTCCCCAAGGCAGCAAAGAGCCTGAGCTGATTCTCCAACCTCATGCCCCCCATCAAGGTTGGAGTGCCAGTGCTAGCTTCCTGCTGGGAGGAAGGGAGAAAGGGAGCAAGTCCCAAACCTCCACACTGGATCTGGCTCACAGGGAAGAAGTGGGGCCAGAAGCTACATGCTGCTGCTCCACTTTCCCCTCCCCTGGCTGGGGGAACAGCAGCACATGGACGCTCTGGCTGGTGGTTTTCCCTGCTTTTGTGTTGGACATAAATTAATATTTTAGAATCATAAAATGCTAGGGCTGGAAGAGACATCAGGAGGTCATTGAGTCCAACCCTAACTAAATCATCCCAGCCAGGGCTTTGTCATTTGCTTTCTTTAAAATGAAGTTCTAATATGAGAAAGTTAAAGCGCGTAATCTGTTTCATAATTTCTATTAATATTTTCTGGTTAAATTAAATGGTACTCCCTAGCTGCAGCACTAGCAAAATGGCTTGGGCATAAATATGTAAATAACAGCGAGTTTCCATTAGCAACTGGGGGGTCTGCGGAAAGGTTTCCATTGAGCCGGGTGGGCCATGGGCCAAAATATTAGAGAATTACGGCAATAGAGAATTGTGTTGAAGACACAACAATCCTTTGTACTATGCAATTGTTTGCTTTCTTCCAGGAATCTTTGAATGCTGCCTGTTGTTTTTTTAATAATGTCTTACTACAGATTTGCTGAGACAGTTCCAGGACCCTTCCTCAAAGCATTGCTGTGGTTATTTCATAAGCACTTAAACCCCAGAATAACGGGTTTTAGCAAAAATGGGAGTATGTGAATGTGAGGCAAATGCTGTTAAAAACCACAATCGCTCCATTGCAGTAGGAGCAATCCAGAGCATGCAGGAAATGCTGGCAAACCAGAAATAAGAAACAAAATAATAAAATTCTTACTAAGTACATTTTAGGCATATAAACTATTTTAAAGGCCAAACAATCAAACTGGTAGAGGCTGAGGAGAGAAGGGCCAGATATCTCAAGGATATTAGAGGAGAACAAAAAATAGAAGAGAAGGAACCTGAGATTCAGTAACATAAAATAATTAATTATTATTCAAATGCATTTGAACTAGGGTTGGCCAAAATTTTGCAAATGAAAAGTTTTACCCTTAAAACTGTTTTTGTAAACATTTATCAATATTGTAAAAAAAGTCTTCTTTTTGCATAAATAATTAATTGCTTTCTAGAGATATTTTTAAAAATGTTATTGAAATCATTATCAAAAATGTATTGAGATGGTTATCAGAAGTTTTCATTTACCAAAGCACCTATTTCTGATAAACAAAAAGTTCTATCAACACTTAGATAACTTAAAAAAAAAATAAAAAAACCAAACAAAAATGGATCCCTCTGAAACATTTCGTCCTCAACCCTCCTGCCAACTTTGACATTAACATTTTTCATTAAAATATGTATTAGATGGTATTAATAATCCATAGTTTCTATAGAGCACAGCTCAGATATGAGCTCAATAACTCTCATGCAACTTCCCTATAAAGTAGGTACATCTTATTTCCATTTGATAGCTAGGGATACTGAGGCAGAGACATTAAAGGATATATTCAAGACCAGAAAGGGAATCAGTGTTACAGATGGGATTGGTAGTCAAGAATATTAGGCTGCTAAGACTGGCTTGGATTCAGAGAATTTTCCTTGTCTCAAGTGAAGAGGACAGAAGAGCAAGACTGAGGGTAGATATCTTGGAACATGTTTTGATTAAACTAAGCTGACTTTAGGAAAATTTTGTGAGCATAAAGGACAGCAAGATGCGGTTCTTGTAGTAAAATAATCCATACTAAATGCTGGCAAATAGCCTTGTTTCACTGCTTGTCCTTTTTTAAATTCAAGCAATATTACCACACAGGTGCCATGAATCAGTAGTAAAATACTGCTTGCCCTGGACTGATGAAAATCTTTGTATACTTAATATATAAGGTCATTAATGTGAAAGCCAAATCCTCTCTTCCGGGCTATGCTGACTGATTCTATGAAGCTAATGGAAAGAAGGAAGTACAAGCCACCATACTTCTAGAATTATACTCCTTTGAGAAGACCAGTGATTACTACTACACGAAATCATCTGAAGATTCTGTTCTGTATATATCTAATATGTAGTCCCTGAGGCTGTGTAGTCCACAGGACTATGTTCTAATCTTCAGTCTGTCATTAATTCAGCAGGTAACTTTAATCAAGTCAGTTAAGGCTTCTGTACGTCTGTTTCCCCTTCTTTAAGATGGACATAATGATACCCACATTGTTGTGTGATTTGACATAAATAATCAGTATTATTGCTGTTAACTGAATCCAAGGAATGTCATTAGATAAAACACTGATATTTTAAAGGGAACTGAGCAATTGTGTGTAGAATAAATATAACTTTGTTGCACATTTGTTTTATTGATGGATTTACTCATTGGTAGTCACATAATTTGGGAAAAGAATCAGTCTTTCTTTCTTTCCCTCCTCAGTTCTCCCATAGAAGAATAGTGATTTGTCCTGCATCACTATTTCCCTTCATAATTCATGGTAATGGATTACAACTGAATTCTATTATGTATTCCACAGGGAAATTATGAAATAGTTTCTACATCAGTAATGGATCAGTGAATCACATTCAATGAAAGAAAAGCATGCTGCTAATATTAATTTAAATATGTGATGTAGCATTCTTGAAAAGAACTGAATAAGTGTTAAGGAGAAGATTTTCTGATCTCCTATACAGTTGAATAAATCTAGAGTCACTGAACTGGCCCTCTGTGTTCTGAAATATAAGGTTCCAAATTCTTTGCACTCATAACCTCATTTAGTTCAATCAGCAATGAAGTAGACTCAGGAATTGCAATACCAGATCACATGAATGATCACAGAGACTCATCTGAATTATGGCCAGACCCTCAGCTGGTGTAAATAGATTTAGCTCCATTGTAGTCAATTGTTTTTGGAAAGCTTCCATTTTGGAAGATGCAGAGCTCAGCACATGAAAGGAGACTGCATAATAATTTCAACACAAGATTGCTGTCTAGTCAACTGGCAGCATGCCTAGTAGTGCAAAGTTAAGACTTATAGGAGAGTGTTCATTGTTGTCTAGTGCAACCAGCCCCTCCTCTCTGTCTTTTCAGTCTGCTGTATTTAAACTCTGTGGCAAGATCCGATGATCTCTGTGGCACACATGTACTGAATGCAGAGACAAACCAGACATTTTGTGCCACATTGAATTGCACAGAGAACATTTAAAGACAGCAGATTATACTGAGTGGAATGTCACAATATGATTTTTCTTCCCCATTGTAATATTTTAATCAAGAATGAATCATAGATTTGATGGGGGTTTTTCCCCATTAACTTCAAGGTATTGTAGGCTATACAGATTGCAATATCTAACACAGGACCCATTTGTTTTGCCTGATCTTAGAGGAGAGCTAGAGAAGACAGAAGCACTGGCCAGTGTGTAGGATAATCATCATTTGTGTTTAAAGTTGCTGGCCGGTATAAGGGGCATTATTTTTTCATTTTTTCATTTAAATAATTGCCAGTGTGCTTAGAGCTGTGGGCCTCCCTTCCTTTTGTTCTAAACTGAAAGAAAACTCCATAAAAATAGCCATCAAGTTTAGGGGGTTTAAGTAAATTGTTGGCTATATCAACCAGGACAACTCTAGAACTTTTAATTGCACGGTTTGGGGAGTATTTTCCATTAAAAGTTTCCCATGGTGTCCGAGTCCACTTAATGTCACTTCCTCCCTTTCATCCTTTCCTACTTCACTAACAGACATCAGCTTTTCAATGATGTCTGTGTATTGACCATTGTGATGGGGCAACTCCCCCTTCACTGGCCAGAAGGGATTAAAGCAGGCTGGGCTGAGCCTATGCAGAGCACTGGCCAAACAGAGAGGGGCTTTTAAGGAGCCAACCAAAGGGTGCAGGACCAGTTCCCTGAAAAGCCCTGTAGAGTGGTGCTGGGTAGGCTAAGATGAGCTAAATACAAAGGCTCTAGGCTGCAGGCCATGTGGCAAGGGCCAAGGAGGTGGTCCAGGGAACAAGAGGCAGTAAAGGGGAGTAGAGAAGAGCAGGACAAGGCTGCTGCCAGAGGGTCTCTGTGTTGGGACCTGGAGTAGGCGGGCCTGGATTCCCCCCTTCCTCCTCATACCTCACTTTGCCACCAAGGCATGGCCCATACAGACTATGGCTTGCCCATGAAGCAGAGGGGTTAGGCTTTAGGATCACAGTTGGCCACAGTGGTGGGTGAAACTGGGAAGTGCTGATACTTCCCTAAAAGGGTGGTATGGCCCATACAGACTGTGGGTTGCCCCTGAGACAGAGGAGCTGGGCTTGGAGACCAAAGCTGGCCACAGAGGCAGTAGAGACCAAGAACTGCTGATACAACCCCTGGAAGGGGGCAAGAGACCACTTTGGTGGGCACTGGCTAAGGGTAGTGTCCCAAAAAGGATGCCATGGTCTGGGAGCAATGTGGGTCCGGAATGCGAGCATGGACTGCAGATGCAGAGAGACACCAGCCAGGAGGAGGTACCCTGCTGATGACCAAGCTAATTCCCTGGAGCTACCAGCAGGAGGCACCACAGCAGTGAGTCCTGCCCCATGACAACCAAACACCTCTAAACTGGATCTAGCAGACTCCAAGTTTTTTCTTTTCCTAAGGGTCTTGCTACATAGATCAAAAATATTTGAGTGTTTTCACTGGGATTTAAATTCAGTGCCCTGTGAAATGAATATAAAAATACCTTTACAAAATCTTACACTGTCTGAAAAGGATTCTGGAAGAGTATTGCATAACAAGTTACAGTAAACTTATGTTGATAATGTTTAGTTTGCTCCTTGATCCTGGATGAACTTTATAGCTGCTGTGTATTCTGGAGCATTAATAAAACATACAGTACAAAAAGAGACTTGTGGAATGTTACTTGATTTATTGTACTTCACTGTATAAATTTTATGCCTCCAATAGAAAGCTGGCTGTTATTGAGAGGAAAAATATGTGCTCTAAGATTTTCTCTGATACTTAGTGCCAGATCTTTCTCAGCTATGCTTCTTTTCACAATTCTTTAATTTTATCCAACATGAGAGGAATAAAAGGCTAGGTTAGCTTTAAGAGAACTGTTATGCCTATCAAAGCAATACGCCTAACAGAAAACTTGGTTTCAAATATAATACATTTCAGGCTTTCAGATTTGTGATCTTTCCCTTAAATGGCCTCTAACACAACTTTAGATTTGGATGCTCAGACTTGGGCTTCACTTATCAACACTTTTCTGTTTATGAAGAAGTATAGGCCTATTACTTAAGTGACAAAATAGGAAACACAATGTTGTACAATGGTTGTGGAGGGCAATATAGCTCTCAGAAATATCCTCTAAGGAAAACAGTGGGTGGAGGGGAGGAAGTGTAATTATTATCCTCCCTGTTCCCCAAAGATAAAATGGTTGTTTACCTTGTAATTGTTGTTCTTCTAGATGTGTTGCTTATGTCCGTTGCGTTTAGGTGTGTGCGTGCCCCGTGCACAAGTTCTGGACGCTTTTTACCCTTTGCAGCACCCGTTGGGCCAGCCAGGGAGCTCCTTGGAGTGGTGCCGGTATAGCCACGCATATAACCCCCTACTGGCCCTTCCTGTCTTCAGTTCCATCTCATGTATTACTTTCGATGAAGGGGAGGCAAGTGGGTTCGGAATGGACATAAGCAAAACATCTCGAAGAACAACAGTTACAAGGTAAGCAACCATTTTTTCTTCTTCGAGTGCTTGCTTACGTCCATTCCATTTAGGTGATTCCAAGCTAACCCCCCCTCCCCCGGAGACGGGGTCAGAAGCCCAAGAAGAAACTGACTGTAGCACCGCCATGCCGATGGTTGCATCCTGTCTAGTCTGCTGTGTGATGACGTAGTGATTGGTGAACGTGTGGACTGAGGACCAAGTAGCTGCCCTGCACATATCCACAATTGGTACCTGCATTAAGAAGGCCGCCGAAGTAGCATGCGCTCATGTAGAATGTGCCTTAATGGGTGTGGCCGCAGAGCCCCTGACCTCCTAACAGGTTTTGATACATGACGTAATCCAAAATGAAAGGCACTGAGCCAATACTGGATTACCCTTCATCCTGTCTGCCAGTGAAACAAAGAGCTGGGTGGACTTACGAAACTGCTTTGTCCTTTCTAAATAAAATGCTAAAACTCTTCTGACATCTAGAGTGTGGAGTGCTCTCTCCGTGTCATCTGCGTGTGGTTTCGGGTAAAACACTGGAAGAAAAATGTCCTGTAACATATGGAATATAGAAACTACTTTGGGGAGAAAGGCCATGTGAGGCCTCAGCGTCACCTTATCCCTGGACATCACCAGGTATGGTAGTTCCGAGGATAGAGCTCTCAACTCGGACACCCTCCTCGCCGAGGTGATGGTGACTAGAAAAGCCACCTTCCACAACAGGTGAGATAGGGAACACTTGGCCAGTGGTTCAAACGGGAGTCTGGTGAGCCTCTGGAGAACCAAGTTCAAGTCCCACTGGAGGATGGGTTGCCTAACCTGGGGATACAACCTATCCACACCCTTTAGGAATCGCTTCATCATCTCATGAATGAAAACCGACCTGCCCCCTTCCCCCTCATGGAAAGCCGCTATGGCGGCCAGGTGAACCCTAAGCGAGGAGGTAGACAACCCCTGCTGCCTGAGCTTGAGTAGGTAATCTAGGATTACTGGGATAGGGGCCTGGGTTGGGGCCACTTCTTTGCCAGAGATCCATATCGAAAACCTCTTCCATTTGGCCCAATACGTTGCCCTGGTTCAGGGCTTCCTGCTTTCCACTAACACTCATTTCACCGAGCCCGACAAAAGAAGTTTTCCACCCCTCAGCCACTGATTCTCCAAACCATCAGGTGGAGGGCTTGCAGATTCGGGCGGCAGAGCCAACCCTGGTTGAGCCTCTGTGTCAACAGATCTGGAGATATCAGGAGGGGAACGGGGTCCTTCACTGACAGGGACACTAAGGTCGTATACTAGTGTTGGCGGGCCCGTGCTGGGGCTACGAGTATCAGCGATGCCCCGAATCTCTTGACCCTCATGAGCACTTCGTGCACCACAGGAAACGGGGGAAGGCATAGAGAAGGCTCGCCAGCCACCTCCCTACCAGGGCATCCCCCACTGAACCTTCTCCCAGACCCCTGTATGAGCAGAATCTGGTTGGTTCTGTTGGTCCGAGACGCAAACAGGTCGAGTTGGTGAGTTCCCCACTTCCGGAAGAGGGAATGAGCTACCTTTTCCTTGAGGGACCACTTGTGTGGTGAAAAAGCCCTGCTGAGGTGATCCACCAGAGTACTGGAAGGCCTAGGGAGGTAAGCCACTTCTGTGTGTGCATTTCATATTTAAGGTGCACTATTTGATACTCTTATTTTTCATGGAATTCCAGGGGAGATTCCATTCAAACATACTTCAAGCCAGGAGTGACCAGCCGTGGTTCACCAGAGTTAGCCCCTGGCAGGCCACCACTGCTATATTTACTTGTGTCTCCGCAGGTACAGCTGATCGCAGCTCCTGTTAGCTATGGATCACCACGCTCAGCCAATGGGAGTGGCAGGAAGTGGCACAGACCCACCACTCTCAATGACTGGAAACAGCGACTTGTGGCCAACAGGCACTGCAATTGCCCGTACCTGCAGAGATGCAGGTAAATATAGCAGTGAGGGCTTGCCAGATGCTAACCCTGGCAGACTGAATCCAGCCCATGGGCTGGTATTTGCCTACTCCTGCTTTAAGAACTAGGGATCACCAAATGAAATTAATAGATAGCAACAAACAAAACAAAAGAAACAAACAAACAAAAGGAAGTTTTTCTTCAAGAAGTGCCCAGTCAACCTATGGAACTCCTTGCCAGAGGATGTTGTAAAGACCAGGACTTTACCAGGGTTCAAAAAAGAACGAGATAAATTCATGGAGGTTAGGTACATCAATAGCTATTAGCAAGGATGGGTAGGAATGGTGTCCCTAGCCTCTGTTTGTCAGAAGCTGGAAACAGATGATAGGAGAGGGATCACTTGATGATTACCCTTCTGTTCACTCCCTCTGGGACATCTGGCATTGGCCACTGTTGGAAGACAGGATACTGGGTTAGATGGACCTTTAGTCTGGCCCAATCTGGCTGTTTTTATGTTCTTAAACTGTTAAACTCAGGGAGAAGTGTCATGCATAACTTACAGATGATACATATTTCCCTTATTGGTTTCTTGCAAATGATTCAGTTCCTTTTAATGAATCATCATACAGGGCACTCAGTCTACAGTATGTTAATCATAGAAGTAAAAATGCAGCATCTGAGAATAGTTTGACAAACTTGGTCCCCAGTTCAGCCAAGTATTTAAACATGTGCTAAAGTGCATTCCAAGTCAGCAAAGTACTTAAGCATGTGCTGAACAGTAAGTGGTCAGCCCTCAGTGGAGAAAGAACAGGTTAAGAATTATTTCTGGACATGCAGAAATCCATGGGACTGGATCTAATGCATCTAAAGGTGCAGAGGGACTTGGCTGATGTGATTGCAGAGCCATTATATTTGAAAACTTGTGGCAATGAGGGAAGGGCCCAAACGACAGGAAAAAGGCATCTTTTAAAGGCCCATCTTTTAAAAAGGAAAGAAGGAGAATCTAGGGAACTACAGACTAGTTAACGTGATCTCAGTCCCCAGAAAAATCATGCAGGGCTTCCTCAAGAAATCCGTTTTGAAGCACTTGAAAGAGAGGTAAGTGATCAGGAATAGTCAACCTGGATTCAGTAAGGGCAAGTCATGCCCGACCAACTTGATTGCTTTCTATTACAAGGTAATTGGTTCTGTGGATGTAGGGAAAGCAGTGGACATGATATATCTTGAATCTAGCAAAGCTTTGAAATGATCTCTTACAGTGCTCTTGCCAGAAAGTTAAAGAAATATGGATTGGATAAATGGATTGTACGGTGGATAGAAAGCTGGCTAGATCTTTGGATTCTTTGGGTAGTGATCATCAGTTTGATATCTCATTGGTGGTTGGTATCAAACGGACTGCCCCAAAGGTGAGTCCTGGGGCCAGTTTTCTTCAACATCTTTATTAATGACCTGGATAAGGGGATGGATGCACCCTCAGCAAGTTCACAGATGACATTAAGATAGGGGGAGAAGTAAATATGTTGGACAGTAGGGATAGGGTCCAGAGTGACCTAGACAAATTGGAGGATTGGACCAAAAGAAATCTGATGAAGTTCAACAAGGACAAGTGCAGAGTTCTGCACTTGGGACGGAAGAATCACAAGCATTGTTACAGACTGGCTAAGTAGCAGTTCTGCAGAAAGGGACCTGGGAATTACAGGGGATGAGAAGCTGGATATGAGTCAACAGTGTGCCCTTGTAGCCAAGTAGGCTAACAGCATATTAGGGTGCATTAGTAGGAGCATTGCCAGCAGATCTAGGGAAGTGATTATTCCTTTATTTGGCACTGATGAGGCCACATCTAGAGTACTGTGTCCAGTTCTGGGTCCCTCACTACATAAAGAATGTGGACACAACAAAAATGATTAGGGAGCATGAGTACACGACTTATGAGGAGAAGCTGAGAAATTTGGGCTGATTTAGTCTACCGTCTTCAGCTACTTGAAGAGAGGTTCCAAAGAGGATGGAGAGAGGCTGTTCTCAGTAGTGATGGATGGCAGAACAAGGAGCAATGGTCTCGAGTTGCAGTAGGGGGAGGTCTGGATTGGATATTAGGTTGGATATTAGGAAAAAACTATTTCACTAGGAGAGTGGTGAAGTACTGGAATGGGTTACCTAGAGAGGTGGTGGAATCTCCAACCCTAGAGGTTTATAAGTCTCAGCTTGACAAGGCCCTGGCTGGGTTGATTTACTTGGGATTGGGATTGGACTTGATGACCTCCTGAGGTCTCTTCCAACCCTATGATTCTGTGACTCTAAGTATTTGCTGAGCGGTGACAGGTTGCTGAATTAAAACCTGAGGCTACATCTAAATTACACCCCTCTGTCGATACAATTAGATGTATTGAAAGTGCAAATGAAGTGGCGATTTAAATATCCCATGCTTCATTTGCATAATGGCAGTCGCCACTTTTTTTCAAAACAGGGCTTTTTGGAAAAAAACCTGGCAGTTTAGACGGGGCATTTTTGACGGAAATGCCCTGTTTTGAAAGATCCTGAAAAATCCTCATTTTCTGAGGAGTACAGGATCTTTCAAAACAGGGCATTTCTGTTGAAAATGCCCCATCTAAACTGCTGGGTTTTTTTGAATAGCACCATTTTGAAAAAAAAGTGGCAGCCACCATTATGCAAATGAAGCATGGGATATTTAAATCCCCGCTTCATTTGACTTTTGATACGTCTAATTTAAATCCCTCTGCAGACGGAGGGGTGTAGTTTAGACACGGCCTAAATGTTTAATTCTTTGCCCTTTTTTCAAAAAGCAACAATGTTATAGAGCTCAGGTGTCATGTCTAGCCAGTATTGAACAGGTGCTTATCATCACTTTCATATTCCCTGGCTTTTTAAGCCAAATTCTTAGAATAACACTAGTCTATTGTACACAACAGCATGTCACCCCTGGAAGCAGTCCAACATCAAGTTAACCATAACAAAGGCAGGAAGCAGAGGGTACGGGTGCCAAAACTCTAAAGCATGTCAAAACACTCACTTGTGGTTGTGTTGCTGAGGAAAAAGGGAGTGTTGCAGACACCAATGAGAAGCGGACCTCTATCTAGTTTAGGGAAGGTTACTTAGAACAAATGTTAAAACTGGGGATCTTTTTTTTTAAAAAAATTGCAATACATTTTATTCTGTTGCTTTGGTAGTCAGGGTTGTCCATAGACAGCTGCAGGGACCAGGATAAATCAACTTCCTTACTAGTCTCCGCATCCTCCACCCAGCGTGCCTGCCCACCTGACTGCATTCACTTCCTCACCTCCTGCCCTGCCTGCCCACCCACCATTCCCCTCAGACTGTGTATCTGCCACTTGCCTTCTCACCCTCCTGCCCACTGAAAGCCTTCCTGCTAGTCTTCTTGCTGTGAATCTGGAACATACCCCCAGCCCTTGCTCATCACTCTCTTCCTTGTCCCCTGCCCATCTGCCTCCCTCCTCACCTTCCCTACCCTTGTCTGCCTGCCTCTTGCCTTTCCATTCACCTCCTCACACTTGTTGGGCATTTGCTATTTCCTTCCTAAGTGTACTATTTCACACTTGTCTTTATTATTAGATAATGGCTATTTCAGTATGGTCTTCCAACAGTTTTGCACACGCCTTATAGAAATGTCCTTAGTACCACTCTTCTCTACTTTGCTTTTGA
>JANRFK010004149.1:29597281-29607592 GCA_030068395.1 Apalone spinifera
TTCCGTTAAAAGCATTTCCGGAAAATCATGCCAGTCTAGACGTAGCCTCAGAGTGCAGACAAACAACATGTATTCCAACCAATGTCTGGAAGCTGAAGCCAGTTTCTTTTTTTTAACTTATATACTTAAATAGTTATCAAAAAACATTATTTACAAAAAAAACCCTCGGTTTGGTAAATGAAATATTTTGATAACCTTTTTCATCAATATTTTTAATTGTCAAATATGTACCAACTTTTAGCAAATAATGGAAAATATTGACAGCACTGACAGTCTTTTTTTAAAATGTTATTTTTGAACAAATAAAGCCATTTATTTAAATTTAAAACATATACATCAATTTAAAAATTCATGTATAAAAATTTCAGCTAGCTCTCATCTATAATTACTCTGGGAAGCTATCTGATATGAAAGGCTCTTGAATCTAACAGACTAAAGCGTAACAAACACTAATGGTTGAAAGTAGGTTGCTGCAGAGTTTAAAACCAGAAATAAGGTGTAATTTCTTAACTCCAAGGGTAAATAACTACTAGAACAACTGTCCTAGGGATTTGGCTAATTTTATGTTCATTGTCCTCTTTAAAGCAAGGTAAGAAGTCCTGCTAAAGATATGATGTAGCTCAGCCCCAATTATTGGTGCAGAAATCACTGGGTAAAATACAGAAATCAGTATGTGAATGAGGTGGATCAGAGTAGATGATCATAATGGCTTCTCTAGCTTTAAAATCTACCTCGGTTTAAAATACACCTCACATTGCTCAAGACTAGTCTCAAGACGTAGTGTACCTTATGCACATGTTTATATACTATGAAAAGAGGAGAATGTGAACAGAACAGTAGAAACTAATAGAAGTAAAATGTTGTCTAGAACTACGTCTAGATGTCACGCCTTTTTCGACAGAGGCTTTTTCAAAAGTATCTTTCAAAAAAGCCTTTGTCAAAAAAGAGCATCTAGACAACAAGGGTTTTTTGAAAAAGTGGCTCACTTTTTCGAAAGAGAGTCTAGACGCTCTCTTTCGAAAAAGCCGTTTTCATGCAATAGCACTTTTTTTCAAAAGATGACTTTAGAAAAAAGGCGTTATTCCTTGTAGAATGAGGTTTACCGCTGTCAACAAAACCGCCACGTTCTGTCGACAGAACACGGCAGTAGTCTAGACGCAGATATAGATTTTTTGACAAAAGCCAACTTTTGTCGAAAAAACCCTATAGTCTAGACACACCTTAGGGTCTTATTCTCAAAAGAGATGGTTAAAAAAAAGCCTCCAGCACACAAGTTTACACCTAGGTTTTGTCTACACTGCAGGGTTTTTGAGCAAGAAGCCTTTCACGGAAGAGTTCTTGCGCAAAAACTTCTTGTGCAAAAGCACATCCAGACCTCAAAGCACAGATGCACTTTTGCGCAAGAGTGTCTCCACAGTGCATGGACGCTGTTGTGCAAGAAAGCTCTGATGGCCATTCAGCCATCAGAGCACCTGTGCTTTTTCTGATAGGCTCTTTTTGCGCAAGAAACCCCTGTGGAGCGTCCACACATGCCTTTTTGCCCAAGAGCTATAGTGCAAAAAGGAGTTATACCTCGTAGAAGGAGGTATTCCTACACTGCAAAAAGCCTTCTGTTCTGTTGATTGACTGTAGATTTTCTAGCACAAAAATGCACTTGAGGTGTGGACACTCCGTGGGTTTTTGTGCAAAAACAGGTATTTTTGCACAAAAACCTTCTAGTGTAGACATAGTCCTAGAGGTTCCATACCAGCAGAGAAATGAAATGACATGTCATTTAAATTTTCTGCATCAGTTCCTTCACTATGAAGTGGGAATAATAATTATACTTCCTCAGCTCATAAGGTATTGTATTAATTATGCCCCAGTTCTGAAACTGATTCCACATGGGAAGACCCTTTGCAGGACAGAGTCTTAATGTGTGCAGAGCATTTAGAAGAGGAATAGTACAAACTACTAATAGCAGGATCTCCTGCGCTAACTGCCTAATACTTGAAATAAATACATTAAGTAGAAATAATTGTTTACCTTATGTCTTCTCCACAAGGAAAATTTCACAGATGCTAAACTCATAAAATTGTAACAATGATCATAGACAGGGAAGACCTGTGGGTTAATGTGCAATATGTGGGCTAGATTAGCTTCCGGAATATTGTTTTCTTTGTATGGCCTGGCCTTTTAAGATTATGTACATTTTTAGTTGGGTAATTCAATTAGAAGACTCACTGTGATAAGAGACTCATTTATCTATATGTGATGGTGCAATAAATCTCTTCTTTCTAAGCAACAGTACAAGACAAGTGCCCAGTCCTCTTTGCTGATTGATCAGTTTGACACTGGGCTTCTTGTGTCAGGACTCTGTTCTGTGACTGTTTCTAGTAACTGTAACAGAGAGGTAGCCGTATTAGTCTGATTGTGGTAAAACAAAAAAAGCAGTCATGTAGCACTTTAAAGACTAACAAGATGGTTTATTAGGTGATGAGCTTTTGTGGGTCTGCCCACTGTCTTTAGTAACTGTGGCAGCCTGACTCCAGCAATGCAAAGCAGAGCCAAACAGATGAATAATTGGAAATCACACTGAGCTTAAAAGAAAACTGCCATAATTTTGCTCAACATAGCAATTGGAAAATGCTCATGGAGAGAAACATTTCTTGCTACAGGTAACCTGCAGCTATAGTTGTGAATAAGCATTTTAATTACACTTCTTCTCTGAGTCTACTTCTGGCTGCAGTTTTACTGCCAAAAGTGAGATAATTTAAACTGCTAATATTCGACTGCTAGTATTAAAGCTCAGTTTAAAAATACTATGGTACAAATTTTCACCACTATTCATACTAGCTTGACAATTCAGAACTTAGTAAAGTACCTGCATTATTTGTAAATCTGAAGGCCAAAAGGGACCATTGTGATCATCCAATCTGATCTCCTGTATTAACATGGGCCATGACACTTCCCTGAATAATTCCCAGAGCAGATGTTTTTAAAAAAATCACCCCACCCATGCTAAGTTGTTCGCTCCATTACTAGTTAGTTAGTTATTTTCATCATTACTTTCACACCTTATTTTCAGTCTGAATTTGTCGCTTTCATACAGCTTCCAGTCATTGTCTCGTGTTACACTTTTCTCTGGTTAGATTGAATCCTTTGGTGCTAGATTTATACACAAAGCAGCACAGGTAGGTTTAGTTTTCAAATCCCCTGCACCAGTAGGAGCAGCTGCATTTGAGGGAGATCCATTAGGGGAGCGCAGCTTTGACAGAGTGTCTGCAGGATGTTGTGAGTCATTGGCCCAACACTCCCCATAGACAGCATTACCTGCTTGTGAGTTTCAGGATAGGGCACAACATGGCTCAGTGCATCTTACAAAGCAGAGCTGGCACAAACTCATTTATAGCTAGGTCTCTGCTCTTCTGGGATTACCCTCTTTTTTGGATGGGTACTTCAAAGTGTGCTTGGTATATAGCAAAATGACTCCTAATGGATTAGATTTAACATGGGACAAAACACATTTTTACAAAAAACAAATCACATTGGCATGGCTCGCAGAATCCCTTATAACCAGGGCTTGACGAACGGTGGCGAAAACCACTCACCAGCCCTGTACTGCACATGCACAAGAGCTGCATTGCGCATGTGTGCGCTGCGGATGAACAGGACGCACGGCTGAGATCTATTTGCCATAGGCAAGTAGATTGTATTGTTTGTTGAGCCCTGCTTATAACTGTATTTGCTTAGAAAAATATCTCTAGAAGATAAAGTCCTCATGAATTTTAGATACAAATGTGTATACAACATATATTTATGTTTAACTGGTATTGCCTGCCTTGACGATTTATCTAAATGTTTGGAATTTGGTGTATCACTCAATCTTGATAAAGGCTGAGTGCAGATAATAGAATCATAGAACACTAGAACTGGAAGGGACCTCAAGAGGTCATAGAGTCCAATCCCTGGCCCTCATGGCAAGAGCCAGTACTGTCTAGACAATCCCTGATAGATGTCTATCTAACCTGCTCTTAAATATCTCCAGAGATGGAGATTCCACAACCTCCCTAGGCAACTTATTCCATTGTTTCAGCACCCTGACAGTTAGGAAGTTTTTCCTAATGTCCAACCTAAACCTCCCTTGATAAAGTTTAAGCCCATTGCTTCTTGTTTTATTCCCAGAGGCTAAGGAGAACAATTTTTCTCTCTTCTTCTTGTGACACCCTTTTAAATACCTGCAAACCATTATCATATCCCCTCTCAGTCTTCACTTTCCTAACTAAACAAGCACAATTCTTTCAGTCTTCCTTCATAGGTCATGTTCTCTAGACCTTTAATCAATCTTGTTGCTCTTCTCTGGACCTGCTCCAATTTCTCCATATCTTTCTTGAAATGCGGTGCCCGGAACTGGACACAATACTCCAACTGAGGCCTAACCAGCACAGAGTAGAGCAGAAGAATGACTTCTCGTGTCTTGCTCACAACACACGTTAATGCATCCCAGAATCCTGTTTGCTTTTTTTGCAACAGTGTCATACTGTTGACTCATATTTAGCTTGTGGTCCACTATGACCCCTACATCTCTTTTTGCAGTACTCCTCCCCAGATAGTCACTTCCCATTCTGTATGTGTGAGACTGATTGTTCCTTCCTAAGTAGAGTACTTTGCATTTGTCCTTATTAAACTTCATCCTACTTACCTGAGATCATTTCTCCAGTTTGTCCAGATCATTTTGAATTATGACCCTATCCTCCAAAGCAGTTGCAACCCCTTCCAGCTTTGTACCATCTGCAAACTTAATAAGCGTACTATCTATGCCAATATCTAAATCATTGATGAAGATATTGAACAGAACCAGTCCCAAAACAGACCCACTTGTTATGCCTTTCCAGCAGAATTGTGAACCGTTAATAACTACTCTCTGAGAATGGTTATCCAGTCAGTTATGCACCCACCCTATAGTAGCCCCATCTAAGTTGTATTTGCCTAGTTTATTGATAAGAATATCATGCAAACCATATTAAATGCCTTACTAAAGTCTAGGTGTACCACATCCACCACTTCTCCTTTATCCACAAGACTTCTTATCCTTTCAAAGAAAACTATCATATTGGTTTGACATGATTTGTTCTTTACAAATCCATGCTGGCTGTTACCTGTTATGTTATTATCGTCCAGTTGTTTGCAGATGAATTCCTTAATAAGGGATAAGAGATTAATCAGACTATCAGAACATAATGAAAATGATCCCAGGGGAACACAGGCACACAAAGAGAGAATGATTTGTAGGTGGGAATAGCCCACTGTGACGGGGCACCGATGACCTGTGCTCCGAGTTGTCAGGAGGCAGCTGCATAGTACGCGGCGTGGGGAGCTATGTACGCAGCGTGTGTGGGATGCTCCCGTGCAGCGAACTAGCTCTGCTGCTCTGACCGGGGACTGCAGCCTGAAACAGCCGCGGTGGTAGTGAAGAAGGGGATGGAGGGTGGGGCCTAAAGGAGAGCGCGGGGATGACATCAAGGGTGGGGACGGAAGGCAGGGAATTTAAAAGGGGGAGCGACAGACAAGAAGGGGGGAAAAGAACAAGGGAAGGGAGTGCACTGGGCACAAGATAGGGGTGGCAGGTATTGGGAAGCTGGGGAGGGAGACTCACAAATGGTGGCATGCCGTGGGAAGGGAGACTCCTCCCAAAAGGCAGTATGCCAGCAGGAACCAAAAGGAAGAGGAAGCAGCCCAGGGCAGGGCATGTAACTGAAGCCCGTGGGCTGGCGTGTTTTGGTGGGAAGCCTCGCCAACGGACAGGACTTTAGCTAGTCTCTTTCCTTAGGGCTCTGGGCTGGGGTCCATGAGAGACGGTGTGTCCAGACCTCCCTCTCCCCGCTGCCGAAGGCAGGGACACACTACCAACTGGATATCTCAAGCACAGGCATATTTAATGCGACGAGAGTTGGTAGGGTGGGTCAAGCAATACGTGAGCCAGACTCGTAGACTCACGAATCGAGACTAAAAGAAAGAGGGGGTGTGAGAGACAATAAACACACCTGATGACAATATGGTGGAGAATGTGGGCACTGAGCCCAATCCCTTGGGGTGAGGGGAGTTAAAGAGACACAAGCAAGAGGTCTCACAGAAGTAAAACTCTGTGGGTTGAGGAAAGGGGGCCAATAATGCCTCTTCCTGTACCTTCTTGGTTCCTATCAGGTTTTTTTGTTTGTTGTTTTTGTTACTCTGAAGGACGGAAGCTGAACATGGAGCCTGCAAAGATGCTTGAGTGGATGGCGGAAAGCCAAAGGCAGCATCAGCAACAGCTTTCATCACAGCACCAGGAGCAGCAGAGGCAACTGGTGAGAGAACTATCTGAGCAATACCAAGCTCAGCAAGAGAGATGGATGCAACACTACCGACCGCCTAACAGGGCAGGCCCCGGGATACTTGTGAATAGTGAAAATGAAATGGATGGGCCACCACAATTGCTGATCCGTCTGACCAAGATGGGTCCAGCTGACAACTCAGAGGCTTTCTTAACTACATTTGAAAGGGTGGCCATGGCATCCCGGTGGCCAGAAGATCACTATACCACCTTGTTAGCCCCTTATTTAACGGGACAGGCCCAGTTAGCATACCGTAGCCTGAATCCCTGGCATGCTTTGCACTACTTTAAGGTCAAAGAAGCAATTTTAGACCAGATGGGGATAAGCCGGTGTCTTATAGGCAAAGATTTAGGCAGGAATGCTACCCGCAAGGAGCAAGACCATGGGTTGTGGTGCAAAGGCTGAAGGAGGCCAGGTGGTGCTGGCTAGAACCAGACCAGCGCACAGGAGCGCAGGTAGCTGAAACAGTAATATTAGAACAGTTTCTAAATATCCTGCCTAGAGGGGGATAACGTTAGGTACGGAAGCACCATCCCTCCACCCTAAATGAGTCGCATTGATTGGCGACTATGAAGCGGCCGAAGCCGCAGAGGGGCTGGGGAGACTGTCCCCTGAAGATGGGCACCCCTAAGGCAATCCTGGCAAAAGAGGACCTGGAAGGGGGCCGGATGCGGATGGGCGGTAGAGGAGAGGGAAGGATGCTAGCCCCAGCATGGATGACCCCCCCTTAGAAGCACAACACCAGAAAAGGCCCTCCTCCCGGCTAAAGGAGGCCGAATCCAAGAAAGAGGAGGACCCCCAAAAGGCGCCTGTTTTAGGTGTGGCCAAGAAGGGCATTTTCAAAAGGACTGCCCCTATATGGACTGCACTTATGCGCAGGCCCTAGCAGGTGAAGGGACCCGGCAAGTCCAAGAAAAGGGGAAAATTCTGAGAAGCATTCAGGTGGGAGAACTTTATGTGGAGGTCCTAGTTGATTCCGGATGTGGCCAGACCATAGTACGAGCAGACATCCTAAAAGAGGGAGGACCCCGGGGACCACCGGTATACGTGCAGTGTGTACACGGGGATGTCCACCTGTACCCCACAGCCTGGGTACAAATCACAGACGGCCCACACGAAAGCTGGTGCTATGTTGTAGTAGCCCCGAAGCTAGTGTATCCCATCCAGCTAGGGCACGACTGGGAAGAGTTCCGATGCGTGATGGACGAGTGGGGGTGACAGAAAATACAGGAGAAACGAGAGGGTATGCTGGGGGAGACAAGTAGCCCCCTGGAGATCCTGAATGATGACCCGAGCGTACACTGGAATATCCCCGATCAACACCAAACTCTCGAAGGGACAGCCACCATGGATTCACTAACCCTGTCCGAGTTATGGAGTGGGGACTTCCTGCAGGAGCAGAGGGAGGACCCAGCACTACAACGAGCCTGGGCCAAAGCCATGGAGACTGATGAACCAGATAAGGAGGACAAGAGGCGAGCAACAGGATCCCATTTTGAGGTATGCTGCAACTGTTTATATCAGGTTACGGAAGGGGTGGAGAACTTTGGAACGCTCCGACAACTGCTGGTTCCACGGAGGTATCACCGCCAACTCCTAAAACTAGCCCATGCTAACCCCTGGTCAGGCCATTTAGGGTACGAAAAGACTGTGTGGAGAATTCTGCAATGGTTCTATTGGCCTGGAGTATATAGGGAAGTGAAGGACTTTTGTGCTTCCTGCCCAGAGTGCCAGAAGGCTAGTCCCAAAGGAGTACCGAGGGCACCGTTAGTTTCGTTGCCTATAATTGAGGTCCCATTTGAGAGATTCACCCTTGACTTAGTAGGGCCCCTGGAAAAGATGTGAACGGGGTACCAGTACATTATGGTATTGGTGGATTACAGAGCAAGGTACCCCGAAGCCGTACCATTGCGGAATACCACCGCCCCGACCCTGGCGGCCGAATTAGTAAAGATTTTTTCCAGGGTTCGGATACCTAAGGAGATCCTAATGGACCAAGGTACAAATGTTACCTCACGATTGATGGGAGAGTTGTGCTGCCTTTACAAATCAAAACTTTGAAAACATCTGTCTACCACCCTCAGACAGATGGCCTGGTAGAAAGGTTTAACCGAACACTAAAAAACATGTTGAGAAAATTCATAGAGGAAGACCCCAAGGAGTGGGATAGACTTTTGCCTGCCCTGTTGTTCACAGTACAGGAAGTACCCCAGACTTCTACAAGGTTCTCACCCTTTGAGCTTTTGTACGGGCGACAACACTAGGGAATATTAGACATTGCCAAGGAAAACTGGGAAGAGCAAGGAATGCAAGTACAGGGCTCGGTACAATATATATTGAACTTGCAAAAAAAATTGTAAGCCTTAGGGGAGTTCGCTCGAGCCAACTTGGGGTCGGCCCAGGCAAAGCAGGCAGGGTACTATGACAGGAGAACGCGACTAAGGACCTTTGAGCCGGGAGTCAGGGTACCACTCCTACTCCCAACACAAGATTCCAAACTGCTCGCAAAATGGCAAGGCCCCTTTGAAATAGTTAGGAGGGTGGGAGAGGTGGACTATGAGGTACAGATATCAGGAAGCTGGAAGGACACGAAAATTTACCATGTCAACCTCTTAAAGGCGTGGAATGCACGGGAAGGGTTAATGGTTGACCCAGGGACACCCGACCTAGATCTGGGGTAATGGGCGGGAGAGGGAGTTATCCCCTCATTTCTGCAGGTGGGACAGGAGCTGACTCTAGCCCAACGGGGCGAGATGCACAACCTGTTGTGGAAGTTCCCACAGGTCTTGAATGACCAACCCGGACACAGAACTCTGCCGTACCATCATATCTCAACAGAGCTGATAAGAAAGTGCAGGACCCGATTCAGCCCATTCCGCAAAAGATGTGGGAGACAGTCAGGGAAGAATTAAAATGAATGCTACATTGGGGTGTAGTTGAAGAATCACACAGTGAGTGGAGGAGCCCGATAGTCCTGGTCCCAAAACCTGACAGGTCAACCAGGTTCTGCATTAATTTCTGCAAAGTCAACGGAATATCCAGGTTTGATGCTTACCCGATGCCACGTGTAGATGAATTATTAGATCATCTCGGGCGGGCACAGTATATCTCAACCATTGATTTAACCAAGGGATATTGGCAGATTCCCCTCACCCCTACATCCAAGGAGAAAACAGCGTTCTCAATGCAGTATATGATTTACTGTTGGGTCCTACTTGCACTCATTTGTATGACTAACTTATTATTTGAGGCACAAGGATGTTAAAACAACCTTCCCCAATGTTATATAATAGATGAGCAATTTAGTATGCCTGAATCCAAACTCCAGTTATGCCACTGTAACCAAGTCTCTTAGTTTCTTCCACATCCTGCCCAAATTAGACACAGCTTTCTGTATGTGAAATAATTGGCACTGGTCACCACTTTACAAAATCAATATTTCCCAATATTAAAAACTCAGTTAATTTCTTTTCTATTTTAAGTAGAGAGAAGAATGGTGATAGTTCAATATCACTTTGTGATAGCATAGTAAAAGCTAGAGGGTTTTTTTTCTTTCCTTTAAGGCCAATCACTGTACTTCATGAAATGGCCAAAGACCGAGGAATTAAGCTGAATATACATGCAGTACTAAAATACATTAAGGCTGTGTCTAGACTGGCATGATTTTCCGCAAATGCTTTTAACGGAAAAATTTTTCCATTAAAAGTATTTGCGGAAAAGAGCGTCTAGTCTGGCATGGAGTTATCGTTATAACAATGCACTTTTGCGCAAAAGCGCGTCTACATTGGCGGCGCGCTTTTGCACAAAAGCAGAAGCTCGGAACCATTTTGAAGAGGGCAAAAGGGCACCAGCCCTTTCCGGGGGCGGGGGCTGGAGCTCCTTTCAGACATGTGCTTAAAGGAGACTCGCCGGACAGCCGTTTGTCTCCTGCTCCATGCTTTAGGACCTCTTGCAGGGA
>JANRFK010004149.1:29607692-29637921 GCA_030068395.1 Apalone spinifera
GGTGGCGATGGAGTCGGCCATTCGCACACACTGGGCCTGGAACGCGGCCCAGGATTCTTGGCGCCACTGCAGCTCCGCCTCCATGCGCCGAGTTTTGGTAGCCTTGACGCGCTCGACGGCCTGCACGTGGCAAGGAAGGAGCTGGTCCCGGTGGCGGATCCTCTGCCTTGGTGGTTGGGTGGCTAGCAGTGCTGCTGCTGCCGCTGCTGCTGCCGGACTGGAGGGTCCCCGGCTTGTGCTTGGTCCCACTGCAGGGAAGAGAAGAAAGGATGGGTCAGTCAGGCAGCCCGGCCACTGTCCCCACACCTCATACCCTCCACCCCTGAGCCCAGGTGACACCACAGTAGTGTGGCTCGGGCCCACTCGGTTCCCCCTGTGCCCCCCGTTCTGCGTTCTGCGTGCTGCATCCTTGCAGAGGTGCGGACTCTGGCCTGAGTCCCTGGGGCCCTGGCTGGTTCCAGCCGGCATCCACCCTTCCCCCCGGTCCCGCTGGATGTGTGTGAGCAGCACGGTCCCAGGCATGCCCTGGAGCAGCTTGCCACAGCCACCTGCCGCTCGGTCACCAGGCTGCACATGCTGCTTCCTGCCTAATGCTACACAGTGTGCGGCTCACGTGGCCTGAGTGACATGCTCTCTCCCCCCCCCCCGCGTGAGTGCAAAGTGCAACACTCACCAGTGGATCCTTCCCCAGCCTCAGAGGATGCGCGGGAGACGTCGGGGCTGCCGGAGGGGGCCTGCTGGGTGGCAGTGCTGGCCTCATCCTCCGACACACTGCTGTCTCCTTCCCCCGCCTCAGTGGTTCTGGTGACGGGGGGGGAGGGGTGCTCGCTGCTGTCAATGGGGACCTCCAGGGCTTGCGGGGCTGGCTGGCCTAGGATGGCGTGGAGCCAGTCGTAGTTGGGGCAGGTGTCGGCTCCTGCCCCCTGGCCCTCGCTGGCCCGCACGTAGCCCAGGCGCAGCTCCTTCACCTTAGCCCAGACTTGCTCGAGGGTCCGGGCTGGATGTCCCTGCTGACCGAGCGCCAGATCTCGGCATTGTGGTGCCGGGCGTGGGTGTCATGGAGGGCCTCCTCCTCCTGCCACAGGTCCAGCAGGCTGTCCAGCTCCCTTGAGGACCAGGATGGGGCCCATCTTTTTTGGCCCCTGGGGGCCTCCTGCGCTGGGGGTGCGGGTGGCTGATCGCCCGGAGCTGCCATCCTGCTGCGGGGTGGCTGCTGAGCACGGCAGGAGCCACGTGGCAGACCTCTGCCTAGTGGTCTGTGCTGGTCTCCTGCCTGCATCTGCTTTAAGGAGCTCAGGTTGCCAGGAAGTCCAGGGTAGCTACGGGGTCTCCGTGCATCCAAAGGGTTTTTTTCCGTGTAGCCTGCGTTTGCGCAAAAGTCTTAGCTGCCTGTCTACACTGGCCCATTTGTGCAAAAGCTTTTGCGCAAAAGGACTTTTGCCCGAATGGGAGCGTCAAAGTATTTGCACAAGAAGCACTGATTTCTTACATTAGAATGTCAGTGCTTTTGCGCAAATTCAAGTGGCCAGTGTAGACAGCTGGCACCTGCTTTTGCGCAAAATCTTGCCAGCCTAGACACAGCCTAAGAGAAATAGAAGGAGAAACTATGGTTTCATTAAATATTATGCAATCGAAGCAACTGGATAGGGAAATTGAGTTTTCCTCTCTCTGTTTTATCTGTTTATGCATCAAGCAGCATGAATGTTCTTGACCTAAACACTCATACTTTTGCACTTCTTTCTTTCTTTCTTTCTTTCTTTCTGTTTAGACTCCTTAGTTATTTTTGTCCAAATCCACTGATAATCGTAACAAACTGAAGTGAACCAGGAAGAAAAATAAATACAGGTATCAGAAGTAAAAGAAGAGAGATCTCTGATTTCTTGATAGGCAAAATATATGCAGAACCAAATTCTGAGCCTTGTTCAAGTCTAGAAATGGCTGAAAAATAAATTTTAAAAAATGATGAATAATTTATTTGCCAAAAAATTCCCATGTTGGTCAGATGAATTATTCTCGATGAATAATTTAGCCAGCTCCATTAAAGTCTTTAAATAATTTGTAATGTATGGAATCCCCTCTGCCAGCCCACCTAACCATAGCTTCTGGAATCCAGCAGTCATAAAAATGAAAGTTGTGATGCACATGGAAAAATATAATCCTAACTATAGATACAAAAATGATAGGGGTCTAAAACAGCTGTTACTACTCAAGAAAGAGATCCTGGAATCATTGTGGATAGTTCCCTGAAAACATCTGCTCAATGTGCAATGGCAGTCTAAAAAGCTAACAGAGTATTGGGAATCATTGGAGAAAATACCATATTGTCCCTATATAAAGTCATTGTATGTCCACATCTTGAATACTGAAATCTGATTACCCCATCTGAAAAAAGATATATTAGATTTAGAAAAGGTACAGAAAAGGCAACAGAAATCATTAGGGGATAAGGAACAGCTTCCATATGAGGAGAGATGAACAAGACTGGTACTTTTCAGTTTGGGAAAGAAATGACTAAAGGGTAGGGTGGGGGGGTGGGATACGTTAGATGTCTAAAAATCATGAACGGTGTGGAAAAATAGAATAATGAAATGTTTTTCATTCCTTCACTAACAGAACATAAGAAGATGACCCAATTACATGTATAGACAGCAGATTTCAAACAAACAAAATAGGTGACGGGATAGATCATGATGATTGTCTCTTCTATTTATTCCTTGTGAAGTACCTGGCATCGTCCACCGTTGGAAGACAGGATACAGGACTAGAAGGACCATTGGTCTGACCCAGTATGGCCATTCTGATGTTCTTATATAGAGCTGAAATGCATCAGCCCCCGCTGTAACCCACTAGACTCCACTCCCCTTCCAGAGCTGAGGGAGAACCCAGAAGTCCTGATGGGGTCTGTCTCTCTCCACAGAGTTAGTAATCTAGTAAAAATATATATTAAAATTTTAAAGCTAACCAGTGTCCCTTAAGTGACTTGCCACAAGATGTGGCAAGTATATGTGGTAAGTATATTGCCACAAGAATATGTTAAGTGTTAGAGTTGAGTGAGTCTAATATTTAATTTTCTTTCTTATATAGAGGAATTAGATACAGTGCTCATGTCAGCTAACTGCTAAGTAGTCTGCCAAAAAAAGTAGAGTTTTTTAGAGTGCCTTAGTAGCCCCTGGATAGAGATGATGTGTGTGGGGGAGGGCAGATGGCGTTGGTTCCCCCCTCTCCATTTGGTGCTTGGCTTGTACTGAGCATGCTCAGTAACACTGCTGAAGCCTCTTTCCTCAGACCCTCATACTCTTACTCTCTTCTCTCCCCACTCCCATCACAGCATGCAAAGATTGCCCCCCTCTACCGAAATCTGAAATGGCACACGTGTCTACCCAACCCCCTATTTTTTCCCAGGTTGCTTGATCCTTGAGCACCCATACAGCTCGTGCCTATGCCAAGTGGGCACAGATAACGTATTCTAATGCCAAAGGCAAATGGTAGCCAGGGTCTCACCGCCCTGGGAAACCTCATAGCTGGTGTCATTTTTCTTTCTTTCTGGAAACAGTGAAGCAATTAAACTATTCTGCAATCATTCACATATCTTGGTGTGTAAGTTAGAGAATATACAAGGTAGAGATTCCAGCTGTTTAGCTACTTTTCAAAGCAAATCCAGCCTGCAGTAGTTTGCAAAGTCCCTTTAACCTCTTCAGAACGTACACTGTATAAAGCAAGTTATGCATTAGCTTTCCAACTCGGCACCATTGTCAGATCTGTTAAGGCTAGTTTCAGGTATTACAGAACAATGAAACATGCAAAAACAGTTTGGTTATTTTAAATCAAACAGCATATTAAAGATCTCCTTCATTCAGGATTTGAACATGCCCCATTTCCATTGTCTTAAACCTGAGCAAAATGGGTCATTCCTAAGGGAAGGGCATGTAGGACCACATCCTAGATCCAACTGAAGACTTTTTGGGAGATGCTGAGGGACCCTGGGTTCAAAGGGCATTGAAGGCCCTCTATACTTTCCACGATCCATTTGGCAGATGGCAGACTTAGGCTCTTATTTGTCAGTGTGTCAGCCCTTTTGCAACACTCCAGGGAAAGCAAACATTAAGAGACTTTACCGAGAGGATATATCCAGGAATGACAGATTAGTTGAAGAGTTCCCATTCGTAAGCACAGAAATACTTTAAAGCTTACTCAGCACTTTAATCTGATGGTGATTGCCTGTGGTTACAATCTCAGCTTCCTGTTTATGAATTCCTAGTATTTCCAGTGAGTCAGCATCTTTTCTATAGAAATGTGTAGTTTTACAGGACACTTTTCTTAGATGTTTCACTTCTCATGAATGGCAGTGCAGGAGTCATTTTTGCTCTTCCTTGTTCCTCAATTTATGGCACTCAGTCTGATCATGTGTTTTTCTCATGTTTCCTTCAGACTGATTGTCTTTTAAAGCTCTCCCTCTTACCCAGGCGATCAGCATTGCTTCAGAACTATAGGAAATTAAATAACATCACTGATAAGTTGTGAGATACAGGATCTTAATTTTTAGAATATTTTAGCTTCAGTAGCCTGTAGTTTAGCACCCTGTAAGGGGAACTAGAGGATACCTGGGCATTATAAATTTTAGTAAAATGATGGCTTATGTAACAAATTAAAAGAAGTTATGGCTTTCCCACCCAAACACATGACTATATACTTTTCCTCTACTTTATGCAGCTCAGCTCAAGAACTTTACTGGTGAGTCTTTCAAACTGAAAAAAGCTCTTTTCTTTTTTGGGCCATGAACAGAGTTCCAGTCTGACTTTGTATAAATAAATGTGGCTAAGGTTCTCACGTACCAGCAAAAAGTAGGTGCATTGTTTATTAAGTCATGTTGAGTTATTTGAGCAGTTTATTTATTTATTACTGCCACACTGGTGTTCTAATGATGTAGTGCTTAAGTCCCATTTCCAAAAGCAATTTAAGGAAAGCCTCACTTTCCAGGGGATTTGAACTCCTAAGTGTCTAGTCATTTTTGAAAATGGGACTTAAGTGCTTCTAATGTTACCTGTAGGGATTTTTCCCATGGTTCATCAGCTGAGTCTGTTGAAGTCAGTATTCTATTAAAGGTGAAGTTATTGAGAGAGCTTAGAGTAGATATCAGATCCAGTGTTTCCCATGGCAATCTTCATATTTATGACCTCTAGACTTTATTGTTACCACACTCTGTACCTTAAAATTGTTTCAACTGGTTCACAACCCTACAGGCTATCTGTTGAACAGTGCATATTGCCTAGAACATATTTCCTTGATGCTTTGCTCTCTTCACTGGCTGAAGTACTAATAGTATCATTATTGTAGTATTGAGTACTAATAGTATCACTACTCAAACTCCTCCCTTCCCCCTCCCCACCCCCGCCCCGGGCAATGTATTTCAGAGCCCAGGTCAGCTAACTTGGGATCACATTATCAGGATAAAAATAGCACTGTAGATATTCCCCTGGCATTGCAGCTATAACCCAGGTTCTGAGATCCAACCTCTGTGCCAGATTACAGAATAAGATTTTAGCCCCACAGAATTAGACCAAGTTAGTTGACCTGTGCTCTGAGATTCACTGCTATGAGGTTTTGTTTTGCAGAGTAGAGGTCAAATTCAGGGTTTCAGTCTTTGATTTTCAAAGCTCTCCATAAAAATGACTCAAGTTACTCAAGGAACCACCTTAATACCTGGTATCATAAGCTTGGAACTATGGAATTGTTAACGTCCAAAGAGAAATCTTTCCTGGTAACTGATCCATGATGATGGAACTCACTGCTGGGAGAGATCAGAGTGACACCAAGCCCTGGTGTCCTCAGAGCAACTGTAAAATTCAGTTCTGAGACTGCGGGATGGAGAGAGAACAGAGGATAAGAAAGACAACAAAAGGCCTGCTCCAGCTCCCACTGAAGTGAATGGGAGTTTTGTTACTGATAGAAACAGGATCAACATTTGATTATCTGTAGCTGAATTTCATCATTCTTAGTAAAAGGGGTTGGGGTTTTGTTTTTGGCTGCTTATCTCTGTAAATACAATTATTCCAAACATTGATAATGGCAAACTGTATTGCATCAAAACACAGCAAAGGAATATAAACAAGTTTTAGAAGGGAAGTGAATTTAGGCATTATTTCTTTAGCAACTGAATTGTTCATATAAATTAACAGGATTAAAATAGACAAAGAGTTAAGTAATGATGAGGTGAATTGTTCCTAATGTACTTGAAAAAGGCCTTATTTATCTTAACCTCTTGTGCAATCTTCTGCTCATTTTCTTTTCTTCTTCTTTTTTTTTTTTTTTTTTTTGTAATCTGTCACTCCTTTTCCTTCGTTTCTTTTTCAAATGTACTTTTATCATGCCATACAAAAACAACAGCTAGAAGCCTTTGGAATAAAGGAAAAAGAAATTTTAAAACCCAAGCACCTTTTCTGTAATGCTTATCATTCTATAACGTAAGCATTCAAAATACACAGGAAGAGGTCAAATTGCACAATTGTGCCTCTCTGACTGAAAGAGACTTCCAGGACTATTGCAGTCAGGAAATGTTTACCCAACTAAGCTGCTAATGAAGGACACATGAACATTAGTCACTCTCCATATAGCATGATTCTGCAGACTTTATTCACCCCAGAGAGAGTGAGGAGTCTGTAAGATCAGTCCCTAAGCACGAACTGATGTGATGTATGCCATGATGTCAGTGAAAAGAGGCTTTTTAGGTGACTGTGGTATGTTAGTTTATGAATTGAGATTAGGTTTTTTTTAAGGAAACATGTATTACAGGAAATTACCCTGGGCAAGGGTATTTTCTCTCTCTAAAGTTATTACAATTCTAATAGAATGTAAAAAGATCATGAAGCAAGACTAAGGCAGAGAGGGAGGGGAAAGTGGAGGAAATGGTTCACTACAAGAACTCTTGTTCCAGGATTTTTTAAATTGTATTTTTATTTTAAAAAATCCAAACAAGGAGGCTCTTGTGTTACTGGACCTTTTGGAAAGACATCACTTGAAGGGGCTGCTGGGGAGGGGAGAGGGAACAGCAGTAGTTGATTTGGGTATATGGGAAAGCTCAGAGGCAAAAGCAGGCAGAGGATAGGAATGGGGAAATGAGTTGTGTTACTTGGGTAGAACAAAGAGGGGAATGAAAAGCAGTATGAGCAGTGAAGTAGATTTTGCAGAGCTTTGGTGGTGGAAAGGGAAGGGAAGCCATGACTTTGGGGAACAGTCCTAGTGTAGACCTGGCCTGAGTTACATGCTTAAAGTAAAACAGGTGCTTATATGCTTCTCCGAATCAGAGCCAGAGTACTCATCATGTAGGAGAATCAATCCCCTGATGAGGGCTGGGTATGGTCAGAGTAGCCCATACCCTCAGGTATGCTGAAGCACAGATATGGTTGTAGCCTATGCATCTACTTCCACTTTACTTTTGCCAGAGGTCTCTTAGGAAGCTTTTCTTTTCATACAGTAGTTTTTATTTCCATCCATATGTCCCTCTGTTAATGGCAATTTATTTCCAATGGTCTCTCTCCTTCCCACCAAAATACATAATACTGTACATTCCATTTCTCTTTTCATCTGAAGATCTCAAAAACCTTTAAACAGATGAATAAATAAAGCCTTCTTACAACTGTATGAGGGAAACTACGAGGCAAGAAAAGTTAAGATTTCAAGTAACCATTTTTTGGTGGGAGAGGGAACTTTAGCCTCATTCCAAGAGGTTCTGAGTTGCAAAATTCCAATTGAAGACAGGAGAGTTGTAGGTTCAGCAAACCTATGGAAACTGGCAACCATCCCCCTCCCCCCCACACACACGTATCTCAGTTTGACACAGATTTCAAAAATCTACCCTAAATAACTTGCCCCAAGCTCAAAACAGTTGCAGTTGTGATTAGAACCCAGGACTGCTGTAATATAACAGTCTCTTCTCAGTACACTCAAGGTCATACTGCTTGTACACTCAGGTCATACTGCTTGGCATCAAGAAGGAATTCCTCACACTCCCATCAGATTGGCAATGACCTTGTTCCAGAGGTAAGAGGAATTGCCTTCCTCAGCAGCTTGGAGCATGGGTCACCTGCCTCTCTCACACCAGATTAATTTTCTGCCTCCAGTCCTGGCATCTGGGCTGCTCCATTTCTGTCTGTGGCATGCCATCTAGTCTCCTGACACTAAATGCATTGGTCTAACTGAAGTCTTAGGGTAACTGGGTGACACATAGTGGCTTCTAATTTACAAAAAGTTAGGCTAATTGAACTAATGATCCCTTCTGACCTTAAACTCGCTAAAAGTAACTATTTCACAGTATGTATTTTCCCTTTAATAGAGTCAGTATTTGCAGAAAAACTGTAAGTGTCAGCTGTTTACACATTAACGGTGTTGCTGAAAGAACATGATTTATGAACGGTTTTCATTTTGTATTGGCATGTTACAAAGATGTTTACAATGCACCTGTAATTTCATCCTCAAAGCCTGACTATAGTTAAACTGTTTTGTCCTCACCCACAACTATTTCCAATTTGGGGATGATTTATAGCTTCACGTCAGTAGCACAACTATGGACACCTGCATGAACACACGATATGCCAACATCTTTACAGCTGACCTTGAACAACGTTTCCTCAGTTCTCATCCTCTAGCACACACTTACTCTACTTATGCTACATTGAAGACATCTTTATCATATGGATCCAAGGGACGAAGACTCTTGAAGAATTCCACAGGGATTTCAACAATTTCAACCCCATTATCAATCTTAGCCTGGACTAATCCACACAAGAGATCTACTTCCTTAACACTACAGTACAATTAAACGATGGACACATCTCCACCACCTTATACTGGAAACCTACCAACCATTACACTTACCTATATGCCTCTAGCTTCCATTCAAGACACATTTCCCAATCAATTGTTTATAGCCAGGCCCAAAGATACAACTAGATTTGCTCCAGTCCCACAGACAGAAACAAACACCTACAGGATCTCTATCAGACATTCTTAAAACTTAAATACTCACCAGGGGAAGTGAATCAAACAGGTAATGATCAAGCGATCTCTCTCCTACCATCCATCTCCACCCTCTGACAAACAGAGGCTAGGGACACCATTCCTTACCCATTCTGGCTAATAGCCATTAATGGACTTAACCTTATCTAATTCTCTTTTAAACCCTGTTATAGTCATAACTTTCACAATCTCTTCAGGAAAGGATTTCCACAGTTGACTGTGCGCTGTGTGAAGAAGAAATTTCTTTTATTTGTTTTAAACCTGCTGCCAATTAATTTCATTTGGTGGCCCCTAGTTCTTATATTATGGGAGCAAGTAAATAACTTTTCCTTATTCACTTTCTCCACACCACTCATGATTTTATATACCTCTATCATATCCTCCCTTAGTCTCTTTAATCTCGCCTCATAAGGGACCGATTCCAAACCCTTAATCATTTTAGTTGCTCTTCTCTGAACCTTTTCTAATGCCAGTATAGCTTTTTTGAGATGAGGAGACCACATCTGTACGCAGTATTCAAGATGTGGGCATACCATGGATTTATATAAGGGCTATAAGATATTTTCTGTCTTATTCTCTATCCCAGTGGTCCCCAACCTTTTGGGGCTGCTGGGCCACTCATGCGCCAGGCGCCCGGGGGCGGGGCCGCTCACATGCCATGCGTCTGGGGCCGTGCATGTGCCGTGGGCAGGGGCTGCCCATGCATCATGCACCCGGGGCTGGCACCGCGCATGTGCCGCGTGCCGGGGGGAGGAGGTGGGGGACCGGCCCAGATCATGCAGCAGGCGCACATAAATGCCCCGGCGGGTGCCATGGCACCCGCAGGCACCACATTGGAGATCACTGCTCTATCCCTTCTTTAATGATTCCTAACATCTTGTTTGCTTTTTTGACTGCTGCTGCACACTGCTGGACGTCTTCAGAGAACTAGCCACAATGACTCCAACATCTCTTTCCTGATTAGTTGTAGCTAAATTAGTCCCCATCATATTGTATGTATATTTGGGGTTATTTTTTCCAATGTGCATTACTTTACATTTATCCACATTAAATGTCATTTGCCATTTTGTTGCCCACTTAGTTTGGAGAGATCTTTTAGAAGTTCTTCACAGTCTGCTTTGGTCTTAACTATCTTGAGCAGTTTAGTATCATCTGCAGAGCAGTTTAGAACTGCTTCACAGAACACTAGAACTAGAAGGGACCTCAAGAGGACATCGAGTCCAGTCCCCTGCCCTCATGGCATGACCCAGTATTGTCTAGACCATCCCTGATAGATGTCTATCTAATCCGCTCTTACATATCTCCAGCGATGGAGATTCCACAACCTCCCTATGCAACTTATTCCAGTGTTTAACCAGCCTGGCAGTTAGGAAGTTTTTCCTAATATTCAACCTAAACCTCCCTTGCTGCAGTTTAAGCCCATTGCTTCTTGTCCTATCCTCAGAGGCTAAGGATAACAATTTTTCTCCCTTCTCCTTGTGACACCCTTTTAGATACCTGAAAACTGCTATCATGCCCCCTCTCAGTCTTCTTTCCAAACTAAACAAGCCCAATTCTTTTAGTTTTCCTCCACAGGTCATGTTCTTGAGAACTTTAATCATTCTTGTTGCTCTTCTCTGGACCTTCTCCAATTTCTCCACAACTTTCTTGAAATGTGGTGCCCAGAACTGGATGGTTATTATATTCAACACCTAAATGATATCAAAAAGCTAAATGTCGGGCACTTACAGCCCACTCTATTAGCCTCATTTAGCATGGACACTTTTTTTCCCCCTTTCACTACTCTTTTTCTGCTATTTATTTGTATTTCTGGACCCCTTGCTCCATTCATCTGAAGAAGTAGGCTGTGCCCATGAAAGCTCATGGTACTATCTACATTTTTGTTACTTGCTAAGGTGTTGCAAGACCATTTGTTATTTTTGAAGTTTTTTCAGTTACAGACTAACATGGCTACCCCTCTGAAAGTCACACTAGTGAGCCTAGTAAATGATGCATGCTTAGTTTCGCTTGTGAAAAGGCTAATTAACATTCCCATAATGTCATATTCTGTTGAAGGAAATACTGAACTAGAGCTGATGTTTCCTGTAAAAGCCACTGGCCATCTAATATGTCAGATTTCTGAGTAATGACTAGTGTTGAGTTTCACAATTGAGAGCCCTCAGTGTTTTGCAGAAAGAACCACAAGTACACCTTTCTTTTTTGTGAAATTGTGGGGAAGAGTTTATTTGTCTTTCACATTTGTAAGTTAAAGGTCAGATTAGAAGTGTCTTCCTATGCATTAGTGAACTTAAAACATTTTATATCCACTAGAAAATCCAAGTATACCGTGTACACTGCTAAAAACATGTACATTAAAATATATAGTGCTTTCATTAGTGATGTATATAAAATGTATCGTTTAGAAGAAATACTCAGTATGGAATTGATTCTCTCTCCAATTAAACTACAAATTTCCGAGGGACTGGTGTGCCAACTGAAGTATCTAAGAAGTGTAAAAATACTGTATTGCTAAATTTGCACTAAAGAATAAACAAAGCGATGGAAAAAACATTAAAAACTGATCCTTGCTAAAATTAAGAGCTCACTGTTAATTTGGGGATTTATAATATTGAAAAGATTTTTAAATAGTGACTATTTATTTTACTAATATTTTTCTAAGTTAGTATATATTTTTACTCTTAGTACAGGATCAATATGCTTGAGTTCATCGTAACATATATCTTCATCAGCAGCATCACTGCTTCAACCTTTTAAGAACCTATCAGATTAAAATAGAAAGGCTAAGGACATTTGGGGATCTAAGTTTAAAAAAAATGAGCTAGGAAGATGATAGTACCTTGACTTTACTTATGTTTTGTCTCCTTTTCCTTATGCTTTGCCATGTGGTTGACTTTCCATATTCTAAGCTCTTCAAGGCAGATGTTGAACTTTTATTTTTGTTTTTACAGCAATTGACATATTATGGACACAATCAAATATAAAATAAAACAAATAATGTAATAAAATACTAACTATAACAATGTTGTTAGGGACTCTTCTCAAGATATTTTCTAAAAAAGGCTAACTGCCCCCCTCACACTCTTCCATAATTAACCAGCTGAAAACAGTAAGGGTGTATCTACACTGCACCCATAGCTCAAAATTAGCTACACAATTTGAACTACGCAAATTGCATAGCTTATTGTGAGTGAATTTTGAAATAGCTTATTTTGTAATTTGGAGCTGTCTACACAGCACCAAATAATGAAATAACCCACTATTCCAAAATGTCCCTTGCTCCTTGTGGAATGTGGTTTACAGGGACGTCAGAATAGTGAGTCTGTTATATTTCAAAATAACAGGCTTGCTGTTAGGAAGTGGGATAGCTATTTCAGGATACCTTCAATATCCCAAAATAGAGCTGCAGTGTAGACATAGGCCAAATGAGCCCCCCATCCCTGAACTCTGATGGTTGGGGGAGGATATTTTAGTTTTTGTGACCCCTTCAGGTTCTGTCCTCTTTGTCAATTATTTTGATTTTTTTTCATTATATAAACATGTCTACTTATCAGAGCATCGAGCTTCCTTCATTTAGGTTACTACTCTGTAGTCAGATTGTAAATTTTGCGTGGCATTGAACCTGAAAGGTAAAAGGATGATCAATTCCTTGAGACGTCTAGTCTCCCTGTTATATTCTTTTCTGGAGTTTTTCCACAGCATACACTGTATTTAAGACCTCTTTGTTTTCAAATTTTACCAATTTTTGCCTATAATTTTCCAAGTATTGCAAAAACTCTTTTTTAATTTTCATCCAAATTTTGGACCACTCATATACATGAACAATATAATCACATTAAGAAAATCTAACACATTGCATTAGGTTATGTTAATCATAAATTAGTCTAAATGTAAATGCAAGGGTGTCTGTTAAAGAAAGGCAATGTATTGGAAGATGCACTGGGTACACCTACATTCTGAAACTGACAGATAGACAAAAACTCTTGCCACACCAAGTCTCTGAGGCCTGATCTACACTAAAGGGCAAATTCCACTTAAGATACATAACTCCAGCTATGTTAATTACATAGCTGGAGTCGAAATATCTTAAATCATGTTTTGGTGCCATCCATGCAGCCGGAGGTTGATGGGAGCACACACTCCTGTCAACTTCCCTTCCTCCTCGGGAGGAGCAGGACTAATGGAGCCAACAGGAGCACCCTCTCAGTTCAAATTAGCAGGTCTTCCCTAGACCCACTAATTCAAACCCCAGAAGATTGACTGCAGCAGCATCGATCTTCTCCATAGTGTACAAGCCCTGAGCCTGGGTCAAATGACTCTCCAGGCTTTAGGTCATGAATGTTCATGCTGTTTAATGAATATATAGATAAAACAGGGAGAGGAAAATTAAATTTCCCTATGCATTTGCTTATGCTGAGTGATGTTTAATGACACCATAGCTTCTCCTACTATTTCTCTTCCTGAACGTTAGTACTGTATGTAAATTTTTTTTCTAAAGATAATGTAATAATTTCACCCAGTTTAAAAAACACACTTAAGCCAGTATCTGTTCCATTTAAAAATGTAAAATAATATCTTCTGTTTAGAAAATTTAAAGCCCCAGAAGATTCCACACAAGAGGTTAAGAGAATGTTGATTTAAAGCATTCCACTGTGATTGACTAGAATTTGCATTACTTACACAACAAGAGCCAGCTAAAAATTTACTTGGCTGGTTTACATTAAAAGATTCAGCTAACAAAGCCGAAGTGGTGTCAGACAAAGAGAACACTTCTGGACTCTTCTAATTTCCCAGGTGTAGTTCCTTAGGGAACACATTTCACCAATATTATTCTCAAGTCACAACCTTACTAAACTCTGAATGAGGAACTCTAGGCTGTATTGCATAGGAGAAATGGAGCCTCTTCTAGAGTTTACTGATAGCCTCTTCAGATTTACTGACACGGATTGCCTACATTTAGGCTCCTATATCCATATTTAAACACTTGTGTCATCATGAGGTCCTCTTCTAATACTTAAATCAGCAGCAGTGATATCATAACCTTATTAATACCTATATACCAATTAGCTCTCAGCTGTAGGCTCAAAATGCCATCAATGCAACACATAGGTAAATATTCAATTGAAACCATTTGAGTAAGTGACATCTGTTTGTCTTTACAGGTGATTTACTTGTTTCCAGAAAGTTAAATAGGCCAGATTATAAATACATTATTGAAAGTAGTATGATTTTTCTTTTTCTCCCCATCAGAATATATATAAATCTATTGGCACCCAGATTTGGCCTTGGGATCTAGGACCCTGAATCCTGCAAAGGCCACCTCCTAGAGACTTTTATAGATAGGACCCTACTAACTTCACTCCCCAATATGGTCAATTTCAGGGCCTTAGGATTTGAAAATTGGTAAATTGCACCTTTTCAGACCTTTAAATCTGAAATGTCAGTGTTGTAAATATGAGTGTCCCAACCCAAATGGAGATGGGAGAGTTACAGAATTGCCACCCTCACTTCTGTGCTGCCTTCAGACCTGGATTCTGAAGGCAGTAATTACAGCGTTTCCTGCAGCCATATGAGGTTCCGAGAGGAGGAGATGGGTCTGAGCTCCCCCTGAGATCAACAATGCAGGAGATGGACAAGTACTGTCCCTCCCCAGCCCAGACGAAGGTAAGAGTTTCCTGACGGGGGTGGACTAGTCGCAACAGGAGATCAGATTTCACGCTGTGATTTGTTTTTCATGGTTGTGAAATTGGTAGGATTCTATTTATGGAGGCAATACAGGTAGCCCTGCTATCATTTTAATAATAATATAATTTCATTTTTCTTATTTTTCATGAACCGTAGTCATCAGATATATGATGAGATGGAAGTGAAATTAGTCACACAACTACTCTGATAATTTCATGACTGCACCTGAACTTTGTATAAACACCAACTCTTCACTTATTTTTATGGAGTACTGCATATCTCACACAGACTAGAAATTGATATGTATGATTAAAAGAGGGCTATCTTAGATATCCATAGATACCAGTTTTTAGATACAGAAATAGAGCATGACATTTCAGGCCAGATTCTGGTGCCTGCTCTGCTTTGGGTTGTCCAAAGGGGTATTAGTATGGTTACCTCTGCATTTTGGCTCTCCTTAGTCCTTTAGGGTGATTTTGGGAAGCAACGGGTAAATAAGAGCAGTCCTCAGGGATTGTACTACTCCTCATCCTTAGCCGCACTGAGTGGATGCGGCTAAGAATCAAGGCTGCTAGAACCAAATTATAAATGGTTTAATATATTGGCAAATAAACATGCATGTTTAAATATTAAAACCTTTCAAACTGTGGTTAACACAGAGAGTTAAAACTCTCCACGTGAATTCACATTTAACCTTTCCTTACTAAACTACTGAAGGCATTTGCAATATTTATTTTTAAAGCAATAAACCTTAACTTTTTCATTCAACAAAAAATGTTGTTGCAACATTTGGATCACATCATATGATACTCATCTGAGACTGACCGAACAAGTGTTAGTCTGAAAATGAATCAGTTATTCCCAGCTGTAAGTTAAGATTTCAGTGACTTACCCATCAAGAAGTACCCTCTCCATTTACATGCCAGCAACTCATGTAAATGGAGAAAACTGTAGAAATGTTTGTTAACAGCCAAATGAATATTCCCTTTTCAATCTCCTGCTACGGACGTAAAGTTACATAGAGAAACATACCCTTTAACTACAAGGTCTCACTTCCTTTCACTTTCTTTCCTGCAACTCCATTTTGTCTGGCACATAGCCAATTCTCAAGGCCCTGTCTATGTAGAATACTACAGCCTGTTTCTTGCATATACAGAGAAGCGTTATTTCTTCATCTTTGCCTTCCAAACCTTAACAGGTCATTGCTAATTTCAGGATCCAGTTCAAAATTGCTCTCCTTGTTCTTACAAACTTTTATCAACTTGGATCCAGCCGAGTCCAGCCAGCCTCACAGAACTTGCCTTTCTCACCCTTCTCACTCCTTCTGCTTGTCTATAACTGGGCCTCTCTCTCTTTTACATGGATCACTTGTTGATGTAGGACTCTTGTCATTTTTTGTTGGCTGGAAAAGTCTTTCTACCATTCTGACTTTCCATTCCATTCTGGTTATTAGCTGAATTATATCTCATATCTCCTCCTGTAGTTATTTTTAACAATTTTTAACAATTTTTGCAATTATGTTTTGAAATATTTTGTGGCACTATACATGAAAGACACTATGCAAAATAAAGTACATTAAATGCAGTACATGGATTTTATCATATGCTATGTATTTAATTAAGATCTAGGGTTTTTTTTGTTTCCTATCCAAACAGTTCTAAGATATTCAATAACAAATTGATTTTAATACTTAATCTGCTCAGTCTCTACTTTTCCAGCCAGTCTAAAAGAGATTTAATGCCTCTCTCACTATGCGGTCAAGAAAATGTTACTCAGCTAAAACCTCAGCCTGCAAAAAAACAACTTAATCAATAAGTAGCGGTTTCAATAGCTGCATGGTAGCACTAGGCAACCAAGAAGGAAGTCTAGAAATGGGAGGAAATGAGCATGTTGAAGAAAAGGCTCCACCACAGAACCTTTTTATGAACATCTTTCAAGTCAGAGATTTCACAAATTACAAAGAAAGAACAACTTTGTGCTGGGATTGAATGTCAGATATGCAGCTCTGGCAGGATCTGAACATTACATTTTACTTTGAATCAAGTTTAAGATAAATTAACGGAGTTTCCATTGCATTTGCCAAGACAATTATTTTCGCCATATTTAAAAATATTCACTGATTACACTTCAAACAAAAACAGCACAGGTTTGAAAAAATGCTGGGTGAGAGGAAGAGGAGGAGGCGGCTTGAATTTTAGGGCATTGCACCAGTCTAACGATTGAGTTTGGCTTTAGCAAGAGAGCTAAACCAGCATTAACTTGCTACAGAAATCAGTGATTAGTTTCATGTTGCTCTTATTAATTTTAACAAGATGAAAAGAACAAAGACTTCATAACTAAAAGGTGCAAAAGACATGATATGTTTTAGATAGGTCTTCCAGTCTACTAAACATAAAATGATTTACACTTTAAAACAGTCATGGCCAACCCGAGGCTTGCAAGCCGCATGCGGCTCTTCCCCACCCCCACACCTGGGTGCAGCTCCTGAAGCCCCCCTCCCCCCGCCATTGTTCATAAGCTGCCCCAGTGCCCCCCAAAACAGGGCCTCTCCTCCCGGCTCCCTGTGCTGACCTGGGCAGGAGGGCTGTTCGGCACTGCCATGAAAGATGCAGAATTAAAGATGGCGGTGGGAGCCTCCTGTGGCCAAAAAGCCTCAAAACACATTTAAAAGCACAATTTTTTTGCTCAACTAGGGGCTCCTTTTTTTTTTGCTCTACAATTTGCCCCGGCTGGATCAACTGCTATCTTGGCTCTTTGCCCAGAATGGGTTGGCCACCCCTGCTTTAAAAGATCAAACAGACAACAGAACAAAGGATGTGAGACATATTTGCTAAATAATTCAGAATGAGTAGCTGAGTGGTGGGATAAAATTCCCATTTGTCTTTTTAGCATCAAGTTCCGACCACTATTAGAAGCAGAACACCAGTTCAGATGCATCAATGATCTGATTTTGTGTGGAAAAGCTTATGTGTTTTCCAACTAAATATAAATAATTTAAAAGAAGAATATTACAATACTTAGAAAACAGTTTTTTATTTGTAGCAGTATACAGTGATGTATTCCTGTTCAGCACATGTTGCAATGCATAGAACTGAATTCTGCTCTTACAAATCTTATCACACACTAATGCTGCCATTTTGAAACATATTCGGTAATGAAAGGATCATTTAAAAATCCCACTTTTACAAAAAAAAAGATACTTATTGGAAAAGTAAAAACAACGCATCAGACACTGACCTGTAAAATGTTGGTTTCTGAAGTCACAACAATAATCCAAAGGTGACCAATGATTAATTCTGTAATTCTTATTCAGGACACACTCACACTATCAATATGGACTCAGTGGAAATCATGCCTGTACAAGGACTACCAGGTTAGGCCCTAAGTTAAACACATTTTAATAATGAAATACTTGACCTAAGGACCAGATCATTAGCTGGTCTGAACTGGTGTAGCACCACTGACTTCACTAGCTAACGATGTGGCCCTAAGCTTTGTTTGCTGTTGTGGGGCTCTCCAGTAGACATGTACCTTCTGGAATAACTGTACCATATGACACATGGCTGTCTGTGGCTGGGAGAGGCAAGAGATTAGGAAAGCTCCTGATGCCTTTCCATTCCACAACATTCCTGCCTGTAATGTGGCCCTCTGGGCATAGTAGTAACCAAGGCCTTGGCAAGACTTTCTGCACTGGGATGAATTTATTCTAAATGGAACAAATAAATGGGGGAATAGAGCTTATGGCAAAACAGTTCACTGTGTTGCAAAGGAAATGGCAATGAGAAGGTTTACACAACTACAGTCCTAGATGTTAAAGTATGAATGGTAGTATTTGAATGTGAAATTACATAGGGATGTTAACTATCGGTCGGTTAATGGACTAACTGAGTAGTCGATGGAATTTCCATCATCTACTTGATTAGTCAATAAGGGGGCACCCATTGTAGCTCTGCACTTTGAACATAGTAAATGCATCTTTCTACTGGGGCTCTAGCTCCCTGCATCCCCACCCCCACACTGTGGAGACGGTGCTGGGGGCTCCCCCCAGCACCAGCTCTAGCTCCCCTTCCCCGCCCCCGCTGCTTCTGATACAGAGGTAACAGAGGTGTGGGAGGAAAACATGGTGCTGAGTACACACTGGGTACATCATTATCACCACATCAAAGGTGGGTTAGAAGTTCAAAAATGCACCTTTTTAAATAAAATTTAAAAAACAGATCAAGTGATAATAATGAGACCAGTTAAAATCTCAATAAAATTATCTTCGGGTTCAGGTAGTTCTTCCCTCTTTGAAGTCAATGGAAGTTTTGCCACTTGTCATCACTGGATGACCTTAAAACTGAATTGTAAATCACTGCTTTGCAAGGGCTTTTATGGAAATAAAAATATTCTCCTTAAAGAGAAATTACTGCATATTTTATCAACAAAGTTAAACTGGAGTAAGTAATTTATTTCATAGGGTATGTCGACACTTGCACCCTAGTTTAAACTAGGGATGCAAATGCAGGTATTCGAAATAGTCAAAGAAGCGGGGATTTAAATATCCCGTGCTTCATTAACATGATCTCGCCGGCACGTTACTCCGAATGCCAGCTGTTTCAAAAGTGAAAGTGCATGCCGGGACGCATTAGTTCGAATCAAACCCCTTGGTTCGGACTAACGTTACTGCTCATTTTTCAAAAATGAGTAAAAAATGAGGAGTAACGTTAGTTCGAACCAAGGGGTTTGGTTCGAATTAATGTGTCCTGGCATGCACTTTCACTTTCGAAACAGCTGGCATTCGGAGTAACGCGCCGGCGAGATCATGCTAATGAAGTGCAGGATATTTAAATCCCCGCTTCATTGACTATTTTGAATGCCTGCATTTGTATCCCTAGTTGGAACTAGGGTGCAAGTGTAGACATACCCATAGTGTTTCAGCCACAAAGGATCAGAGTTCCTTGATAACAATGCATTACGAAACTCTTTCTTAGTATATTCATATTCTCAACTTCACACACCTATTTTTCTCAGGAGTTCAGCAACAAATTCTATTGTACAGTACAGAACTAAATTCCGCTGTCACTTACATTGGCTTCACTACTAACACAGCAGAACTTCTGTTACTGGGTACAGAATTCATCCCTTAGACAGCAGTAGGACATTTGATATGTGTCTGCAGAGAAAACCCAGAGCTTAAAGATAATGCTGTAGACAGCCTGGCTGATAGTTTTTTGCCACATGAATTAGAGGTCAGACATGCATTATGACATTCAGCAGACCTTTGTGGCTAGAGTTTAAAAATAAATGATGGAAAGAACCAAAGCTTTAGCACTGGTCTTTGGACAGCATTCAGTCTTAACTGACGTTCCTGAGATTAGCACCTTGGCAATTATTTAAGAAAACAGTTGCATTTTCTTTGAAGTAGGCTGGAGCAGACAAGATACAAATTATCTGTATCAAATTTGATTATTTAAAAAGTGATATTGTATACAAATATACAGTAAATGGCACTAAAATGTTTATGATGCCTTACCCCTTTTCAGGGAAATAAAACATACTTCAAATACTGAGTTAATTTAAAATATGCAAGGATAGAGAAGGCACTGATGTCAGTGGGTAATGTGTCTATGTAACAACTTAGGTATCTAAAGTTCCATGAAGTCAATAGGAATTAGTGCATTGCCTTCTTTGAGGTTTGGATCATGCTCAAAGTAAAGAAAACAGAATCTGACTCATAATAAATAATTATAATAAAGAATGATGAAATGTCAACATTATATACTTAAAAAAAACCCCCACACACTGATCCACAAGACCAAAATGGCCACACTCTATACCCAATATTGGTTGTGCTTCAAAGTTGGGTTTGTTTTTCGACAGTGCTGGAGCATTTCAGGGTCCAGGTTCAACCAGTTTTGCAGAGCATTTTTTTCAGCTGGAGCAACCTGTGTGGGAAGTAGCTGTTCACATCTTACTGCCAAAAATGGGGTGTTTATGCAGTTTTCAGCCACTTTTGGAAGAGGTGTCACCGTGACCATGGGTACAGTCAGGCTCCGTTCTGGACTGAGACCTGGAGTGTTGGGAACTGTTTGTGTTTGATTTTTTATAAGAGTTTTGGCCTTTTCTGTTTTATGACACATTAGAAAAAAACACACAGAAATAACAGCGACAATGAGTAAAAAAGCCACGGATGCAAGTGGGATAATGATGGACAAAGGGTTGCTAGTTTCACTTGGCTGCACTCTGGGACTTCGAGCATTTGGTTTGACTGTGGTCTCAGTTCTTGCAGACCTGCTCTCGACTGGTTCCCTACTAAGCAATGAATCTTCCTCATTTTGATTTCCCCAGCGATTTTGGTTTTGCCACCTGATCTGTACAGTCTTTTCCAGTGCTTCCGTATGTCCCTCACCTGGTAGTTCTTCCTTGGAAGTAGTATGAATTTTTAAAGTATCAGTGTGGGTTAAGAAAGGCACTTGACTAGTAAAAACCTGCACAAGTAAAAGATCATATGGTACTATGACATACTGAAAATAGCCTACAGCAGGCTGCACATCATCAGCCCTGAGTATGAACGTGAATGAGTCGTTTAACATATCAATACCTGTCAGATTAGCATCTATATAAACCAGCACAACTCCTCTGTCAATGTCGTTTTGTGTGAACAAATTAATTCCTACAAACGAAGAATCATTGATCAACCTTCTTCCTACAATTTTCCCATGAGCTGGAGGCACTATCACTTCAAATTTGGGATTGCTATTTGTCAACTTAGCTAATTCTGTAGCATCCAGGTCCTTGGTCCTTAATTTATAAGCGATGCTGTTTGGAATTTTCAGGTCAGATGCAGCTTTCACTAAAGGCCCTGCTGTGATATTGAGTACCTGTCCTGTAAGATTACTCTCTGAGGTGAATAACATAAACTCCAATATATCCCAGGATGCACTGAAATTTGTCATAAAATAAGACAGTCTTCCTGCATGTAAATCTGCCTGCTCAAACTTAGTAACTTGCTCATTTCCAATCAGTAAGTGACCATATTTGAAGGGTACTGTTATTACATAACTAATATCAGTACTTTTCCCATTTGTTGTAGCTGACAGTTGTGCATTAGTAATCATGACAGAGTTCTGACCCTGTGGAAGTACCACATCAGTAAGGTTGACTAGGGTGAGAGAGATTGGTGTGACTTCAAGGTTGAAAAGTTTGTATAAAGGGCGATGTTTGCCATCAGTCACACTAAAATAAAAAACCCCAGAGTATGAGCTTCCATCTTGTACAAACCAAACTCTGCCACTATCAACGTCAGCTTGTGTGAAATCATGTATGGATGTGCTGAGATTGCTCTCCATTGCTAAATAGCCATTGGTGGGATTGCTAATAATGGTGTATTTGATCTCTCCTGGACTGTTGTCCAAATCTTCAACCTTCAGATTTTCTGGTCCTATTACCGACATATCTCCTTGCAGAACTTTCAAGCTTAGCCCTTTAGTCTTCAGCTCTGGAACTTGGTCATTCACTGGAACAACGGTAATATTAAACATCTCTTCCAGAATATCAGTATCAGGCTTTCTTGCAGATTTGTTCTTCAAGTTTAACCAAACAGCAAAAGTGAAATGATCAGCAAGTGATTCAGAGTCATCATGTATATAAATGATTCCAAATTTGTTAAGTATGTACTGTGAGAAGTTAGGCTTTTCTTTGGTAATATTTCTTTCTCCAACCAAAATTATGCCATGCAGAGGTAAAGATATGACTTGATACCAGACTTCATATATAGAACGTTGCACCTCAGGTAACTTAACCAATAGATTTGAAGCATCTAAATTTGTTTTGTTTATTAGGATTTCACCTCCTTCCTGGACAATAGCACCTTGTAAAAAGAAAAAGAGCAATTTAAAAACTATTGCTTGGTCATAACCATAGCCATGTTTCAGAAATAAGATACACATGTGCAGCAGTGATACAAATGGTATACAGGAAAGAGCAATGTGGAGTGCCTGTTTCAAATGCTTTCCTGCTATATTTACATTACCGTCTGCCACAGCTGGAAATATATTACCACAGTTTTTTTTTAAAGTAGAGATTTCATTTTCAATACATTTTGAAATTGAGGGGTGGGTGCTGGATTAAAGATATAACAATACCCGACAGCTACAGCACGCACTCTATTATTATCCGTAGAAATTACTACTACATCATTGCAGCAAAAAAGGAGAATTGCAGCCACAACATTAAAGAGGAACAAATAAATATACTGAATTTCTAAAGTGCTTTAATGTTTTAAGGACCCTTTTTTTTAAGGAGTTAGTGAATTTTAATATCCCAGGCCAGTCTTCTGTCCAGGCATCAGAAATAGCATACAGAAGAATTAATTCACAAAAACCTTTCTGTAAATGATAAACTCAAAAACCTTTATGATTTGCAAACCTACATTTTGGGCTTAACTACATTTTGGCCAGTGTCCCTTTAAATGTTTACTGAAACAATTGGAAATCATTTGCAAAATATTATCTACACTGCAGTCTGTGCTATAAATATTTTCCTCATAACAAGTGACTAAAAGTTTCTCTCAAGTTTTCTAATTTGCTCATTGGATCCCACATGTGATCATAAATAATAGGAGGCTCAAAGTGCACAGTAACCTTACCTGTATTTGCAAGCAGACGACTATTTTGATCATGTCTGTTAATTTCATATGAAATGGCAATGGGAAACACCTGGAGATCCAGAGTTGCTGGTGGAGAGGAGACTGTAAATGTAAAGGAATCTTCTGCACTCCAGCCCACATCCTCATTATGTGTGTGCTCATAAAGGATCAGGCTTTCATCCACCTGTCCAAAATAGAGAAATCAGTCACTTGGAGAATAATCAAAAGCACAACAGTCTGAAGCAGAACAAAATGTCCATGACAATGTTTAATGATTATATACATAATGTATGTGGGGAAATTACCTTATAGTTCCACTTCTTTGAATACATAATCTGTTTAATCTTCAAGTCATTAGTGCCAGACTGGCAAAACTCCTTAAGCTCATAAATTTGCTTCCCTTTGAGAGTAGCAGAAGTGGTACAGAAGACCCTCAAAAAGGTAAGATAATAAAGATACCTAGTAAGGCACTGCTGGGAGCAGAAGGAGCTAGTTTGGTGACTACTAAGTCATGCTCTCTCTAGGGCAGCTCATTCGCCAGCTATGCCCCATATGGAGCTGACTAGAATCCTTGGTGGGCAACTTGTATACTCAGCAGGGAGCAGCACGCAACAGTCTGCAGGGAACCTACCTCACATTTTATCCTAGTATTGGTATCTTTAAGGATCAATAAACTTAAGAGTTCATAGAATTCTGCAAGCCACATGACAAGGAGTTAAAACTCAGGCGTGAGAGTCTAGTAGTGTATCTTGAGAGACAAACATACCCACATACAATATTTTGCCCGCCATTTTTCTCATCAACACTTTTTTTTGTTCAAATGATACAAAGTATACACACATATACAAACACACACATACCACTTCTCCCACCACTGAAGTGCATCTGTCCCTGGGAATGCATATCTATTCAATAGCACACAGCAAAACCACTAAGTATCAGTCAAGGCAAGAAATGAACAATACATTTTCCACTGAATTTCTGGTCTATAAAAAGCAATTTCCTGCACTGGAATTCGGTCAGAATCTCAGGAATAATACCCATAATCTTGTCAAAGTTCCACAGTATCTCTAGAAAGCACAACACGTCAGGACTTTCTTTTCAAGTCTCATCTGACAGATTTATCCTCATGCAAAAGCACTGGTTCACTGACTCCAAGAGAAGACTGTTACCTACCGAATCCTTGGAGAATTCTCATTCAACTACTGACATAGCTTAACCTGTATTAGTTTGTAACTGCCAATGAGATCACTGTAGAGATATAAATTTAGAAGAAATACTAACACATAAAATACTTCTTTACACAGCTTGCCATCATTTAGTGGACTTCCCTAGCACAGGTTTCTATGATGTAGTTTTGAATGACTAATTCTATCGATATAAGCATTTTTAGTGTTTTTAAAGCACTTTGATCTATACAAACTAAGCTCTAACTATGAATCCTGGTCCTGGTCCTGCTCCCACTTAAATCAATGAAAAAGTTTTCCCATTGATGCTGATGGTAGAACTAAGCCCTGGGGACCAAACTTCCATAACGAATGTCCAAAATAACATTGTGTGTTGCCCAAAAATACAGTTATTGCTATACTTTTCCCTTTGTGGCTCTTGAAAACTGATGCAAAAAGTTCATAGGTCCATGTAGATATTGGGGCAGGATCACTCACCTAAGCATAGCTCCAAAGTAAGAGACATATGGACAAAGTAAATTCATGATTTTTACTATTTCTTAAAAATCTACCTAGGGTATTTTTACTGAATGCGCATAAGAGTTTCTGGGCTAAGGAGAGGATGATATTGGCATAGATTTTTTTTGTCCATATATGTAACTGTTTCAAACAGGATTACAAATTAGAAGATAATTAAAGGAGTTGTATTCAGTTTAAATCAAAATGTTTATTTAATTAGTCTGGGGAGGAAGCAAGTGGTTAGTTAAATGTCAAAAAAGAAGAAGATGGTGAGATAGAAGGAAAAGACTCCAAAGAAAAAATCAACTGTATTCAAAATTAATCTAACAAGCTTGGAAAAGTTGCAAAATTAGTTTTTGCTGTTGGCTGCAAAACAACTGGCCTTGGTCAAGTTCAGTGGAAAGCAGGTGATAATTATAGCTTTATTGGCAATGAGGCAGTGAAACACAGATATAAGGAAGGAGATTAGCTAACTTCTTTTTTAGTCAAGATAAATGAGTTTCACTTGAGCTGAGAAGTGTATATTTCTGAACACTGCATATAAGGCCGAAGAAACTGAAAGAACTAAATTGAACTAAAAAGCTTTCCAGTTCAAGTCTGATTCACAGACTTTTTACTAACAAACTGAATTTCTTATTCTTCATGGACCCTATTATTTTTCTCTCAAATATCTACTTAATATTTGCACAATTCTATGTTCCAAATACACATTATCAAACATACTTGCCACCTTTTTCATTGCTGTTTTAGCTTCCTTTTATATGGCTAAAACATACTGAGCTAAGCTAGGTGAGAATTTTTCCCATAATAAAGTGAAGACACAAAATTTAGCTTAGTATTTTTGTAATTTGTAGGTATAAAAGTGTTAGAGTTTTAAAGATCTAAGTTTATAGGAAGAAGGTGCATGATATTTCAAAGTATTATTTGATCTATAACATTTCAAGATGATATCCTATCCACAGGGGAACAGAGTAGTGCAACCTAAGCTATGGCATATCCTGACATGAGTACATATCTATGTAAATCTAATGATAATAAATTCATGGATTTTGAGATCTAAAGGGACCGTTATGGCCATCTGAGCTGTCTTCCTGCATAACACAAAGCACAGAATTTCACCCAGCAATTCCTGCATCAAGCTCAATAACTGTGGTTGAACTACAGCATATGTTTAATTTAGAGAAACATCCAATCTAGATCTAAAGATTTCAAGTGATGGATAATCCACTACATTCCTTAGTGAGTTGTTGGTAGTTGCTATTAAAATCAGCCTCTTATTTCCAGTTTTATATTGGTCAAGATTCAACTTCTGGCCACGAGACCTTATTATGACCTTGTTTGCTAGATTAAGATTGTGTCTACTATCAGATAGCTGTTTTCTGTGTAAGTATTTCTATATCACAACCAAGTCATTTCTTAACTTTCTGTTCTATTAGCTACACAGATTGAATTCCTTCAGTCTCGCCATAAGGAATGTTCTCGGAGAGCAATTTGTTTTGTAGATAACACAATTATATTCAGATATACTTTACATAAAGGCTCAGTAATTCTCTTTTAGAAGCAGCCATCCCTATAAGATTCTTCATGGAAGGTAAAAAGTTCTTTCTTTTTAACCCTTCAAATTCAAGGCACACAGATGAGCCCAACCCTGGAGGTGGGGGGTTGTACTGCATCTTCCCTCGTCCCCTCCAGTTTGGGGCCGGGCCCCTGCATACACTAACCCACTGGCAGAGATGGAGGCGGAGCAGGCGAGCCAGGGGATGACGGGGGAGCGAAGGGGGACTAAATTGGTGCCCCTCTAGTGTGCCGCCCAGGGGCAATTGCCCCTCTGCCACTGCCTCTCGCTACGCTACTGCTGCAAACTGTCAGATATTGAGTGATACGGCTAAATTAGGCAATGATTATGATGGAACTGGGGATGTAAAATCCCATTTAGTCAGTTAACCAGTTAAACATTATATTTAACTGATTAAATGGGAACGGAAGAGAGGGACTGGTAACCATTTAACCATTTACATCCCTGCCTGGCACATGTGCCTGGCACTAAAACAAGTGTAAAAGGACTGGGCAAAGAATGAATAACTAGGATGTACTTTACAAATAATAGTCTGCCACTGGGCATACTGTGACATGAATGCTTACCATGGATTGAGTAAAAGTAGAAATATCCTGTGAGGTGTAATCAGAGCCTATTCTGATCAGTCTTCCAAGTTTGGGAGCTCTGACAACTATAAAAGTGATAGTTCTGTTTCCAGTGTTGGCCACATCATTGGTTACAGCTTTCAGATCATGAGCTGAAATAAGTTTCCTAGAACCTAAATAATAATTAAAAAGAATAAAAGTTTACAACAATGTAGGTTTTGCACTACAAGAAAACTTTCATACATACCACAAAGTTCATAATCTAAGTATATTACTTATCTACTATATATCTGAGTGAGTAAGTCTCTCTGTCCAAGAACTTCTCCTAACGGGTAAGAGCTAGGACCACTAAATTTCGTAAACAGCTTCCTCTAGCATAACTTAAAGCACGGTAAGGGTTTGGATGTGCCTGGAATGGGATAGTTTCTCATAAAACCTTACAGAAAAAAGAGATAATTACCAGGCAGGTGGAAAGGGACTACTTGCAGGTAAACTGCCCCCTTCCCCCCACACACACACCTAGGACTGCCCTTGCACCAAGCCTTATTCCCCTCAGGTATCCTTTACATAAGAATGACCATACTGGGTCAGACCAAAGGTTCATCTAGCCCAGTATCCTGTCTGCCGACAGTGGCCAATACCAAATTCCACAGAGGGAGTGAACAGAACAGAGAATCTTCAAGCAATCCCTCTCCCATCACCCATTCCCAGCCCCTGACAGAGGCTAGGGACACCATTCCTACCCATCCTGGCTAATAGCCATTGATGGATCTAACCTCCCTGAATTTATCTAGTTCTTTCTTGAACCCTGTTAAAGTCCTGGTCTTCACAACCCCCTCTGACAAGGAGTTCCAAGTTGTGGGTGTACGATTATTTTATAGAGGCAATAAGATGTTCTTTGCTTTATTCTCTAACCCTTTAATGATTCCTAACATTGTTTGCTTTTTTGACTGCTGCTGCACATTGAAGTTTACAGACGACTGAGTGGGGGGTTGAAGTTCCCCCTCCACCTCAATTCATATTGGAACATTTCTGGCTGTTAGTCTTTATCAGGAAGCAAGGGGAAAGTGCACAGTTTGCTGCATTCCTCACTCCAGCTGGGGAGTCCACGGAGCAGATGAACATTTACCTGCCCAGCTGGGGGACATGCACCACTCCCTCCAGCTGTGCCCTCTGCAGCTGCAGCAGGAGAGGTACTTCTGACCTGGCCCCAAGCTGCTGTGGTGAGAGAGGGCAGCCTGCATACTGAACCCATCATCCCCATCCTCACCCCAGAGCAATAATTTAAATGAAACAAGTATTTTTATTTTATTTTCCAAAAAACAAAAATTGAGTTAAGGACCCAAGCAATGCTGGGTAAATCTTCTTGCCATTTATATGGCACTTTATAAAATTAGTTGTTCAATGTTTCCCAGTCCTCATCTCTGAATACTCAAATAATAAGGGTGTCCCCCAATAAATGCAGATCTTTGTTAATAGGCAAATTCATGTAATGTGACCTTGTTTTTTATACAAATACAAAAAAAATTAGTACAGCTACCACCAGCACATTCAATCTCTTAGTATCAGTTTTTGCAAATATCACATAACTTTCAAAATTAAAGTATAAAGCACAGTTGGTGAGTTAGGTCCCTAGGTTTTTAACTATGGAGACATGGATTCAAATTCTGACTAAGAGCACAAATAAAAATGCATATGATAGACAATTTAGGGTGATTAGCATGCTGTGCTTAAGACAGCAAAGTTGTGCAGCCCACAGGACTCACGAAAGTGGCAAAAGGTATTTTTATACTAGCCTGTACTGCACTTTGTTCATATCAGTGATACTAGTGCACTGAAGTCATCCTCAAAAAAATTCAATGAAACAAAAACATAAAACACTTTAAAAAGTTAAAAACAAAAACAAAAACAAACCTAAAAACACTACACAATTACCACAGTGATGTGAAATGGAAAATGTATCCTCATAAGGATTTATTTCACTAATATTAAAACATATGCATAGATAATTAGGCAAAAAATCCTTTGCCTACTGATGCTCACTGGATTAGGGGCTACCAAAAGGCACTCTGAAATGTAGCCAAACCAAGACAATGTATAGAAACGTTGTGACAAAAGAACAAAGCTAGTGACTACCTAGGGGTATGTCTAAACTACATCCCTTTTTCGATAAAGGGATGTAAATCAGGCACTTGGAAAGTGCAAATGAAGAGGGGATTTGCATTTCCCGTGCTTCATTTGCATAGTCGCGTCATGGCGCTTTTTCGAACAAGCGCCATTTCGAAAGTAAAGCCGCGGTCTAGACGAGGTTCTTTCGAAAATGGCAGCTTTTTCAAAAGATCCTGTAAACCTCATTTTTCTGAACACTATCTTCAAATGCCACGAATGAAGCTCTGTAAACTGAACACTATCATGCAACGTTAGACATTTTATTCTATTTGAAAATAAATACTTCTGAAACAACTAATTTATTCATCAAAATCACCTTAAAGAATTTTCTTTTTGACAAAACATTTCACAAATCATTCTCAATAAATTAAAGAACATTTACACTTCAGCTTCCTAGATAGGAAATGTACTTTACTTTTTAAAACCAACATTGCAATAGTTTTCCATAAATTACAATAATGAATGGTCTAATGAATTTCCCACCCATCCCTCCCATCCAGATTTAGCTTTCCTTTCAAAAACAAGCATTTGTGGGTACACATAGATCATTTTGGACTAGGGATGTTAGATAACAGGTAACAGAATAGTTGGCTAACTGCATGAATTCTTATTAGTTATTCAAGCTGCTATATCAGAGGCAGTAGTGCGGAGTGCCAAACAGGAGCTGGTCCATGAGTGGAGCCAGTTTAAAAACCAGCTCCCCTTGCAGAACAGTTGCCTGCCACCCTGTGCTGCTGCCTCTGACACAGAGGCATCAGCAGAGGTACAGCAGTCCCTATCCATTGGGGGCTCCGAGCTCCCCACAAACAGAGGCTGCAAGGGGGGAGGGAGGGCAGGGTACAGTTGCCAGGTGTCCAGTATTCACCCGGACAGTCTGGTATTTTCGCCTCCTGTCCGGTAAAAAAATTCA
>JANRFK010004149.1:29643040-29667688 GCA_030068395.1 Apalone spinifera
CAGTCCAAGTTTCCACTTCTTGTAAGCTTCCTTTTTGTGTTTAAGCTCACCATGATGTCCCCGGTAAGACAATCTGGTCACCTACCTTCTTTGCTTTTCTTGCTACACATCGGGATGGTTTCTTCCTGTGCCTTTAATAAGGCTTCTTTAAAATACTGCCAGTTCTCCTGGACTCCTTTCCCCTTCATGTAAGCATCCCAGAGGAATCCTACCCATCAGTTCTCTGAAGGAGTCAAAGTCTGCTCTTCTGAAGTCCAGGGTGTGTATTTTGCTACTCTCCTTTCTTCCTTTGGTCAGGATGCTGAAATCTACCATCTCATGATCACTGCTTCCCAGGTTGTCACCCACCTCTACTTCCCCTACTAGTTACTCCCTGTTTGTGAGTAGTAGGTCAAGCTGCGCATGGCCCCTGGTTGGTTCCTTCAGCACTTGTTCCAAGAAGTTATCCCCAACATTCTCCAAAAACTTCCTGGATTGTCTGTGTACTGCTGTATTGATCTCCCAACAGATGTCAGGGTGATTAAACTCAGTGCTTCAAGGTTACAGAGCTTTTTCAGGTCTCAATGGAAGCTGAAAAGCTTGTTTCTCTCAACAATAGAAATTGCTTTAATAAAATAAATTACGTTACCCACTCTGTCTTTCAAATATCCTAAGACCACCATGGTTGCAACAACAAAGATAGACACATATCTATCTGCAACTATTTTACACCCAGGTAAATCTCTCATATATAATTTTACACATTAATTTCCTATGCAATTATTTCAAATAAATTGAATCAAAATAATTTAGTAACCAAAGCTATACCTGGAAACACTCCCACTCCTTTATTTATTTCTAGGCTGATAATCAGAGTCCGAGCTGTGATACTAAACATTTGTCGAGGTGCAAAGTTCAAACCATCTGTAACCTGAAAGTTGAAGCCTCCTGACATTGCTCCTAAAGAAAATAAAAATAAACACTTTCTTGTAAATTCAAATGTTATTTTAAAAATCTCTTGTTATTTATTTAGAATATGACAGAAATACACACTTAGACAAATTTTGCTCTCCCACCACAGAAAAACCAAATTAATGCCACTGAAGTCACTTCCCATTTGTACTTTTGCACCTTAGTTAAAGCATAATTCAGATGAGATTATAAATAATCAGAATTACTCAGTTCAATTTGCATTTTTAAGGCCAGATCCTCCACTGGGGTAAATCAGCAGAGTCTAATGGAACTATGCCTATTTACTCTAAAGGAATCTATGTCTTAACATCTTTACTCTTCCCTCCTTTTCATCTCAGTAGTGGTACCATCATTAAAGTAGTGATCTGGCCAGATGCAGTTTTTGTATCAAAACAAACATAATGGTTTTACTTTGGAGTACATTTATAGAGATGAATCAGCTCTAAGTTTAAACTGCTTGCTTCTCTTCTAGATCAATTAAAAATATTTCACTCCAAAACAGTTTCACTGCTGAGGACACACAGCCACAGACTAAACTATTATACAGCAGAAAGAAAGAAATACAGCTATTCTTTAACATCTCCAAGCCCAGATTTACTCTGGTAGCAATATTTGTCTCAATAGTTGCATGTGGATTAGAGTACTGTAAATTCTACTGCATTGCTTTACTATTCTGATGCTCTGAGGTGCATAGCACCACTGATACATTGCTGAACAGGTCATAAGTAGGAGTCCCTAACATTACTTCTAAGAGGAGGGTCAATGAAAAATTAAAAATGTTAACTGCTGTCAACAGCTGTAAATGTTTATAAGAATCTGCCTTTTATGCTTCATTTAACTTCGTTACATTGCTATATGAATGGATATCCTGTCAGCTAAAGAGATCACTACACACTTTCATGTCATGCTCAGCACTGCTGTTTGCCAAGTTATAAATTAACATATTAGAAGAATTAATGTTGGTTCTGAGATCATTGTTAATGACTTCCCAAAGGAATACCCTCAACACGAGCTGAACTGAACATCAGCTCTAGGAGCTCAAGCTGCATCATTTTTATTTTTCATGCTTTAACATTTCCAATATTTTCTCTTGATAAAACTGCACAGCTGGCTGCAGATTTAAAGGGTTGATAGGAGATGCTTCAGGCAAGGAGAAAAACGCTTATTTAGCTTCACTCACTTTCTGGTTAACATGGATCAAGTGACTAACGGACATAAAAACAGAGGTGTACTATAGGAGCAGAAATCAGCCATAAAGAGCTGACTGAAGAGCTAGCTCGTATTCACTGACTAACAGTCTTATAGTATTGTGATATTTATATCATAACTGATTTTGAAGTGGCCCTTGAATAGTTGATCAGAATGAAGAAAAGGTGATGTGAAAAGAAAGGAGGCCAGAGACAAAGAGAGATGATGAGATCTTGAGAAAGGATTCAGCTGGGAGAATGGAAAGAAACCTGATTTCAGAGATGTTAGAGAGGAAAAATAACGTGGCAGACTCTATAGAGGGAGAGAAGGAAAGAAGTGACACAGACTACAAGACTGGCTAACGTGAAAGTTATAATGTTGATTAGGATAGAGAAGAGAGGACAACAACAGATATGGAAAGAAGGAGAAGTTCCATTTTAACTATGTTGAGTCTGAGCTGGTGACAGGAAAAACAGGATGAGATGTGGAAGAGGCAGATCAATGTGGGAAGAGAGGCTCTCAAGAATAGAAGGAGAAGACAGATTTCAGGGGATGGTTAGTGGTGAGGCAGTCAAAGAAGCAGTGGTAGATGACTGGAGATGAGGAACAGAGAGAAGTTAAGTGACACCTGGCAAAACAAGCAAAGCCAAAAAAGGAACTCTGAAGACTGGGACAAGAACAGCACGTCTGAAAGGAGAGGGAAGGAAACCAGAGGAGGAAGATGAAAATGGCAAGAGAGATATTGAGGGGAGCCCAGGTGTGGAAAGGCTCCAGGTTCAAGTTTACGAATAGGAGGAACTCCTCCAAGTCATAGCACCAGGTGAAGGAGAGAAGGATGCAGGCGGAAGGGGAACCAAAGTGGGAGAAAGTAGACAGGGAGAAATCTTTTGCCAGATAGGTGTCTTTTTTCTCTTTGAAGTATCTGGCATGATTCTGAGCTGAGAGGAAGACTCAAGAGGAGAATTGTGCAGCACTGCATGTCAGACATAAGAGTAGGTTCCACACCACTGATCACTGGAAAAAGAACTGTTACAGACTGAGTTTTACAGACTAAATGGGTGCAAACATTTTATCTATGTTTATTTCTTATGGCTATGCATGTGCATTTTTCACTTCTCAGACCCAAGTGACAAAGGATTCAGTTCCTCAAACCTAGGACATCTACTTCTACTTCAATTGTAAGCATTTATCAAAAGGTCAAAATCTTTCCAGAGTCACTACTGTTAAAATTACTAACTTATTTTGCTGCATCCTAGATAATCTCTAAGATACAGTTCCTTACTCTGTATCCTCCCCAGGACCCTCTCCTTTCTGCTGCTGTAATAAGGGAATAGAGGAGGATGAGAAGAAAGGTGGTAACCGCTTTGTTAAAACCCTCCCTACTTTTAGGGGTAAAGTTGGCTATGGGACACATTAGTTAATGGCCCTGGCTTTATGCATTATCAGGAACAAGCCCAGTGGTGCGTGGAAGTCCTCCATTGCCTCATGGAAAGCCTGATGTCATCTATGGAAAGCGTGGGGTAGAATATCATTGATCTGTTCTTCGCTTAGCTGTGTTCCTGGAAATCTGCTTTTAACATGGGGTTTGTGGTTAAGCAGCACACAAATTAGGAACTACATATAGCACCTTTCACCCTGCACTTAACATACTGTAGTAACTAAGGCCCCCAAAGACTCAAATTATGAGTTATTTCTATTAAAGAATTGCCCAGGCATGAAGGACAGCTAATAAAGAAAGAACAGAGTACTGAGAGAATAAAAACCCAAGATCTAACAGCTTCAATTTCTTCAATAGTTGGAGGAAACTGTGGTGTTGCAGCCTTTTCCAAAAGCGTGCTGCTGGTATAGCTAAAAAGACTTCCCCTTTTTCCCTATGAATGAACAAAAAATATTAAATTAACATCTAATTGTGATTCCGGCAGTCTAGGTGCCAGCTCATGCCTAAGCCCCTGACAACTGACAGCAAATGCATAGCTGAAATTAGTCTTGCTCTTCTGTGTGCTGGTACTGTTCAAATAAGTAAGTATTAGAGATATAAGAATGTGTTTAGTCACTTTAATGTTTAGACTTTGACATGCTTGTCAGCTGTTGCATGCATTAATCTCACATATAATATTTGTATACCATGCTGTATGTACATTTATTTAAGTGTGTGCTCTGTCACTGTAAATTACCAGACAGGAGCGAAGCATCACTGAATGTGAAATACAGGATGTATTGCCTCTGACCTTACAAAGAATGCCCATCAATACCATATGAACTACTGTGGAACATAAGAGGATAAGAGACTTCCCTGATTGCTACATATCACCTCCAACCCAATGAAAAGGAGACATACAAGTGAATTTGTCCCAATAGCTGAGCTGGCAATGTGAAGTAGAAGGGGCAGGACTTAAAAAACCTTAACAGAAAAAAGGACTGTATCTTTTATGCTGCTTGGACTCTGAGGGACAAAGATTACCAAGCATAAGCAAAAGATCCACAATGCTTGGCCTAAGTTATTACAGAAGCTTCTATTACGATTTGAAACTTAACGGGAACTCATTTGTGTTTGTGCATGTTTACCTGCTGTAACCTTCTAAATAACTCTTATTTCCAATTAATGAATCTTGAGAGAGTTTATTATAGGACTGACTACAAATGTAGTGTTTGGTGTAAGACCTAAATAGGGTTGCCAGATGGTTTCAACAAAAATACAGGACACACTTGACATTACATCACAATCTACATTACATCTTATTTAGAAAATACTGGACATTTATATTTTCTCATTTATATTTTCTCAATTTGTTTCCCGAACAGAAAGCTCAAATATTGGAACGTCCAGCTGAAAACCGGACACCTGGCAACCCTAGACCTAAAGTGCATTTGATCGGGGGTAAGTGACTAGTCCACTGGGAGTAACTTGAACATTGCTGTGATTTTTGGTATGAGAGACCATCTACCACAAAGGTAAGTTTAACTGGGTGGCAAGATAGAGCCAAATACTCAAGGGCACTGTATGTTATCATGCTTGAGGAGTTTATACTTGATAACTGGGTTGGTGAAGTTTAAATACAGAACTTAACTAATTTGAGGTTTGTGCTCTGCTTTTTAACAGTCTTCCCTGAAGTTGCTACTCACCCTTGAGCCACTTCAGGACAGTTTGACACAAACTTTGATTTTACATGGATGTGCCAGACACAGTAATAAAATGGGGGAAACTTTGTGGAATCTGTTATTATAAGTAAAATGTGTAGAAAAGGGAAGTCAACTATAGGCAATACAGCCTTGGCAAAATGCTACAAACTTTAGTGGCAGAATTTACTTTCTGGGCAACTCTGTTAGAAAAAAGAAAGAGGTTACATTCACATTAATTTCCTATAGGATAAATGATAAAGAGAAGAAGCAATGCTAATGTGTGCAATCAAACATGCTTATACTATTAAGTTAGTGAAATACACCTGTGCGGAAAAAGGCAGTAAATAAAAGGAACTGAAACCAAATACAGTATTTGTAAGCATATCTGACTACTGAATACAATAATCAGAAATGTAACTGAGTAATACTGTACAAATTGGCTACAAATGTAGTGTTTGATGTAAGACCTAAGGTGCATTTGATCTGAGGTAAGTGACTGGTCCACTGGGACTTGGAGTAACTTGAACACTGCTGTGATTTTTGGTTTAAGGGACCATCTACCACAAAGGTAAGCTTAACTGGCTGGCAAGATAGACCTAAGGGTCTGACTAAGTTAGAAGAACTGACCACTGTTGTTAAAAGAATAACAGAAATGGAAGATGCATAAAACTATTCTGATCAGCTAGCGAACAACAGTTCTTAAATTGACTTTGGAGTCTATAAAGGACTGTTATATTTAAAGAGTACAGAAGAATATGGAGAGATTTTTGTACAAACTACATGAATTTTAAACTGGACATTTCAGCAGGTAGCCAAATATTGGAGAAACTGCAATTTGAGCAAGCATAGCTGTAATATTGGTAGAAAAGGGGCCAATGGAAAGCAATATGCAGAGGTAAGTTGCTGGAGCAAAACAGCCAGCGTGTGTCTCAAGATGACTGCCCCAAAAGTTATGACCTATCTTTTCTTACACAAGTTAGTGCAATCACATGTATTACACAAAGAGACTGCAAAAACCCATGCCCAGTTACAAGAACTCAAAAGTTAATGTAATGTTTCTGACTGAGGCATTGATATGACAATTCAAATCTTTGGGAGAAGTATGGATCACTCTCTCATTGGTCAATGCCACAACCTACAAGCAGAGGAATCAAGTTGGATCATACCGCAGACAGAGAATAAAATGGCTTGCCTCCTTCAATACCTTGCTTCCCAAAAGCCAAAAACAACTAGAGGTCCTGGGCCAGCCCTCTTGGTGACCAGAAGTATCTCAGATATGTGCCTTTTTACTAATTTCCAGCAAGTTGGGCTGCCTGGCAGCATATCGGGAAAGGACTACAGTCATGTCCATCCTTTGTTCCAGCAGTATTTGTAGTGTTAACTCCTGTTGTGAACAATAACTGAGCTGAAAGCGGATAGCTGAGCAAAGATCCGGAGATAAGTACCACATATAATTTCTCTTAGATAATGACCCAAATCTGTCAATTGATCATTTCCTGAAACTGACTAATTAGTGTATGTGTTTTAAAGATTATCAGAGTTAGGGCATATGTCTTTGTTTTGGATCCAGTTCCACTCAAAAATTTTGTATAATACCTTTAAAACCGAGCAAGTTACAATTAGTAATTAAGACTGTAGAATTGCATGTGTCTATCATAGTTAATAGTTTAATACTACCTTTCAAATTCTAGGTGTATCTTGACATAAAATGAGACCAAGTGAGCAAGTTTCTTGTACTGCACACAGTCTACAATTTGTCATAAATGTAGGAGTTTATTTTAGGTAGTTAGAACGCTTAGTTGTATTCTGGGGCTAATATAATTCACCGGAAATAGGTTACAAAAGGTTGACTACTATAGATCTATTCGGAGGGAGACCTTGGTGAACTGGCTTGTAAGTAATTGCCCAAATTTTTGAGATCCAATTTTGGATTGTTTTTTCTCTATTGTCTTAGCAACACTGGAGTTGATAACCAGTTGACAAAAGTGAGGCCCTATCCTGAAGTCAAAAATCTAAACAAAATCTCCTTCACTTAACTATGTACAAGTTTTATTTTCTATTGCTTTGTGTAATTTGAGTTTGAAAATCTAAATATCAACCATTTTTCTAATTTATGTAGCCAAATCACAGCCCAGTACCATTCTTTTTTGCTTTCTTATATCCTATACTCTTAATCACTGTTGTTAAGGATATTTAATAAACTCTCTAAAACCTCCCTGGACATTCAATAACAGATTTAAAAGTAGCTGTTCTTCTACAAAGGCATTTTAATCACCCAATTACAGAGGGAGACAGCTGAACTGGAGTTCATTTACAAGTTCAACACTATCAACTTGGGCTTGAATAAGATATTAACTGGTTAATGCACTACTAAGGTAATTTCTCCCATCTTTGATATTCACATTTCCACATCAAATGCTACGAATGGGACACATTCAACATGACTTGAATAGCTTCATTAAAACTGGTCTTACAAAAATCCACTGCTTTTGCTGGGTGGATTCTATAATTTCCACTCCAACTCATCGGATGAAGTGGATTTTACCCATGAAAGCTTATGACTTAATACACCTGTAAGTCTCTAGCTAAGGTGCCACAGGACTGGTAGCTGTTTTTAAAGTTACAGATTAACACAGCTACCTCTCTGAGTCTATAAAAGTAGAATCAATTGAATCACTTTTCTTTAGTGGAGAATGAAAATAAAAAAACCCTAAGTCAGGTGGTACGAGCCATCAGTTGCTTAACAAAGGTTTGTTTTATATCCTTTCTTCTATACACACTGAAATAAGAACTATACAGAAAAATCATTTCACCTACACTACAGAAATGCAGCCACTTCTGGGAGAAATGCAGCAACTGACAAAAAGTACACAGCAACAATACACAAAAGTTTAGAAGAGGAATTAAGGTATATTCTACGCCTAAAGAATATTATATCCAGTTGAAACTACAAAGGAAATTAGGGTAAATAAATACTGAAGCAATCATCTAGCTGAAACAGTAGTGTTAAGAACTCTTCCCTTACAAAAGAATCACTTGATGTTCTTAACAGTGGTTAGAAACTCAGTTTTAAATCTCATTAAAAAATGGCCTCTTCAGCATCACAGTATTTCCTAATATAATACATGGGCATCAGTTTAGCACTGGCACAGAAGGAAAAGTACCAGAGATACTTTCCATTCCCTATTCTTCCACTCAGCTAAAATTCTAGAAAATTCTAAAATATTTCTAGCCTGTTGCTTTGACCATGTCACTCTTCTCTTTGCATTGCTGCTAGGTGTTAAGGTAATAAAACTAACTAACTAACTAACTAACTAAAGCAACTATATATTTGAGAGTTTGTCTGTCTGTCCATCCGTCTATTTGGTCAAGAACTCCTCCGAAAAGGTAAGATCTAGGACTACGGCATTCAGTATACTCTTCCTCTTATAACTTAAAGGAAGGTAAGCATTTGGTTATGCCAGGAAAATGGGATATTTGTGGAATGGGACTGCATTTCATAAAACCATACAGAAAAGAGACAAAATTATCAGACAGGTAAAAGGGGCTGGCTGGGGGCACATCCCCCCGCTGGAATTGCCCTACTTTCAAGCCCCTAACCCCACAGGTGACTTTCAGGGATGGGGGGGGGGATAAAGCCTCCCCCCCCCCAATTCATATAGGAACGTTGCTGGCTGCTTCCTTTTGATCCCCAACAAAGGGTAAGTGCAGTTTGCTGTAATCCTCACCCTGGCTGGGGAGCACTAGGGGCAGACAAACCTGGACCTCCCCCAGCTGGGCGACATTCACCTCTTTCCTGGTAGTGCCCACTGGAACTGCAGCAGCCACAGAGAGGTGCTTCTCACTTGGACCCAAGCTGCTGCGGTGAGAGAGGGATGGAGTAGTCCTCTCTCCCAGTGGCAGCCAGCACACTGAACCCCTCCTCCCCAGCCCCATCTGAGCCTCCCACCCCCCAGGCACCCTTTCTGGAGGGCAAGTGTGGGGGGCACACTGAAGCTCACCCCTCCGGCACTGATTCATATGGGAACATTGCTGACCTGAGCAATGTCAGTTAAATCTTCTAGTAAATGAAAAAATGAATCTACTGAATTACCAATACTACTACTGTCTGAAACACCTATATCTTTCCTGGAGATTACCCACTTAAGTAGTGATCTGAACCCTTCCCTGTTTTGCTTCTGAGATTATATATCACTTAATCAGTGCTTCTAAAATTACATTGTGTTACAGGAGTATCTCCATAGGATTACATAGCAGAATACTCACTTATGGGAATATTCTGTTAACAGAGTGGGGTATTTTTAGAACTACCTACCATTGTGTACAAATAGAAGCTGTCCTTCCATTATATGAGCTTGGGTAAAATTAAGGATGCTTTTGTTTGGAGAAGACTTAAGAGCCAAGTGACCATTGCTAGGCGGAGTAACAGAATACACTAGTTCTGATGCTGTGGAGTCTTTATCTTCTGCACAGAGGTCATCAACTGTTATTTCCGTTACTGAGCCCACCCAAACCTTAAAAAACAAAACACAGGTGAAGAAAAATTACATGGATTGGATTGATTCACTGTACCTCATGTTGCTAAAATAGGTAACTCGATAATCCAATATGGTTTCTTATCACTGACTTAAAATTCTGAAATTATTTAAAATTTCAAGGCATCAAGCAATACCAACAAACAACCTAACTAATTTTAAGATGGAGCTTGATACATGATATAATCCGGTTTATGAAGAGGATTATGTGGTTTCCTGGGACAGCAGAGAACCGGACTTGATGACCGAGGAATACCCCTCCAGACCTTTGTCCTATTTAACATCATCAATCACATCCTGCATAAATCAGTAGAGCCCTAAGTAAATATAAAATTTGTATCTGCACCTGCGAGCCGTGGACATCCCCATCAATATCTGTGGATGTGCATACCTGTGGATATAAAGCAGATATCCACAAATTTGCAGGGTTCTAGATGCAAAATTTGTGTTCACACCTGCATCCATTTCTGCAAAACTGAGCTGCAAATATCCGCATCCACAACCACAAATGCAGATATCTGTGGATATAAAGTGGATATCCCCCAATATTCAGGGTCTTTACATCAATATTTAAGAGGACAGTGGAAATGTGTGCTTTTTCTGACAATGTCTATATTCTGACAAATGCAGCAGTTTATTTTCATGGAGTGTTGGTGCCATGTTCTTCACTATGGGCAAAACATTCAGTGCCCTCAACTTCCACTGCAGTAAATGGCAACGGAGATGTCACAGATTTGGGCATAAGAAAGACAATGGATTAAGTACAAATAAAAAGACAATACTTTCTTAAAACTAAATATTCTCTTTCAACTCCCGTCTGCTCACAATATGCACCAAGGGCTCGATTCTATAAAGGACTGAATAGCTCTTGGAAATATTGACTGCACTGGGAGATGAGAGCACTCAACATTTCTGACAGTTGCTCAGCGCTTTGCATTAAGCCCTAATCTGAGTTTGTGAAAACAGCACAAAACACACCATTTTAATTCTAGCAATTCTAGTGCAAGTGACATCTGTGTCTTTAGGGCAGAGATAAAACCCTCTGTTTACCCAGGTTTGGGGACAGACAAGAGTAGTATAACCACCATAACCCAGGAAGTGAGCGTTGTGTGGTCTTCACTTAATTTTGAGCAGTTCTTTTGTGGTCTGAAAGCAGAGAGCAACTGTTGGGTTTACTTTTGATCTGTTTGTGTTTTTAATTATGGATTAAATTGCTTAGAGCCTGACACAGGACACATTTATTATAAACTGAAATCAAGTCCATAGATATTCATTCATTCAACACATGCACACCAACTCATCAGATGAAGAATTGATTTATAAAATATAAAATCTTTGATAATCAACAATGCTACTTAAGGTGCAGAACAGATATTATAATGTATTTCTCTGATTTTTAATGTATTAATATACTGCATTTGATTCCATTAGCTTTTCTTGACTCTGCCCAATTCCTGTTCTTTAATTTATTATCGGTAGTTATTTGATGGTATGGTTATAGTAGTAGTTTAAGAGGGGGAAAAAAAAACCATCCTTGAAAACGGTTTTTTCAACTTTTTCACTTTCACTCCTAAAAATAAAGATAGGAGATTTCTTCCTGATGCCAACAGCTAAGCATTTTCAACCTAAAAGCATGAGGTTTTTATTTTTTTTTAATTTAAAAACTGTATCTTTAAAGACACGTAACTTATGGCAAATGCTGACTTTTTAATAATGATCACCAGATAGGGGTTTTATTGTCACTTATCTGATGATCTGTAATCACCCCAACCTTATATGCCAATAATACTGTTATGCTACATCTTCCTCTATATAGAAAAATATAGTATGTTGCATATAAATGGTAAAGAATATTTACAAAGGAGTATGCAAATGTGTAACCATGTGTAACGCCGAGGTTAAATCTCTGCAGGGCTAATGAATTTTTCTCATTCTAATTTAAGAAACAACAGGTCTAGTTAGCTATAAAAATGTTGTTTATTCTATGCCTTTTTCTGGGCAGACTATCTGTTAAGATTCTCTGTGTGCTGATACAGGAGGAATGAAAGGAGATTTATGAGCTGAAATGGAATGTCAGAAGTCAAACACTTGAAATCCTGCAAATACTTGACAAGTGGCTTATTTTCCACATTTATTTGCATCTCACAGGGTAGAAATCAAAGTTTTCTTTGAAAACAAAATGGAAACTGCATGCGGAACTTCCGAGATGTCAACTTTATACTAATTCCGCAATTGCCTGACATGTTCCACCACCACAGTACACAGGAAGGTTCATGACCTTGCTTTCTGAGAAACGAAAAATACCCCCTTGACCTAATCCACTGTGTTCTACTTACACAGATCAGCTATTATCCATTACGTTAGTTGTGCTTCTTTTTCATTCTCTTTTTACTATTTAGTCTACATAAAAAATCATTTTCATATCCTGTTAAGCAGAATTAACTAACAAGAAGGGTAAGTGTTAGATTTTTTTTTTTAAAAGAAAAATTCTACATGCATGCAAATATAGCCCCCTTGTGGTTACACAGAGATAAACCCACAGGTAATTACTACTACTACTACATCTTAAGTGCATAGATAAATGTGACTAGTAATATCAGGATTTTTATTTTCTCCAACCTGAATCCCCAGATTTAAAAAAAAAAAAAAAGCTGCTTAAAACATGCTTAAATTAAAAAGCGTCAGCTTAAGTAAATGGATTTCAAATACGTGCTTAACGTTTAGCATGTACTAGACCTGTCACGAATAAGGACAAACTCAGCCCATATTTATGAGCGTTTCTGAATCAGAGCTCACACATGTTAGCTGTTCTCTGTCAGGGTTTCTTTTCTTTTTTATTTTTTGTACTCCCTTTGTAACTGTATAGAATATTTATGGTTTTAAGTTACAGAATGAAATTAAAGACTAATGTTTCTCATAAAAATAAAAGTTTTCAAATGTGTTATGGTCATGCAAATATTTCAGAATGGTACGTAAGTTCAAAAAAATGAGGAAAATCCAATAGTTCTTATTCCTTCAAAACCAAAACAATGTCCCCCCCTCCCTGCCCCAAAACCCTGAAGGAAAAAACCCTGCTCTGTTCACCACTCTGATACCAATCATAAATACCATGGTGTAAACAGAGAATGCTAAGGAGGCCTCAGAAATGGGGACTGAAGTCGAAGGGATCACTTTACATATGAGCAGATAAGTTTGACAGTTTGCTGTGTTTGCCACAAAGTCCCATTACAAGACCAAAAATTTAACTTCAGCATCCATTTGAAGAACACCAAAAGCGTAAAATAGGTTGGACCTCCCTAGTCCATCACCCTCAAACAAGTCTCAAACAAGGGAGTTTGCTGGATCAGGGGAGGTCAGGCCTTGGGCTCTCTCGGGTCTTCCCTTCTGGCCGCTGGCTCAGCCAGTGTGCTGCTCCCAGCCTGCTGGCAGGGTTCCACTCTGGGCTGCTGGCCCCACTTGGGCTAGCAGGGCTCCCGACATCTGGCCCTGCTTTGGCTGCTACCCAATAACTAGGCTCCCTGTCCTCAGATCACTGGCCCTGAGGGCTGACAGCTGCCAGACTAGCTCCATTCCCAACCACTGGCAACCTCTGCAACTGGGGCTCTCTGGTCCAGCAACATCCGTGCTTCTGCAAGACCACAAATATTGCTGGGCCAGAGAATCCTGGACCAGAGAGGTTCAACTAGTACTTACTTTTATAGGACCCAGTTGTTACTAGTGAATGCCCATAAAGACATCTGATACTTAGAACTTTTTTGTTCTGCTTTGTTACTGACTTTGCAATTCTTTTAAGAGCTTTGTCCTGCTCACATACTTAGCTTCATGCACTGTGAGGAGTCCTACTGAGGTAAACAGTATGTAAAATTATAATATGTGCAAATGTTTGGCTAACCGTCTGCACAGCTTATGAATTTTCCTCATTCTAATTTAAGAAATAATAGAGCTTTTTTAGCTGTAAAGATATGGTTTATGCCTCCCCAGCACTCCTACACAAAACTACTATTTCCAATTCTGTAGCAGGAAACATGACCTAATTTATTGCCGGAAATGCAAAAGTTTCTTCCATGAAAGGTTATCCTCCAGACAAGGTTTTGCAAAAAGTTCATCAAGTGCTTTTCAGGGAATTTTTATTCAACACATTGCACATTTACTTCTTTTCTCTAAAAAGATATATGTTAAGCCAATGATATTGTATTTAAAAATACATAGATTTCTACAAGCAGGTTAAAGTTCAACACCTAGCAATATAAGATTTAGGTATCTTAGAGTTTAACCTAAGAAACAGTTAACCGATAAGCATTAGCTTATCAATTAACCTTACTGGTTCAAGTTCCAGCCACTGCTGGCAGCCTGCAGATCCAGCACACCACTAGCTCACAAGTCCAGCAATCACAGGTCTGGCACTCATGGTGGCACAGACTGAATTTCAATCAATTACATGGTTAGTGGTTTTTTTAATTTTTTTTTTAACATCCCTAATAAGATTCCCAGATGAGAAAGCACAGAGTTGCTGGAATCTGGAAGCTAGGAAGTGTCACCCTAAGTAAGTTCTGCCTGGGAGCTCCCAGCTGATGATAACAGTCAGTACTGAGCCAGCCTGCAGATTCAAGAAGACTCTTTACAATCCATTTTCTCCCATCTATTTTAGGCAATCAATTTTGGAGTGTCTGGTTGGAATAAATCAGATTCTTCAGTTTTGTATAGTGTGCACATAAATCAGCAATGTAGTAATTCTGTATTTCTTGTGCAGGTGCACAAGAACAGAGCATGGAAGCACAGTAAGGGGTCAAGAATGACAAGCAAAACCACAGCCATGAATACAGGCTGCCCAAGTGAGTAGAGAACATTTTATGTTCTGGGTGACTGATATACTTCAAGATTATACTGAAAAGTTGTGTTATTTATGTACGTTTTAAAATAACAATACGTTTTGGGTCTGCCAACTAACTTCATATGCTCCTACAAAGCCTTGTCATAACAATCATTTTAAAAAAAAAACAACAAAGTACTGTACTTCTGGGTTTTGGTTCTAACAAAGGGTATTTCTTCTAAGCAATAATACACAAGAAAAGAGAAATTAGGAAGTACTCTTGCTGGACATCTCTCCCCCTTAGTGTAATATTAGATTATAGTTAATACCTGCTGTGTGGATGGATGGCTGAAGAGCACCACCAGTGGATAACTATCCTTCCCTGTGGGAGTTTATTGTGTACTATTTGACTCCTCCTTTGAGAAAAATGCCAAATCAACAGGGGTCAGCATGCTCTAGAGAAGCTTAATATCTATGGTGCACTGCTGCCAGTGTCTTAGGTGAGCTTAAGGTCTGCTTTGCATTCCCAGGACTGTACAATGAAAACTTAGCACTGTCCAATTTATGTACAGAACCGATCAGCATGGTATCTTAAGCACCACAACTAGCTTCTAGTACATAACATATAATTCTAGGTTTACACATAGAATTATTCTATGTGTAACTCTATTCACTGCTTTATTAAAGTCCTATAAAATAATATCATATTAAAATGAAGATTTTAAAATCATAAAGATGAAAGCATGCATTACTTACTCTAAGTATTTTGTTTGTACTTATAACAGGAGGCTCATCATTTACCGACATAATAGTCACAAATATAGTTTGAGGCAAACTTTGTTTCCACAGTTCTGTGTTATTTGCTATGACAGTAAAATTGTCAGTCAGCCTCTCACTATCATCATGAATATAGTAGATTAATTCTTGCTCTACCTGAAAAGTAAATGGACTGAAAATTAAATACATTAAAATAAAAGCTGTTTTGAAATTCTCTTAACCCATTCTTCTCTCTCTGATACACACTTTGCATAACAGATTGCATATCATAGAATCCTAGGGCTGGAAGAGACCTCAGGAGGTCATCAAGTCCAGCCCCCTGCCCAAAGCAGGACCAATCCCAACTAACTCATCCCAGCCAGGGCTTTGTCAAGCCACCACCTTCCTAGGTAACCCATTCCAGTACTTCACCACCCTCCTAGTGAAATAGTTTTTACTAATATCCAACCTAGACCTCCCCCATATGGACACTGGTTATTCCGATATAACCTGAGATATAATTGCATACATGCCTCACTATATCAGAAGGTCAGAGACAAATCAATACATCCCAAAGAACCTGTAAAAGTAGCTAAAGCATAGTTAACTTACTTTCAAAAGTGAACCCTCTTAAGTGCTTCCTTTTTATAGATTTTTATAGAAGCAAAATGACTTAAGGCATCACTATCAGAAAGTTAAATGTCGGATTTGGGGCTATAAATGTTAAATAGCCATATTCACTAAAAGTATGTCTACACTACACAGCTATTTTGGGATACCAGAGGTATCCCAAAATAGCTACTCTGTTCTTAACAAGCCGTCTCTTATTTTGAAATATTTTTCAAAATAATGGGTGCGCTATTTCGGCATCCTTGTTCCATGAGGGTTAAGTGATATCTTAGAACAGTGTGTTATTTCGAAATTTGGCATCATGCAGATGCGCAAAATTTCAAAATAAGCTATTTTGAAATAGAATCAAAAGAAGATACATAATTTGCATAGCACAAATTGTGTATCTTATTTCAAATGTAGAGTGCTGTGTAGATGCACCCTGACATTTTTAAAAGAGTAACATTTCAGTTTATGCAGTTTGGAGCAAGTTAAATATTGAAACCTTCAAAATAGAAAGTTGTCATTCAGCTGTAAAAAATGAACCTTCGTGACACTGGCAGCATGAAATACTTTTCAGGACTCTACTCATTCTGAATGGTTGACTTATTACATCCCAGACCATTTAAGTCAATTTCCCATACTCTGGAGTCTGAAAAGTAATATAAAATAATGCACATTCATGTATGGGCAGAAGTTGTCACACTGGAATATAACATATCAGAGTAACACATAATGTGGAACTTCAGTTTCAAATAAGCATACTAAGGAATATATATGTTTTTATATGGATTTAACACTCATAACCCTGGTATAGATGTTTGAAAATGGAAGATAGTTTGCAAACTATCAGTATTATTTATTTAGTTATTTTAATTATTTTGCTGTATTGAAACATTATTATTTGAAGCTAGTGAATCACAAAGCATTTTGCCATAATTGTTGCTCCTGTCCCAGGCCAAGGAACGGGGTAGACTCTCCAACACTTGAAGTCTTTAAATAGAGATTGGATGTCTTTTTAAAAAACATGCTCTAGCTCAACCACAAATATGGGCTTGATGTAGGAATTAGTTGGTGAAATAATGTGCCTATTGTTATGCAGGAGACCAGACTAAAACATCTTAATGTTCTGTTCTGGACTTATAATTAGATGATTTTGAGACTGGCTCTCTCCCCTTTTCCATAGTCTTTCACGGTTGCACAAAACGTATTTGCACTTCTATCTTATAATGGATTCTCCATCTTCTCAGCTCCACTAGTAATGCCAATATCTGTCCATTTCTCCACTAAGCATATTTAAGGGTTTTTACTTGCCACTAATTTGGCATTCACTTTTAACTAGACTGAGAAACAATGTCTTCCCCTCAACTCTGCCACTGTTATCATGACTTTGCCAAAAACTGCTAATTAGTAATAGCTAAATGAGACCTATTAGGAAATTCTGACATATTATTTGTGTTGTGTTCATTTTTAAAAAATTAACTGACTCTAAATCACATAGCTGCAGGCATATAAACACGTGTGCCTATCATTGTTTCCCCTCATTCTCCTTTCTTCTCTTTTTCATCATCTTAGATAGTATGTTTGGGTAAAGGACTGTCCTTTGATGAGTTTGTATTGTGCCTAACACACGGGCATAAATGCAATTCAAATAATAATCATCATGAAGAAAAACCCGCAAACAAAAAAGGACTGACATTTAAATCAAGCTTACCATAATTACATTACCTGTTTTCTGGTAAATTTGATTAACTTTACTCCAGGAAAGCGAGAGTTTCCAACATGCCCATTCTTTGGTGGCTCAACTAAAATAAATTCACAATTGAGTCCTGTGAAATGCTGATTAGGAATTTTTAGATAGTCTTCCACTAGAGCCTTAGAACCACCTTCTATTACTGTAAAGTTCTGCACTTCTAATGGAATCAGCTTAGGGATGATGTCTACAGAGATTTCTATTCCACTGACCACTCGGACGCCATTGGTCACATCCAACAAAAAATGGTCCTGTAGCTGTTCAGAAACTGTCTGCACATACTGAAGGTTGCCATCATCAACATCTTGCTGGGTAAAGGTCAAAACTGGCTTTTGTTCTGCACCAAGATAACCTTCTGCTGATGCAAACTTCCGAATGTATCCATGCACTGGAGGGGCCCTTAATGTGAACACTATCTCAGCTGGAGAACTGTTCTCATGCATAACCTTGAATTTATATACACACACACACAAAAGTCATTAAAATTTTTAAAAAGACAATTTCTTTAATTCTATTCTGAATTCCTCACTTTTAATCATGGGACAGTAAATCATGGATTATTTATCCACCCATTTGGCTGTCATTCTCTGTCTGCCTAGCACAACGCATTTCCAATATTAGGTTAAGAAGAATCATGTTAAGTAATACCGAATGAGAAAGTGTTTCACAATCTAAAACATGCCCCATAAGATTTCTCAATTGAAAATACAAATCAAACAAAAAACATCATAAGTTAATTATCTAAGAACTGTGGAATGCTGCCTGGAATGAGGATTTTACAATTAGAACAATAATGTGCAATATGAGCCTTTTTGTGATAAATTATTTTAATGATTAAAATGATCCAAATAGGTGCAGAAAAAAAGCAATGCTTCTAAATTGACGCTTTTAAAACTCGAAGCCAGATTCTCAGCTGGTGTAACTTGTCATAGCTCCAATCAGATCTATTGTATTTAAGCAAATATTTTGGATACAGTTTAATATTTTCCTTGACATTTTTTACTGGTTCAGCTACCATGATGTGTGAAAGGCAAATACAGTAAAACCTGTGTTATCCAGCACGCCTGGGGATTAGGACGTGCCGGTAACCTAAAAATTCTGGTTATCTGAGTGGGGGGGAGCCGTGCAGGCCCTACGGGAGGAGGGGAGGAACAGGAGCCATATGGGGGCTGGGATGTGGCCTGCTGGGGGGACCCGAGCCGCCAGGAGGAGGGCGGGATGCAGCCTGGTGGGGGGGGAGGGTGAAAGCTGGGGACAGGAGGTAGAGATGGCGGGGCAGGAACCGCAGGCGGGGGGGGAGGGGAGTGTCGGGGGAGGTTGGCCTGCCGGGGGTGCCAGGAGCTGTGGAGGGAGACGAGATGCTTGATGCTTCTTTCCAGCTGCCATTTGCCCCTCCCCCAGGTATATGGCTGCACACTTGTCTGAGGAGTGGCCCAGCATTTAACGGGCCAGTTTCCTTTTTTCTTTTTTTGCTTTTCCTGGTGTCAGAAATTTGCCAGTTTCTACAGTTTTCCAGATACTTAAGTTCCGGATAGCACAGGTTTTACTGTACATTGATAAACGTATTTAAGCTGCCTTGAATATTTTAAATAGAAAGGCGGGGTAAAAATATTTAAATAAATAAAATAAATAAATAAAACTTTCTGGTTTTCTTGTAGTGTTGATAAGCAGTGTTGCTGCATCTTAATTTTCTCAATACCAGTGTTTAGGGAATCATTGAATGCTGGGCTAACAGAAGTCTATAGTCTTTCCTGCACTGATGTCAGCAGATTCCCAAATGTAGACACTATAATTGGAAAAACGTAAACAAATAGTCTAGTAGCACTTTAAAGGCTAACAAAATATGTAGATGATATCATGAGCTTTCGTGGGTACAACCCACTTCTTCAGATGACCAGCTTGTGCCCACAAAAAGCTCATGATACCATCTACATGTTTTGTTAGTCTTTAAAGTGCTACTAGACTATTTGTTGTTTACGTTTTTACTATTACAGCCTAACTCAGCTACCCCTCTGAAGCTTTTAAACAAGAATTGGAGTTACTCTTCAAAATTAATATCTAGAAATAACTGTAGTTAGTAGGTTAAAGATTACAGTTTTGTATAACAGAAATTAAAGAGGCTTGCTAAGCAAGGAAAACAAGAATAAAAACGAAAATACAATATAATTACAATTGATTTCCATTACAAGATCAATGCTAAATTTTAAACTTACCTGCAATTTCCCCTTACTGATTTTAACTGGTTTTCCTTCTTCAACTAAAAGGTTATAATTGTGTACAATCTTTGGTGGACGCTGATGGCTTTCCAAGTACATACGAACATACATTGCAGCATCCTGGTGGATATCCTTAGCATAAACTGTGAAGTTAAATGTGTCAACAAGGTTGTTACTGTCATCATGCCTATAAATCACATGTCCTCTTTTTAGATCAAGTTGGGTAAAGGAATCTGTTGCTAGATTATTTACGTAGATTTTTCCATATTTTGGGGATAAGGAGATCTCATAAGTAATCTCATGATCCCTTCTAATGTCTTGGTTTGTGATGACACTAAGGTTAGTTGTTGTAATAGTTCTCTCTTTTCCTTTTTGTACCAACAAACCTGTATTGTTTGCTAGTTTAACATAGGGATCTGAAGCACTCACTTCTAGAAGTGAAGAGGTGTAGTGTTTGCCATCAGTTACAAATAACACAAAGCGCCCATAATCTGCACCACTATGTGTAAACAGAACTCGCTTTTGCTCCAGGTCATCTTGTTTGAATTGATAGAGTCTATGAGTGGTATCATTCACTAGAGTCAAGTCCCCATTAGGAATACCACGTCTAGTATACAGCAACTGCCCATCATCAAAATCAGAATCAGGATCATGGTAGCATAGGTCTGCCAAGGTCAATAAGCGATGCCCATTCTTAACAACATGAAATACCTTCTCAACCACGCGCACTGGTTTTTCATCATTCTTCAGCTCAACAGAAATATTAAATCTAATCTCCGCTGATAAATGCTCTGGTCCTGCAGCAAAGCTCACCCATTCTCCTGATTCTTTGGTGGAGACCATGACTAGAAATTCATCGTACGTGGTCTCAGTGTCATCATGAACATACATAAGGCGCTCACCCATTATATCTTGGTTACTGAACATAGTGACATTATCATTACTCTCTGGTGAATCTGAAAAATTAATGAGTTTTAATTTCCCATGTTGAGGACTCTTTGTAACTTTATATTGAAAGGCCTTATTATCCAGGATTTGTGCAAACAATCTGCTTTTTGTTATTAATGCTCCTTCACCTTCAGTTATGGTCAAGCCGTTATTTGTCAAAACAATACTCCTGAGATCTGCTTTAATGTTGATTTTGAAATCATAGATATCTGACTCCAAATACTTTGTAAAAATAAGGAATCTAAAGGAATCCTGAGTGTTCTCATGGGGTCTGTTGATTAATTCATATTCCACTTGATGATCTGTAATGTTTGTTTGGCTAAAAGTTGAATTTTTTTTCAAAGTTTGATTGTTAAGGAGCATTTGTCCTTTCTTGGGTAAGGACAGCAGCTTATAATTAAGTTCGCTTTCAGGTATTTCTATGTCCACCATTACAGCGAAAAGATTGTCTGAATTCAGACATTTCTTTTTTGTTTTTTCAATTTCTAGAGGAGCATGTTTCAATAAATTATACCTCAACCATTTCACTGTGATTGGAAACATAAGTTCATCACTGATTTTCTTTCCAACGCTAACCTTAAATTTAAAGTGTTCTGTAACATTTCCCAGCTGCATTTCCTTGAAAATACTATAGTATCTCAAACGGCTGCGCTCAATAGAGCGCTGAGAGAAAGTATTTACTTGCTTCCACTCTCCGCTAGATTGTCGCCTTTGAATTTCACCAAATTGGGGTGATTCTGTGATCTCATATCGTATCTCCATCTCTTGCTGGAAGGCATTTGTTTCAACTGCCAAGTGGCTGAGTGTGATCAAAGCTGCAGTGCTTTGTAGCACTTTTATTCCTGTGTTGTTTGCCACTTTATAATCCAATGGAACAGCCATGACACGCAACACTACTGTGTTGCTCACTTTCTCTCCATCACTTGCCCGCAGCACAATCCTTGAGTTCTTGACCCCAGTGTGAACAAAGAAAATGTTGCCTTTTTTTAAGTCCTCATCAGAAAAAGTAGTAATGGCTCTCCCAGGATTCCTGGAATTTTCTAAAAATCCTGCATCTGTATTCAGATTTCCAAGTACTGAAAGGCTGAGATCTGCAGAGTCTGTGTCTTGATCTGAAACCTTTATTAGGTCAGCAGTCAAGTGTTTCTTTGAGTTCTCTATCAAAAGGAATAAGTTTCCTTTAGGGAGCATAAGTTCAGGAGCATCATTTATTGGAGTGACAATAATCCTAAACACATGGTGCTCGTTTCCTTGCAGATGTGGAGGCATGTCCTTTTTACTATTCGCAGAAATGGAAAAAGTAAAATAATCATAAGCGTCTTCAGATCCATCATGGACATACAGGACTCTTCCTTGCCACAGGTCTAACATGGTAAATGTGCCCTCTTCCTGCTCAACGCCTAACCTCAAGTCACCATGAGAGGGCTGCTCCTTTATTTTAAAGAGGATCTGTGACTGACGAACCCCTAATTTCTTAAACTCTAAATTGACTTTAATATGTTTAGATTCAAGTAAAGCTTGTCCACCCTCTGGAACAATCAAGTTATTTAGAACCAAGAAATGACCACTATCTTCTTTGTCTTGGGATTCAGAGACTTCAGGAAAATAGACAGAAGTGGGAGCTGCTGTTACGAGAGTCTTTACTGTTGTTACTACAGAAGAATTTGTATTAAAATAATTCTCTGTTTTACATCCAGCTGAAACATCCTTTGTAACCAGTACGTTCTTTAATGATCTCTTTTCCAAATTGGCTTTCAGGCCTCTTAAGCAACCTTTGAAGGATCCTCCTCTGGCATATTTTCCAGAAACTGAAGTTAGCTCTAACTTTATAACTTCTACCCGTGTGCTGTCATCGACACCACCTACAAAGAGTGGCCCTTTAAGAAGGGGCATCTTGCTATGGAAAGAAAATGATGTTTTCACAGTTTCCCCATCTATCATCAGCTGCAAATGTTGTGCAGTAAATTTTAACTCAATGGAGTGCCACTTGTTATCACTGACTGTCTTTAGAGAGGAAAGGTGCATTCTGCTTTTACGCCTTCCAATATGGGCCTTAATTAGTCCATCCTCAATTTCCATTGCAATGAAATCTCCTGCTCGTCCAGAATTATAAAGCAGCAAGCTTCTCTGTGCTGAGGTCTGTATTGCACACTCCAAATGTCCTTCTTCCTGGACATTCCACAGAGGGAAAGAAACATAGGATTTGGAACTAAAGAAACTGATAGGCTCATCTTCCCCTGCAAAGAATTCATCGCTGCATCCCAGTGACACTTCGTGAACATTTCTGAACCCAGGATAAGGTCTCAGGGACGTTAGGATCTCATGCTGATTAAATACCATGTCATCAATACATCCTCGGAAATTGGCTAGTGCTCTACCAAGGTAAGGAACATCAAGGTTACCACTCCCACCAACGTAGAGTCCACATTCAATGTTTAACTGATATAGAATCCCAGGCATTTTTGTACTCGTTCTATAATGCTTATCAATTACCAAGGTGACATTATCATTTTCATGATGTAATTCAACCAGGTGCCAGGCTAAATCATTTAGTCGAGAGTTCCGCTGAGAACGCAGCACTCGTTCCCCTGCTCCCAAGTTAATTCTCAACTGTAAGAGAAAAAATGTTAATGATGAAAATCAGTGAGTGGATGGATGACAATTAAATGAATTGTGTCTGTCTCAAAGAAAAAAGTAATACTTAATGTTTTGACAGCAGCTCAACTTAAGTTTCAATCACTGAATTTTCAAACTACGAGCACAAATGTATTTATTATTGTTATGGGTGTGCCAACACCACAACCTCAAAACCAAACCAACTATACATATTGGGAAGGTTACCTGCCAACACAATTTGAGTCGAGGTCAGATGAAAAACCAGGAAAGGACTATTTCTAGTTCCACAAAAGCCCAAGGTGAACACAAAACGCAAGGTGATGCATACATTTCTGCTATAAACTGGGGTGAAGGGGCCCAACAGATGAAAGTGAAAGAGGAGAGAAATCCAAGTGTATAAGTCGATCACAGGATGATTAAGAGCTACTAATGCGATGCGGCTGTGGAAAAGACAAATGCAGTCCTAGGACGTGTTAGGTGAGGTATTTGCAGGAGAAAAGGCACTGGAAAGACCCCACTCTGAATATTGTGTACAATTGTGTTAAAGAAAGATTAACTCAAATGTGAAAAGTTGCAGAGAAAGGCTACTAGGATGATCAGAGAAATGAGTGTCTATCTTATAACAGGAGATTAAATGAGCCTGCTTCACTTGGCCTAGCAAAAAAGACTGAGAGCGGATTTCATTGCTCTCTATAAATTTCTCCAAGGATAGAGAAGAGCTAGTTAATCTAAAGAACAATATTGGCAAGACACAAGAACAAATGGGTGTAAACTGGCTGTGCATAAACGCAGACTGAAACTTAAAATGTCTGTTTCTAACCATTAGATGAGTGAGATTCTGGAAGTAGTGGGGGCAAATAATTCAATCAGTTTTAAGATCACTCTTGTTACATTTTTAAGTGAGATTGTTTGACAAGATTTGCCTGAGGTGGTGTGAGGGATGCATTTGACAGTCCTAAAGGGTCCCTTTATGTCTTATATTCCTAAAAATCTCATTCTTTTCAACTAGTCACTTGTAGGGGAGCCACAAACAGTGTTCCCTCTAAGCTGCGTGGCAGCACAACTTCAAAGGTGAATAAGCAGATCCACCCAGTCAGTAGGCTCCATGCACAGAGCCCTGAGACACTGACTGGTGTGGGAGGAAAA
>JANRFK010004149.1:29667788-29685276 GCA_030068395.1 Apalone spinifera
ACCCTTCTGGGGACTCTGTACCCCAGGGGAGCGAGATTTCCCCAACACTGGGCAGGGCTGATTAATCACCTGTGAATCTCTGCTGCCCCACAGCTTAGAGGGAACACTGCCAGGAAGGGAATTTTCACCTCAGTGTATTCTGGGAGAGAGGAAGGGATTATCTCCTTCCCCTGAAGCATCAAGAGTAACTATAGTTGGAGACAGGACACTGGATAGGCAGGGCCAGGGCTCCAAGGTGACACTGAGCATTGTGTCTCAGATATTTTGCTTGCTGATTCTTACTTACAAGAGCAAGGTCTAACTGATGGCCATATTGAGGGCTGGGAAGAAATTTACCCCCCTCCCTCCCGGTCAGACCTGGTGAGGTGTTTGCCTTGGGATGTGGCTCACTTGCCAGGATTATCTGGGCGCAGTAGAGCTTCTGAGCTGCAAACATCTCGGAAATGGAAGCTATTTGTAACTCTGAACACAATGTTAATTATGGTCACTCTTTCAAGTTTACAGCTGAACATTGATTTCATACAGCTTTGAAACTTTACTATGCAGAAGAAAAATGCTGCTTTTAGCTATCTTAAATTAAATAAAACAAGCACAGAAACGGTTTCCTTGCCTCATCAAATCTTTTTTTAAACTTTCCTTTTATATTTTTAGTAGTTCACAGTTAACACAGTAGTGTACTGTATGGTATCTGTAGTTGGTTTTTTGTCTCTATTCCAGGGGTAGGCAATATTTTTTGATAGGGGCCACTCCAATAATTTGGTAAGTGGTTGAGGGCTGCAGTCTTCCATGTTATTAATGGAGGTGGGAGATGATGCAGGGTTTGGGATGAAGGTTGGGTGTAGAAATGAGCATGGCGTAAGATACTGGAGTGCACAAGGGGTGTGGAATTTGGGAGGGAGTTTGGGTGAAGGAGAGGGTGTGACCTGGGACAGGGTACTGAGATGTAGGATCCAGAAAGGGATATGGGTGCAGGAGAGGATTCTTACCTGGAGAAGAGGTGTAGAATGGGTGCAAGGAGTGGGAGTGGGTTATGACCTGGGGCAGGAGTGCAGGAGGTCAAGCAGAGATTTGGATTCTGACTGGTGGTACGGGATGGGGGTCCAAGGTCTGGAAGGGGGTTGTGACCTGGAGGAGGAGGAAGTGCAGGGTCTGGGAAGGATTATGACTTGGGATAGGGGTGCAAGAAAGGTGCAGTGATCTGGAATGAGACTGAGTTAGAGGATTTGGGTGCAGGGTCTGAGAGGGGATTTGATGCAGGAACGGGAGGGCAGAGTGCTTGGTAGGGATGGGGGGGAGGATAGAAAGTTGGGGAGAGGCAGAGTCTGGGGCACCAGGTGTTAACTGGGCAGCTTCCAGTCAACATCCCAGCAGCTCTCTCAGCCAGGCTTCATGCCTTCAATACCCCCAACACATTGCTCAGAAGAGGGCACATGCTGCTCTGAATGCTGCAAGCCCAGAGGAGGAGAGAATAGGTACTTCATGCGCTGCCTGTCCTGAAAATCAGAAACCAGCCAATGGGAGCTGCAAGATTATGCTGGGAGCAGGGTCAGCATGTGACGCCTCTTCCTTCCTCCCTGGGCTCGCAATGTTCAGAGAGCTGCTCTGAGCAGTATACGGGGATGGCACAGGCAGGGAGCTTGGCGGAGGTTCCCGCTGGCCTGGGGGCCAGATTCAGCCCACGGGCCATATTTTGCTTGCCCCTGCTCTATTCCCGGATTGCATACTTCCAGTTCCAAATGAAGTATGAAATGGACCAACAGTTAGTAACTCTTGAGGTTTTACTGTTCTTTATCAATGTCTTGCCACTGCAGGGGCCTCAGGCATTGGTACACCTTGGTCCCATCTCTTCTCTGCTTGCAGCACACAGCAGTTTGGTCTCCCAAGAGATGTAGTACTTTGGTCTAATTCTAGTTGTTGGGCAAGGTGCAGAGATGGCTGTGTGGAATTTAGTGGTCTGTGATGCACAGGAGATCAAACTACCTCAGGGGTTCTCAAACATCATTGCCACATGACCTGCTTCCAACAATACAAATTACTACATGACCACAGGATGGGTGACCAAGTCCTCAGTCCAAGTGTCACTGATCCCCAGGGGTTACAAGGAAGCTAACGCCCAAAGGCTTCAGTATCAGGCAGAGGGCCTGTACACTCAGGGCTGAAACTCTCAGGCTTTGGCCTTTGGGTGGTAGGCTCGGGCTTTGGTCCCAGGCCCCCGGAAGTCTAAGCCAGCCCTGGTGACCCAATTAAAATGGGGTCACAATCCACTTTGGGGTCCCGACTTACAGTTTAATAACTGCTGGACTAAATGACTTGCTGTCTCTTATGGCTTTAAACTCTAAGACTCTAAAGACAAACCCTAGGCAAACCAGTAGATGCGCTATCTATTTTTTATAACAAAAACCACACCTGTAAATATCCTGAGTGAAGTTCCACCAAACAATGATCCTCCTTTCCAGCTGCAAGAAAAAGCAATCCCTGTGGCCTGCTTGTTCGAAATCGTAACTGCAGTGATGTTCGAGGGGACGATTCCACAATGTTCAACTCCACAAAGCTATCACCATAAAATGATGCTAAAAGAAAAAAGAAAGAATTATAATATATCTACATTTGCAAAATGCATCCACATCCTTATCAAACACAACACATCTACACATACATACAGGGTATCTACCGAATCCTTAACTGAAGAATAAGAATTAGATTTCCTTTTCTGCACATTACAATATGCCAATCCAGATAGCCAGTGCTATTCAGAATAGAATCATACATAGATATACACTATATCACAGAAATAATGCAATTGAGGACCTTCTGGCCAACAGTCAAAGACATAGATGGCCCTAACAGTATATCTACATAGCAAAGTTATTTCAAAATAACAGCCGTTATTTCGAAATAACTTTACTAGCATCTACACAGCCAAACCACTCTTTCGAAATTAATTCAAAATAGTGGAGCATTTATTTTGAATTTGGTAAACCTCATTCCACAAGGAATAACGCCAAATTCGAAATAGCTATTTTGAAATAAGAGCTGTATAGACACTTATATCGAACTAGGGGGCCTCCAGCTTTCCCACGGTGCCCTGGTGGCCACTACAGACTCAACCAAGAACACTCCATTCCCTCCACTTCCCCAGAGCCCTTAAAAGGGTTGATTCTGGCTACAGTGCCCGTGCCAACTCCAAGCCTGCCAGCCCAGAGCCAGCAGTCACTGCCCCTGACACAGTGGCTCCAAAATATGAGCCAGAAAGCCACTGGCAGCCAGGCCTGCACCGCTTCCCAGGAGCAGTCTGCCAGCTCCCAGGAGCCTGCCAGGGTCCGGAGAAGGCGGGAGCCTGCCAGGTCCAGGGTGGAGATTATGGACTTTATTCAGGTTTGGGGGGGGGAGGCCCCCAACGTCTAGGATCTCCGCACTAGATGGAGGAACGCGACCATCTATGGCAAGATAGCTGCCAGCCTGGCCACCAAAGGCCACATGCGAACCCAGGAGCAGGTTTGCATGACAATTAAGTTGGTCCGGCGAGACCCCCAATCCTGAGCTCTGACCTTCCCCCTCCTTCGCCTTGCTTCCTCCTTCCACCTCCCTCCTCCCAGGTTTCCCCCTTCCCTCCCTCACCCTCTCTTCTCCCCTCTCCTGCCTCCTTTCCCCAGTCTCACCAGAGTTTCATTCCCCCTCCCCCAGTTTTGTTAAATAAAGAGAGTTTGTGTTCATGAAAATACATGTATTTTATTTGACATCAGGAAGGGGGGTTAGGGAGGGGTAAGAGTGATGGAAGAATTAGGCATATGCTCCCAGTGAGGCAGACCAGGGAGACTCTTAGTGCTCCTCAGGGTGGAAGCTCTCCCGCAGGGCCTCCTGGATACTGACAGCCCTCCGATGGACCCCCGGATGGCAGCCTGCAGAAACGCATCCAAGAGAAGCACCAGAGTGCCCAGGGGCAGCTCTGGCTCCATGTTGCAGAGTGCTGTGGTGTCCCGAGTGAGGGCAATCAGAGCATGCAGAGACAAAATGCTTTGCTGTCCCTCATCGAGGTAGGCAAGCAAGCAGGGAAACCTGAGAACCAGCTGTCCGGGGCGGGGGGGAGGAGGTCCCTTTAAGCACAGGCCTCAGATAGCCTCAGGCAGCAGCCACACAAAGTAACTCCTGACCTGGCATCCGGACCAGACCCTGGTTCCGGCTGGCCTTAGATGTGATTCAGCATCCACTCAGTGTGGACGCGCTATTTCAAAATAACAAAATGCTATTTCTAAATGCATTTTGTGCGTAGACGTGTTATTTCAAAGTAACCTATTTCGAATTAACTATTTCAAAATAAGATATTTCAAAATAACGCTGTAGTGTAGACATACCCTAAGTGTCTAATCTTTAGAGAAGCAGGGAAGAGATTTTTATATTATTACTGTTCCTAATTCTACAGCAAAGCAGATGACACCAAAGAGGGGATACACCCAGTGTATTGGTTCTCAATCTATGGTCTAAAGATCTCCAGAAAGGAGAGAAAGCTCATAGTAAGCAGAGTATTCCGAAAGTTATATGGTTCACTAAAGGATCTCTCTCCAATGAAATAATATGCAGAATAAAAGAGTTGGAAAACCCCTGTTCTAGTAAAATAAGTTTTGGAGTTGAATGGAGAAGAGTTCCTCTTTCCATAAACCTGCTGTAGACCAGAGACAAATAAATGACCAATAGATTTCAGATGCTTTAGAGTCTCTCATACAACCTTGTCCAACAAACATGTGGACAAGGAAGATCCAGTGCATATAGTGTACTTAGATTTCCAGATTTCCAGTACACTTGCAGTACAAGGTCCCTCACCAAAGGCTCTTAAGTAAGTTGTCCTGGGATAAAAAGGAAGATCTTTTCATGGATTGATAACTGGTTAAAAGACAGGAACAAAGGGCAGGAATAAATGGCCAGTTTTCAGAATGGAGAGAGGTAACTAGTGGTGTCCCCCCAGGGTCCGTCCTGGGACCAATCCTATTCAACTAATTTATAAATGATCTTCTAGCAAAAGGGGTAAACAGTGAGGTGACAACATTTGCAGATGATACCAAACTGCTCAAGATAGTTAAGACCAAAGCAGAATGAAGAGCTTCAAAAAGATCTCATCAAACTAAGTGATTAGACAACAAAATGGCAAATGAAATGTAATGTTGATACAAGTAACGCACATTTGAAAAAATAATCCCAACTATACATACAATATGATGGGCACTAATTTGGCTATAACTACTCAAGAGAGAGATCTTGGAGTCACTGTGGATAGTTCTCTAAAAGCGTCCCCTCCATGTGCAGCTGCAGTCAAAAAAGCAAATAAAATGTTAATAATCATTAAAAAAGTGATCGAGAATAAGACGGAAAATATCTTATTGCTTCTATATAAAACCATGGTATACCCACATCTTGAATACTGAGATGTGGTTGCTTCATCTCAAACAAGATATATTGGCATTGGAAAAGATTCAGAAAACAGCAACAAAAATGATTAGGGGTTTGAAACCGGTCCCATATGAAGAGAGATTAAAAAGACTTGGACTTTTCAGCTTAGAAAAGAGGAGACCAGAGGGAGATACGATAGAGATCTATAAAACCATGACTGGTGTGGAAAAAGTGAATAAGGGAAAGTTATTTACTTGCTCTCATAACATAAAAACTAGGGGTCACCAAATGAAATTAATAGGCAGCAGGGTTAAAACAAACAAAAAGAAGTTTTTCTTCACTCGGCACACAGTCAACCTGTGGAACTCCTTGCCAGAGGGTGTTATCAAGACTAGGACTTTAACAGGGTTCAAAAAAGAGCTAGATAGATTCACAACAGTTAGGTCTATCAATGGCTATTAGCCAGGATGATTAGGAATGGTGTCCCTAGCCTCTGTCAGGGGCTGGAAATGGGTGAAAGGAGAGGGATTGCTCAAAGATTCCCTGTACTATTCACTCCTTCTGGGGAATCTGGTGTTGACCTCTGTCGGCAGACAGGGCTAAATGGACCTTTGGTCTGATCCAGTATGGCCGTTATGTTCTAACCTGTGACTGAAAAATCAAAAGCTGTTCTTCTGACCTTTTTGTTTGGTGCTTTCTACAGATAAAATGCTGTTGCTCTGATAACAAGAGGGAATGTAAGCATCTCCCTTTTTTCAAAGGAAATATAGGGGCAAGAGAATGGATATTAATCATGATAATATTAGTAGAAGTAGTAGTGTGGAAGTGTGTAGAGGCACCCACCACGGTCAGGATTACATTGTGCAATACACTGTACTAACACTTCGTAAAACATGGATCTTATCCTGAGGCGCTTATTACCCAAAGACAACAGAAACTGAGAAAAGAAGTACTATCACCCCCCTCTACAGTTGGCAACGTGAGGCACAGAGAAATTAAGTGTCTTGTCCAGACTTTTGGGAAGTCTGTACCACAGATGGAAAAGGAATCTAGATTATTTGAATCACCATCCCATGCCTTAACCACAAGATTACCTCTTCCACTATAGCCACAGTAGATTTTAGGAAAGCCGTATAAAATCATGAGGAGCAAGAAGTTCAACTGAAGGAATGCAGAGGTTTCAAAAAGATATATTTCTACTGGTATGTGAAATACTGCAAGCCCTAATGAATAGAAGAAATGTTATGGGAGTTGACTAGAGTCCTACCGATGAACTCCCTTAGTAAATCTACAGCTGAAGTATAAACCTTTCACAGATTTTAAGGTTGGAAGGGAACTTTTATGATCATCTAGTAGTCTGTCCTGATGCATAACACAGGTGACAGAATTTCATCCAGTGATTCCCACACCAAGACTGATACCCTGTGGCAAAACTAGAGCATATATTTTAGAGAAACATCGAATCTTGATTAAAGATTCCAAGTCTTGGAGAACCTACCACATCCCTCGGGACTTTATTATGCACGGCACTATACCTTTATATATATAATCTTCCTGGATGAACTAGAATAGAGATCGCAGAGGATAAAACAAATGCCTTGCAGTAAACTTCTGGGGAAAATAAATCAGTGTTATACTTAATATTAGTAGAAATGTCAGAAGAATACACAGAAGAATTTTTGGGATTATAAATTTTGCCTTTTACAAGTCAACCCTTAAACTCCATAGTTGTGTGGAGGGTGGGAGTGGAAGGAGAGAGCTAACTCTGCAAACAGATCTATTAGCCATTTAGCATTTACGGATAAATCACTACTCTGGTCAGGATCATCTACAGTAGGATGTAATTATCCAGTTGTGTTAGTTCTAGTGCAGGGCAGCATGGCATCTCCTGCTCCTTTGAGGAACTCTGTATGCAGAACATAATCATATTCACTTTCACTATCACCATACAACAAAGATCACATATAGTCCATCTTCAGCCCTAATTCACTGCTGTTTAAGCTCTCCAGTCCCACCGAAGACTGCTTTTCAAGTGATTTTTTTTCTTGGCCTTTTCTACCTGCAACACAACTCAATAAATAACTTCTATCTTCTAAAATTTTAAAAAGCAACAGTCAAAACATGCAACTACCAAACACAAGAAGACTAAATCTGTACTCAATTCCACTCACACAGTTCCATGTGCAGTTATCGGGAGCTGTGCATGCATATATGAAAACAAAATTGGGACCAAAGACTCTACTTGCAATTAGCAAAGATTTTACAATTTGTTCATCAAAATTGCTCACTTTGGACTAGAAGAAGCCCAGCAAAAGGGGTGGTATCTAGCTGCACTGCTGCAAGAGGAACCCTATGAAGGAAAGGTGAACTTGGAGTCACAACTCCTTCCTGGGTACTCCCGTGCTCTTGGAGGGAAATAATTTAATTCAGGCTTTTACAGGGCGCATCTCACATTCTCCATCACACCTGCTCAGTTCCAGTGCACCGAGGAGAGAGAAACCAAGGCTCTGCTATTCCATTTTTGCATGTCCCCCAAAGCAGCAGACACATGAAGCCTGATCTCCCTACTACGCCTGACTTGAGATCCAAGAAAGTCCCTCAAGGTACAAAACAGTAAGTCTTAACTATGAGAGGTACAAGACAATGAGAGTTAACTAGATTCCATTGCCCTTCCCAAGTTTAAAATTGGTAGTCTTTTTGTATGAAAAATCTTGAACTACATCATTCCATCTCTTAAAAGCAACAAATCACATTCCACACAATTCAAGACTCAGCTCCCACATGACAAAATGACTACAGAACATTTTTGGTCTTCAAAGTGTTTAACAGATATTGGCATCAGTGCTTTTTTTTAAAAAAAGATTAAAAAAAATTTTGGCTGTAGGCCTGCAGTACAAGCAAAAATAATGTAACTAATGCTGAACATACTTCCAGAAACACTGAGCCCTTCTGGTATGGAACTAAAAATATGCTAAGCTATTTATTTATTTTTTTGGTGCTAAAAGAAATGCCAGAATTAGGTCAGAGAACAACTGTTGCTCAGATTAATTGCATTAATGTAGCCTAGTAACGTTCCACACAGTTAGAGAACACAACTACTTATATAACCTGTGTGTTATTATGGTGTGAAATGTCATGCAATCTAGTAAATCATCTAGCTATTAAAGTTCAAAGTATAGAAAGGCAGAGTATTTGTCAAACAGTTTCTACTTTTTAAATTGTTATAGTATCTAAATTTCATGATCACTACTTCAGGAGATAACACATTTGCTGTCCCTAGTGTGCACAGAAGGAGTTAATTCTTCAAAGTTAGGAACATGTGGATTCCCAAATTAAGTTAGATCCATGGTCCCTATAACCAGAATGATGTCCCAGAGAAGGGTGCAAAACTCCCACAGTAGTCTGATGTGAAATAATCTGCCCCATGATGGTCTGTTCCTAATCCTTTAAACCCTGAATTATTTATTTATATTAACTGTTATAACTCTGGATATGTAACTGTATGGTTTAAGTCCTCCAACTATATTGATATAGCAGGTGCCTCTGTGTCTGCTCACAGCTTTTCCAAGCCACAAAAGAAGTGAAATTGACTTAATTCTTGTTAGTTTCACTGATGCCCAATAGTTCTGAACTCTAGTAAAGACAGTTTAGGAGCAGCTGCAAAGGAAGTGGAACTATATCTGCAGTTTTAGAGGTTAATAAGACACCTGTTTACACTCAGTTCATATCTGGAAGATTATCTCCCCAGACAGAAGAGACAGAAGTTTGTGTATGTACGTGTTGGGGGAGGAGGGAGATTAATTTAATTTTGCAGAAATTGATAACACTTGTTCCTCTTTGCCTCTCACAAAGTGATCCCATGTATGTGCTTACAAACCCAAAAAAGGAGACGTTAGCATTAATAGAACTTATGTCATTTTGGCTACTGAAATGTCTAACCCATATTTACAATGTCTGTTTACCATACATCAGTGATACTCAGACTGCAGCTCACAAGCTGCAAATGGTTTTTTAATGTGTCCTCTGCAGCTTTTTGCAGCCTGCATGTGAGAGATTTAATTATTAATGAATCAAGAGGCTTTTGCTGTTATAAACCAATTCAGTTATCAACCTGCAATAAGATAACTTATTTGCTGTGAGAATATATAAATATTTCCCCTCTCCCTCTGTTTACAGATGAATAATACTATAATAAATAAAACAAGGAATTCACACTACTGTGGCTCTTTTGGTTACTGTTAATTGTAATTTGGCTCCTGACCCAACAAGGTCTGAGTGTCAATGTCAGAGTCTGACAGAAATGTAGGGCTGGAACAGAAGGGATCTCCAGGGGCAATGCAGCACAGTACCTTGTACTGTGGAAAGACCAAGTATAGCTAGAACACTCCTACCAGGTGTTTATCTGATCTGTTCTTAAAAACCTCCAATAATGAGGATTCTATAATCTCCCTTTGAAACCATATTCTATTGCTTAACTGTTCCTATAGTTGTAACATTCTTCCTAATATTTAACCTAATCTCACATACTGCAAAAATTAAGGCTATTAACTTCTTGTCCATTCAGTGGATATGGAGAACAGCTGACCATCATCCTCTTTATAACAGCCATCAAAATGTTTGAAGATTTATCAAGTCAGATCTAAGATTGAATATGTCAAATTCTTTCGATCCTTCCTCATAGATCAGATTTTTTAAGCCTTCTGTCGTTTTGTTGCTTCCCTCTGGACGTGTTCTAATTTGTGCACATCTTTCTTAACATGTGGCATCCCAAACTGACAGTTACTTCAGCTGAGGCCTCACCAATGCAGAGCAGAACAATTATCTCCCATGTCTTAAATACAACACCTGTGTTAATACACCCCAAAATGAGATTTGCCCTTTTCATAACTGCATCACATTAGCTTGACTTCAATGTATGATTCCTCCTAGAATGCCTTTGTTTTTTAAAGCAACCGCTGTAAATACTCTCTTTGATTCTTAGGACTTAGCTAATGTTTCTCGCCCCTGCCCATATATAAACTGTTTAAGTCACCCATGATAAACACAATTCACTAACCTTTAAATTAATTCCTTTGTTCATCTACAAACATTTTTTTTTTAATCCACATGCTAAAATGGGACTTTCTACTGATTTAGGGAAAAATTTACTTTGGACCTTTTTTACCTAGAGAAGAGTGTGCCTGTAAAGCAGACCCATCTTGATTGAAAGCTCTTCACATAAAAACATGCAAAAGAGATTGTAAATGAAGTACTGTTAATTGTATGTTTTGTTTGGTACATTTTTTCTTTTTCCCTTCTTACTAAAAATACTCATGTTCAATATTTTGGGCTGAGAAATCAAAAAATAATTGAAATACAAAAGACAAACTCTTTTTTGGGAGAAGGGACCATGCTTTGTAATCATACAGAAGGCTATTTAATCTAACTATCTAGTATCATCTTGGTGAATGGAAAATTCCACATGTAACTCTTGCACACTGAGATCAGAACAAATTATCTATTGATGTTAATCTTCAACATGCCAAGCACACTTCCCTTAAAAGTAAATAGCAAAGAAAGGAGATCTGGTATTTTATCACTGGTAACTGCTGATACCAAAAAGGTCAAAACTCCTTACTGCTTGTTGTTTACAATAATGTGGGAGCATACAGAGTTACATTAAAGAAGTGAAATCTTTCATAAATGTTAATTAATAGACAAAAATCTACCTAATTAAAAATGCAATTTCCTGGAAAATGAATATACATTCCAGTAAGTAAAACACATTAAAACACCCCAGATATGATGACAGTTAAGAAGAAAGATCTTGGTCCACAGGACACTGATGTAAAGATACATGTTTCACTCTCAAAAAGTAATCCATAGAAGCCACTGAAACTATTTGTGAGTAATTCCCATGTTCATGTTTAGATTGGATCCAAAATCATTAAATCTATATATGCACACCACACTTTAACATAAAATGTTATTCAGAAAGAAAAAATGGTGACAAACTTAGGTTCCAAATCTGCAACCTGAAAATATGTTGAATACCTATTAATCTCCGAAATCTGCAGGATCTCGCTCATAAATGCAGCCTCACAGCAAAAATATGTTTTGAATATAAGTTCATTCACTTGGTGTGCTTCATTTTTAGTCATCAATATGATGAAGAAAATATAGTATAAATCAATTTCTGCTGGGATCTTACTAATATAAGAGCTAACCCTTTTCAGCTAATACATATTTTTTTAAAACGATTAAAGAATTTAAAACCAGTTTCCTAACACAGAAGTCAGAATGCTTACCTTTTAAATATAGCTTAAATGCTGTGTATAGACTTCTTATTTCATACTAAGACATACAGAATAGATGCAAGCGCTTTCTCTAAAGAACTCACTTTTAAAGAGAGGCTGCAAGAGTCAAGATATTTGAAAGTGTGCTCAACCTGGGCCTAACACTACCACTACTGCAGTAAATGGCAAAACTCTTACCAATTTCCATGGGAGCTGGGCCAAAGTGAGCACTTCTGAAAAAAAATCACACCACAGAACTACACCTAAAAGCACTCCCAACTGTAACTGGGATTTATTATCATAAAAACCTGTGAGAACACGATCTGGTACTGCATAGCAAAGGTCAAGATAGCATATTGCAACACAACCCTGCTATATTTAATGTAGAATGCATTAAACTAGTTCTGGAGGGAACACTACCAAATAGCTGAAGTACTGTAAATTATGTTAAAAGAAAATTGTATTTTCTTTACCAAGATGCAGGATCTCTTAATGCTTAATCCCAGAGAATTAAGACATCCGTATTACACTTATGGGACCTCTGAAATGATAAGTACCCTCAACTTCCGAAGAGAGTTGAGACTCTGCTATAACAGACACTTCTGCAGCTACAATGCATGCATGGCTCTCTCAATGGCTATTTTTAATTGCAAAATTTGTTAGAATACAGGTAGTAAGAAACACTAGAGCTGGTACCATTATAAATAAAAGATTAGAAATTTTAGTTACACTGTTGCTTTTAATGATTGCACAAGGGACTGAACTTTGAAGTTCTTTAAAGTCTAGGGGAGTTGTAAGTGCTGAGATGCCTCAAATTTAACAGCTACTTCTGAAAATTTGGACCACTGCTTTACAAGTGAACTAAATAAAAGGGAAGAACCTCCTGCCTGTATCTTATTTATTTTCTGTGGTGTAAGATGACTCTCTGCAATTTTTAAAAGCAGAGGAAAGTGTTTTCTCTATTTTTTTTTATTACAGAGATGAGACATACCAAGTTTTTCCTGTCTCAGAGGGGTGCCTGAAAGTAAATGGCCGAATAGCTCTTGTGCAAGAAGGAGCACTGTAGACTGCTCCTTCTTGTGCAAAAGCCCCTTGCACAAAATGGTGGTTCATTAGGTATGCAAATGAGGCACAGTGATATTAGTTGCCATGCCTCATTTGCATATCTTCTTCAGCAAGAATGTACAATGTAGATGTAGCCACAGTGTTAAAGGCAGGGAAGACTGACTTTATAATGCGACACCCAGTTAACATCTTTGTTCAAGCCCAGGAAAACAGTCAAATTTACTGATGAATACCAATTTCGCACTCTCTCAAGTTTTTCTAAGCAGATCGTACAAAGGACTGGAGACCTTGCATGGAATAGACACATCACAAAAGATTAAAGCCTGCGGTGACGTTTCTTTGCCCATAGTTGAAAGGGAAGAGATGCTGACAATTTCACAAAAGGCTTCTATCCTGTTTGTCAGGAGCTTAAGTTAAACCAGTTTTAACAAAAAATTAATATAAAAAATTGAACACCAACTCCCCTTCTACTGAGGGATAGAGCAACTACAGCTCATATTTTCAGCTTTGTTCCTGCAAGCCCCTAGGTATCTGCCTAATTCCTTTCTCTTGGTAATACTCTTGTTAGGATTAAAAGTTTTATCTTTTTTATATTTGTATTTTAGGTTTAATGACATAAGCACTGTAGCAATGTAGTTTAATGATGTAGCAATAATATAGTAATGTAAGGTAAAATATTAACACACATTTAATATTTTATTAAACTAAATCCTTTCAGTTAAATGCATATTCCTTCATTTTAAAGTTTAGTGAGTTTAGTAATTGGCCTAAAAGTAGAAAGATAGAGTTTTGATATTGTGTCTGTTTTACAATGCCTTTTTGCTTTGCCCAATGCAAATATTGATGTTATGCGCTTCCTTGAGAGTCCTTGTAAGAGATTGTTTATATGTGAGAGTGGTATGTATATGTCAAGATAAAGGTACAAAAATTATTGCTCAGAACCAGAAGGCCAAAGAAGGAGGGGTGAGCATGGGTGAAAACTAGATGACCTGGCATCAAAGAAGAACCATCTATAATCATCGATGCGTACCCTTTCTCACAGGATAATTGGATTATTGGCAGATTGACGGCCTTAAAGCAGAGCCAGCACCCTTGAAAGACTATTGATTATAGGATGAACTATGGAAAATGTTTTGGGAACACTGACAACAAAAAGATAACACTCTGGTCACAGGCTGACACAGTGGAATCCATAGACTTCAACAGAGAAAAGAATTATAAAAGCAGAGTGCTTTGCTATGGAACTTTGGGTTTGTCTTGCCACCAATTCCAGAGGAGCATCAGATCGATCCACAGAGCCCAGCTCCCCCTCCGTGATCAATCTGACTGGCCACTAAATTGATCCAGACTCTGGACTGATAACTATAACATTGTCTGGCAGGACTGTGTGTATATGGTGTTTGTGTGTGAATGATTGAAAAGCATATGCAACTGTTGTATTCTCAATAAATGAGGCATGCTGCCTTTTCCTCTATAAAAGATCTCATGTGCTTCATTTAAGCATAACACTCTCATGAATAAATATGAATACATAAGGGCTACATCTACACTGGCAGCTTCTTGCGCAAGAACTCTTTTACGGAAGAGTTCTTGTGCAAAAGCTCTTCCAGAAGAGAGTCTACACTGGCATGTGCTTTTGCGCAAGAGATGTGCTTTTGTGCAAGAGCATCCATGCCAGTGTAGACGCTCTCTTGCACAAGAAAGCTCTGATGGCCATTTAAACCATAAGGCTTTCTTGGGCAAGAAATTAATGTTGCCTGTCTACACTGGCCTCTTGCGCAAGAACAGTTGCGCAAAAGGGCTTATTCCTGAGCGGGAGCGTCAGAGTTCTGGCGCAAGAAACCCTGATTTCATAAATTAGAACGTCAGTTTACTTGCGCAAGAACACGCGGCCAGTGTAAACAGACAGCAAGTTTTTGCGCAAGAGCAGCCGCTTTTGCGCAAGATAGCGCACTAGTGTAGACACAGCCAAGGTGTCTCTCTCTGGTGTCATTGTCCCCGTAGTTCTCCCGACAGTCCTTTAAACTAAACCAGGAATCTATGCCTGATATTTCAGAAGCAAAAAAAGGCAGGAAAAAGTTTTAAACAGAGTCTTGAAGGCTTCAGTTATGCATCATAAAGAAATAGCACAAGCAACGTCTTCTGCCACACCACATGAATGCGGGGCTAAATCTTCAATCCGCTGTAGGTATATAATACAGTCCAAAGAAAAGGGCTACGACTTCAGCACCTATTTAAGAGCTGGCGTTTCTTACAACTCTATTCAGACTCCTGAGCCTGCCTTTCTGCTTGCACCAAACGGAGGTTTGGGCCACTCATTACGAACAAGACGACAAAGCCCTTCCTGTTAGCACAGAGTAGGAGCTAGCCGCTCTGCCTAGTGTTAATACGAAGCGAGGGACGTGCCTGTCATACGGGTCTGCACGCAGGTGCCCCAGGCCAGTGGACGGAACCGCCCGCCCGCGGAGCAGCGCCCCAGACCCACGCGGGGGGCTCGGGCCTTTCCCCCAAACACGCCAGACGTGTGTCGGCAGAGCCGCCCGCCCGGCACAGACCCCGCGACAGGCCGCGCAGGTGCCCGCGGCCGCGCAGGAGGAGGCAGGCCCAGCCGAGCCCCCGCCGCACACGGAGCGGGGCAGACCCAGCCCAACCACACAAGACGTTTCCCGCCCGCCCCTCTCCACCTACCTGCGAGAGCCCGCGGGCTCAGGGCGAGCAGCAGGAGCAGGGCGCCGGGGAGGCCGCCGCTCGGAGCTCTGCGCCCCGGAGCCATGCCGCTGTGCCGCCAGCTTTCCCGGCACCGTGGGCCGCCCGCTCCAGGTCCGGCTACGGCAAAGGGGGCAGCAGCCCCGCCCCGCTGGAGCAGCTGTCTCGCTGGCTCCGGTCGAGTTACAGGGGGGAGGGCAGCAGGCTTGCTCCCGGGGCGGGGCTCAGGAATGCCTGGCTCTGGGGACGCGAGGCTGCAGGAGGGCTTCAAGGCAGCTCCAAGCCCCCAAACCATACTACCTGAAGCCCCTTGCTACAAGGGCTCCATACATGGGGGGAGAAGAGGGACTGCTAAGTTTGAACCCCTGGATTTTTACTTGAGGTTTGCTTAAAGCCCATGCCCTGACTCCAGAGGCCATTCTTAACTGCAACAGAGTTTGAGCTGCTTGCAGAGGGAAGCAAGGTGCTTCAGAGTAACAAAAGGCTGGGCGTTCCAAAGATTGTTAGATCATCATGAAAACATTGACAGGCACTCCACTTAAAAGGGGGGGAATGGAATGAGTGTGCTGCATGGAACTGCATTTGGACCACTACTGTTAAACTTCTCATAAATGTTCTTGAAAAAGGGGTATACAGTGACTAATCCAAAACTGACTGCAAAGAGTTACACAGAGATCTCACAAAACTGGGTGATTGGGCAACACAAGGGCCGATGGAATTCAGGGGCAGATATGTGCAAAGTAATGCACATGAGAAAATATAATCCTATCTATGCATATCAAGAAGGGGGGAGGGAAGGAAGAAAACACATGATTTTCCCCACTTGACTGCATTTCAGTTCTCTAGCTTCCAGTCATCACACAGGTCCAGTACAATGAGGAGCTATTTGAAACACTTCTCGCTATACACAAAATGCTTTTCTGACCTCAGAAGATCGGCCATGTTACCAGATCAGTGTTAGCTTAGATCTTATCCAAAATATCACATTGCCAACCAATCCTTTAGTATCTAAACTTAAATGTTTATTATAAATCAGGAGTCAGATGCTTCCCCCTTGCTTGCCCGAGGCTCAGCAGTGGAGAGCCTGCGCTAGCGTTCCAAGCCCCATGCCTCCCACCTACAGAGCTGGAGCTCACAAAATCTACTAGATTAAAATCTACTACTGGGCTGCCCTAGACTCTAGTGTGCAAGGGTAATGTGGGGAGTGTCTTTCTCCTTCTCAGTCAGGGTCTTCTCACTGTGCTTCTCACTTGTCCCCCGAATGATATTTCTGTAAGTCAGTGGCCCCCAACCCAAAAAAGGTTCCCAACCTCTGTTATAAATGGAAGAACAAGGTAAGAATTGTTCAATGGTAAAGCTCTCAGATATGTCCAAAGATTGCAAAGTCCGTATATCAGGTTCTTAGCAGTATTGGGAAGTTTTCTGGCTTGAAAGTCCCTCTGGAATACATTCACAGCTTGGTCATTCGGTTTGTTCAGAGATTCAGTTTGTAGAAAAGTTACTGCAGAAATAAGAAGCAGGAATAAAGACAACATGAAGATGATGCAGTTGCCTTTTGTATTCTTTTTCTTCCCCATGTGACTAGTAATTCCTTTGTCCCACATACAAGCTTCTGAGCATAGGATATAGAATAATAGATTCTAGAACTGGAAGGGACCTTGAGAGATCATCAAGTCCAGTCCCCTGCCATCTCTGCAGGACCATGCACCGTCTAGATCATCTCTGATGAATCTAGATAAATAGATTACATATTTATCCAACCTGCTCTTAAATATCTCCAGTGATGGAGATTCCACAACCTTCCTAAGCAATTAATTCCAGAGTTAAACCACCCTGAAATTATCTACCTTCTCTTTAAACTCTGTTATGGTCCTAGCTTTCACAGCCTCCTCTGGCAAGGAGTTCCACAGTTGACTACACGCTGTGTGAAGAAGAACTTTATTTTATTAGTTTTAAACTTGCTACCCATTAATTTCATTTGGTGTCCTCTAGTTCTTCTATTTTGTGAACTAAAAAATAACTTTTCTTTATTCACCCTCTCCACACCACTCATGATTTTA
>JANRFK010004149.1:29704243-29729282 GCA_030068395.1 Apalone spinifera
TGGCAACCCTACCCTTCCTTGCACCCTCCCTCCTAGCCAGATACCCTATCCCCCATCTGCTCCTGCTTGCCCCTCCTGAAGTGCCCATGCAGCGCCGGGTCCCCCAAGCCCTGGCCCATTCTTTTTTTATATGTGTTTATATTTTTGGGATGCAAAAACCAGTTCTGAAAAAAAACAGGTTCCAACTAAAGTAAAAAGTTTGGGAAACCCTGATCTAGCCAGCTTTCTATCCATCTTACAGTCCATTTATCCAATCCATATTCCCTTAACTTGCTGGCAAGAATATTGTGGGTAACTCTATCAAAAGTTTTGCTAACGCTGGCACTGGGGGTTTTGGGAGGACCAGAAACAACTTATTTGAATATTTATCATTTGCTTAATGAATATGCAAATATGCAAATTAATGTTATCGGTTCTCCAAAAGCTCGTGAATGGATTTACTGGCCCCGTGTCAAAAAGTTTGGGAACCCCTGCCATATACTATTGGAAGAACACATCCTGTATATTGGCAGATTTTTAGTCTTGGTTATACTGAGGCTATTTTCTAATGCTATCCCACTGTTGACAACAGGTTCAGCTCTACCAATACTTGTACTATTAAGACTTCTCATGTTGACTAGTTGTCAGAACATTCAGAACACCATGTCCTGCACCTTGCCCAGAGCAATTATCATACTGTGTTAAAAATTATGGCTGCAGCTAGAGATCCATCTCCACTGTGAATCCTAGAATAACACTAGTGTATCTGATCTAATATTAATAGCAAACAGAGACAGGGCCAAACCTGCTGTGTTCCAAAACTGCTTGCTGAACGGTATCCAGGCTGCTCTGTGTCCTTTGAAGATGAGCCCAGCCTGTGAAGCAGTTTCAAAGTGGAAAGCTCTTCACTTCAGCAGCACTGGAGCCAAACTCAAGAAGATTAATTGAGACAGAGAGAACCTGGATGCTAAGCAATGGTTAGGTCTGATTTTTACAAAGGATCAGGAAGGAAAAAGGGGATCGTGGGAAGAGGAGACATGCAGAGCAAGGAGAACGAGAAGGTGTGGAAGCAAGGAAAACAGATAAGGGGAGACAAGTCCAAGGGAAACACAAATACTGAATAGAAAAAAAAAGGAAAAGAATTTATTCATTGCATTTACATGCAGGGTCATGCTTGCATTTCAGGTGGGCACGATTTACATAGGACTTTCAGAAAAGTGGTAACTAGCCAATAGATTGTTTGATGAGTCCCCTAGTTATCTATTTTACCACCTTGTCACAGAGCAGGGTTTCCTCACCTTGAATTCCTAGTTGCAAACAGCCTTCACACACGAGTGGCAGGTTCAATCCTAAGTGCTTTATTTACCAGGTGCTTTCTAAATGTTTGTTCTCCATAGCATAAGGCTCTTCCTCAAGTTTTTACCTATTACCAAAGCACAGGCGGCTCTGAGATCTAGGTCTCTCTGACCCTTCTTTCCAGCCTTTCCCCTCCCTGCTGGCTCTTCCTGCCTGTCTTTTAACTGTTTCCAGCTGACAAACTGAGTCACCCAGTTAACTAGTTAATCTCATAGTACAGAAACTATTGCCTTGGCAGTATACCCCACATGTGGACAGTTTCAAAGTGCACAGAGTGGAGAGCTAGCCATCGCATTTTCTCTAAGACTGGGTGAGCTAGAGGAATTATATTTACTGGCTGAACCCCACCTCACGGCTGCGGTGCAGCAGTCTAAGGGGCAGCAGAGATAGGATGCAGTGGTGAGGGGGGACAGGCAAGCAGGCAGCACGGGGTGCAGGCACAGCAGAGGGCAGGGTATGGAAACACCTGGAGGGCACTGGCTCAGGGGTAAGGGAGGGCCGGACAGAGCGCGGCAGGCAGGGATTTACCACTAGCCCTACTGCTCACAGCATCCCCTGCTTCTCTTTGTCCCCAGGCCCATCATTGTGCCACAGAAGCAGCTGTTCCATGGATGTGAGGTGCTGCTTTTCCCCCTGCCACGTTTTGCTGCCCCTGCCATCCCCATCTGCTGGACAGGCCGCCCCAAGGGCACCTCCCTAGCAAGTGGCCAACAGGTGCAGTAGGGAGCTGGTGGTGGCAGTGGTACCATGCTGACCTGTGCCCACTGGGGCAGGCAGCTTGCGAGCTGGAGCCCCACACTGCTCGTGTGCCCTGGGGGTGGCCTGTCCAGCAGATGGGGGCGGCACGGGCAGCAGAGCATGGTGGCGGGCAGTGCCTCGCATCATCAAACAGTTGCTGCTGTGGCACAATGAGTTCTCAGAGAAGCACATCTGGCCTGGGGACAGAGAGAAGCGGGAGATGCTGCAAGCGGTGGGGCTAGTGGTAAATCCCTGCCCGCTGCACTTCAGCCCGGCCCTCCCGAGCCGGTGCCCCCCGGGTCTTCCTGCATCCTGCCCTCCCCATGCCACCGTCTTGCCCTCTCCACCTTGCCTCTGCTTCCTCACATCCCATTTTGGTGCAGGGGGGAGAAGGAAATGGCAGCCAACAGCCCAGCTCAGCCCAGCCCAGCCCAACCTACCTTATCCTACCCTTCCAATGTGTTCTCGAATGTTCTCTGTGACAGACAGTGTGACAGACACCTCTCCTTTTACCTGCAGAACTTTAAAATGCCAATCACAACCCTGATTCAAATAATTTTTTACTAAAAAAAGAAAAAAAAAGAAAATGATTTAACTTGATTGAAAGCCTATAGAACTTTCTACTGGCCAGCAGGCAAGTTATATGCAATTCTTACTGGGACCTCCTCCTAAATATCCCACTCTTATGCAGCTCCCCATAGGACCTAATGACTGCACCCATTAAAAACTGAAATGTGTGTATATTGCAATAAGATTCAGTGGAAAAGAGTTTTTCCTGAGACTAGTTTTGTTTTCTACTTTAAAATTTCTTTTAACATACCCTAACAACATTTCTACTGCAAACAGTAACGTTTAAGCAACAGGATATCTGGGTATTTTTGGCCTTGTCATTCTATTTAGCCCTAACAAGTAGCACTAACAAAATAGAAGGAAAAATAGGTTTGCATTCTCAATAAGCGTTGCTAAATTCTATATTCATGGGACATAAAACTGAATGGCAATTGAATCCTGTATATCTTCACCTGGTAATATTTTTGGATTCTGTTCTCTTTGCTGTTAATGGGATTGCTGCGTGGGGAATCTACTGGAGCTGAATATTATCCAAAAATCTTAAAACCAGAAATAGTTTCTGCAATTCTTTTTTAAAAAATGATTGGTGATAGAGGCTAATGCCAGTTCTGAGACTGCTATTTATAAATGACCTCATGCCTAACTTGCTTGTATATGTTTTCCCTGAAAGAGAAAACAAATATAGATTGCTTTTAGAGAGCCTGATTCTGCTAGTCACACTCATGTGAAGCCACAGAAGTTGTTGGAGGTATGCTGCTGGAAAACAGATGACTCGAACAGACAAGCTGACCCTATTGTGTTTGAAGTTCTAGGCCTCATAGTGTGTTTTGCAGACATACGTAATTCTTTCCAACTCATTCCTGACCATGCTTGTGAACTGCAAATCACTCCTGATGTGTGAGATTTGATAGACCAAGCAAGCCGTTTTTGCAATTCTTAAAGAGGACAAGTATTTATAAAAACAATAGTTTTCTTTGTGGGGATGAAGCTTTATGAAAAAATTAGTCATTTGATATAGTTAACACTATTTGAATAGTGTTGTGTTGTAGATACCATTTTTCCATTATAATGCGTCAGTTTTAAAAAATAGACTGCAGCTTTCAGCCCTGCAGTCCAATGATAATAATCAAAACTAGGAAATGGACTACCTAGTGGGTCCTAGTAATCCAAGGTTATTTCACTTCACACAGATACATGCTGTTATGGACAACTCTCTGATATCAGACCTCATCCAGAATAAGGAGGCTCTTAAAATGTTGAGGGTGATCATTTATGGTTTGGGAACAATCCTTCATCTCTTGTAGTCAGTGGGAGTTTTGCCAATGTGAGCAGAATCAGGACTTACTTTGGACCCATTCATAACTGTTGAATTGCAGCATGATTTCAGGGACAGATATATTTAGGTTACTTCCCTTTATATATAATCCCCTTCCCAGTGCTGGAAGAGAGAAAAGAACAATAAGGGAAAGTGACATACCTATAACTGTACTCCTTGGAAGGTAACTGAGCATCTCAAATTTCCAATATGAAGCAGAACTTTGTTACTGCTTAAATGTTTCTCAAGAGTGTTGAATACGCAACAGCTTTCACTAACTTCAGTGAAGGAGACCAGTTGTATTCTACTTTTGAAAATCAGACCAGTTCATCAGGAATTGTCTCAGAATGGACCTGTCCTATAGCACCCCTCACTGACCAATTATGGCAGAGTACAGTAAAACTCCAATAGTCCGGCATCCAATAGTCCGGCACTCCTGATAGTCCGGCATCAAAATGGCAAGAGCCTAGTGAGTGAGCTTCAGCAAAAAATGAGTCACAAGGTAACAGTGGCAGCAGCTGAACTGAGCAAAAAGGGCTTAAAAAAACTAAAACATTACAGTATACTGTCTACAGTATGTACAATAAAAAGGGTTAAGAACACTTTATATACAGTATATAACGTATACAGTATATATATAACCTGCTTATAGTACCTCCTGATAGTCCAGCATATCTGATAATCTGGCACCACCTAAGTCCCATTGGTTCCGGATTATCAGAAGTCTACTGTATTTGTTTCCTGCCTCAGTTTCCCCCATGTCATCAATACATTAATTGGGGCTTTGCATACAGGACAATGACCCATCAGAGATGTCTAGTTTGTTAACCAAAGGTCCAATGCAAATAGAAGCAAACCTCCACCCCAGCAAAGGCCATGTCAACACTAGCAAGCATATAGCCACACAACTATACCAATGCAGCTGCACTGCTGTAAGATTGCTAGTGTAGCGGTTCTATGCTGACAGGTGAGAGCCTGCCTGTCAATAGCACTAGCTATGTCCACTACCACTTATTCTGGTGAAACATATGTTACTTTGGATTGTGTTTTTATACCCCTGAGTGAAATAAGTGTAACCTCTCCTGTTCACTAGCCCAGTGAGAGGTTATTCAGGATAGGGGAAGCCTGGTGACTTCTTACACCACTGTGGGAGGTTAGGCCTGAAGCTCCTTGGTGTGCTCTGCATTGTGTATTATGTGTGTGCACCTCAGACTAGACCCACTCAGACAAACCACCAGGAACAGGGTACCTCCTGACCTGCCTCGATGTGCAGGGACACAACATCCCCTAGGTGATCTCCATCTGCTGTGTTCTCCACAACATTGTGGAGAGAAAGGGGGATGCTTTCCTTCCAGGGTGTGGGGCAGAGGCTGGCTGGTAGGGACAGGCCTTCGAGCAGCCACGCACTGCTGCCATCCACCAGGCCCATCAGATGAGGGTGCGCATCCGGAAGGCCCTGAGGGAGAGTTTCTCTGAAGGACCCCAGTTACTCCCCCCAGAGCCTCCCCACTAGGGGCCTGTGTCTTGTCCCTCTCTGCCTTTCCCACAACACCCCTTCCTTCCCCCTGCATAAGTTTTGCCAACTATAAGTGGTACAGGTTGGATCTCCCTGGTCTGGCACCCTCATGACCTGACTGGTGTCAGATGAGGGATTTTGCTGGACCAGGGGAGGTCGTTTCTGGGCCCCCTGCTGCTGGTCCCATCTCCTCTCTGCCACCCCACCATGTCCCCCAGGCAGCCAAGCTGGGTAGCATACAATGGGCTTCCCACCCACCCACCCCAGCCGAGTCACATGCCAGGCTCCTGCCCCCCCCCTTGCATTGCACCAGACTCCCGCCTCTCCCCCTCCACCGCATCATGCTGAGCGCCCAACCCCTCCACCCCTCACCACCACCACCACCAATTTCCCCAGGGATGGAGCAGGCTCTGGCATTAGGATAAGGGATACCCTGAAGATAGGGAGGTGGGGTGGGTACTGGAGTGGAATAGGGGATTTGCCTAAGGAGTGCAGGGGGATGGGACTGAGCCCCACCCCCACCCCCAGGAGCGGTCAGATAGCCAACACCAGTTGCTCCAGGGATGGAGCTGGCTCTGGCATGAGGAAGGCAGCATAAGGGACCCTCCAAATGTAGTGAGGTGGGGTGGGTTCTGGAGTGCTGGGACTCTCTGATCCTGGGACATCCATGGTTCTCCCAGACCACAGATGTTGCCAAACCTGAGAATTCCAGTTTATAGAGCTGCAACCTATAAGGTAGACACGGCCTAATAGTTGAGAGACAGAGACAGCTTTCATTTATCCATCCCAGCTGTGTCCACTGCTCCATTTCCCTCTGACACCTTCACTGAGTCAGCCTGGAAGGAATCCTTCCCCAGAGCCAGGGGTCTGTCAAGATCTGTTAACTGAAGCTTTTCCTCGGGCAACAATTCAATAGCATTCCCTGATACCTTTAACTTACTGAAAGTGTTAAAGGCTGGACTTCCAGCCACTCTGTGAACACTTTCCATAGAGAAAAGACATAATCCCTGCCCAGAGAAGTTCAACACTTTTTATTAATTATGTTAATATTATATGTGATAGCTCACCGAACACTAAGCTATTCAAATGTGTGTCTAGCCTTTATAAATTTACATTGTATTGAGATGAGGAGCATATGAACTTTGCAACTTGATCAGCTGAGTCATGTTCATTTGCATATAACACTTTCGGTAAATTAAAGGTATCAGGGAATGCTACTGAATTGTCGGCATGGGACTGGGAATCTTATTGTTCTATACCGTTGCTCATGACTGCAGTATCTATTGGAGCATATGTGATTTCTTCCCTCTTATTCTGACTTGTTATCATTTCTCTTTGTCTTGATTTCTCCAGATGTAAAATAGGAATTATATACCATTTTGGCCTAATTTACAGAGTTGTTTTCAGACTTAGTTAACATTCACAAGATATTTTGAAGATATTCTTATGAAAGGTGCTATCAAAGTGTTGTTTTTTCTATAGCATATAATAAATTCTGCAGCTGAGAGTCATATTTGGCCCAGGATTATTTAAATTATTTATTTGTGCATGTTTTACTGGAAGCACTGAATAATTCAGTCTAAGAACTGGTCAGTACTAGGGTATGTGTGTGCTTTATCTGATCCAGGATGCCATTCACAGTTTACAAACCACTGACCTACATCTTGATAAATTATGTGTTCCATTTAACTTGAACTGGATTTTGTTCTTGGCAAAATCCCCAAAGATTAAAAAAAACAAAAACCTCCTATTGTGTATTGTTCCTTCCCACAAGTAGTTTTGGGAAACCTGTATGTTCTCATTTCTGGCAACCTTCTCTTTGAGGAATGTGATGCAGAGCACCGATAAAAGTACTAGCATCTGTTAAGATGCTTGGCATTCCACTGACTACATTTTGAAGATGGATTGATTCATGGGGTAGTAAGCAGACACAATCCAAAATTAACCCCAAATGAAATGAACATTCACTTTAAATTGATAGAGGTGTGATTTAGAAAAAGCACAAACTGCAGCCTGTAATTCAATGAAAGGCATGAAAAGTTTCTGAAGTGCAATTGCTTGCTGTGTCTCTCCTATGCTTGACAATCTGATAGAACTAGGTAAATGCAAACAACGATTCACAAATATTCATTCATAGGAGATTTAGTAAAGGTTTGTAGGTTATCTGAAAGTTTTAGAATCAAAATGTTGATTCATTGGTTCAATATTGAGAGAGAAAAATGCCACTTACTAAATTATTGGCTTTATTTCCAGACTCACATAACAATTTCTTAAAAGTTCTCTCATTCAAGCACTGACTTGACCTTCCTTAGTTTTAAGATCTGACAGGCTACAGGCCATAGTCTGGAGTTACCTTCTGTATGTAAGGACTGAAAGCACTTCAAACACATTAAGCCTTCTATTATAAATGGTAGCCTTTACAAAGAATGCATTGTTCTGGGTGGCTTTTACCTAATTATCTTTTTTTCTTTTCTCTTTTTGGTAGTTCAATCAAATATGTGTGTCCCACTCAATAGAAACAATATATATTTGGTAGCTACAAAAGTGACATCCTTTTTTCTGTATCTTATCTAATATATATATTTAGAGAATTTGTCTATTTGCCTGTCTGTTTGATCAAGAACGTCTCCTAACCAGGAAGACCTAGAACCACCAAATTTGGTATTCAGCTTCCTCTTAAAGCAACGTAAGAGTTTGGTTGTGCCAGGAAAATGGGATGTGCCTGGAATGGGATTGCTTCTCAGAAAACCAAACAAAAAAGAGATAGAATCACCAAAGCAAATACAGTCCTCACAATTGACATAACTGAGCAAATGTTGAAAGAGACTGAACCAAAATGAGCCACAAAAATAGGATGAAGCTGGAATAGGATTTCTTTCTCAATAAACCTTACAGAAAACAGATAAAATGGAGACATTTGGAGTAGTCCTCTGTTTCAGCATGCTTACCATTTGTAAATTCCTCCTAAATAGTAAGAGCTAAGACCACCAAATTCAGTATACAGCTTTCTCTGCTCATAATTTAAAGCAACATAAGCCTTTGGTTGCACCAGGAAAATGGGATGTAAACTGGTATGGGATTGCTTCTTATAAAACCAAAAGAAAAAAGACAGAATCACCAAAGCAAGTACAGTCCTCAAAATTGACATAACTGAGCAATCTGGATTAGGATTGCTTCTCAATAAATCTTAGAAAAATGAGATAAAACAGAAATGAGGGTAGTGCTCTATTTTGGCACTATCAGGCAATGGCAGGTAAATCTGCTAGTTAAATATATTTAATAAAATATTAAGAGGTTTCACTACCCATTGCTGAAATGTACAAGAAATATACATCTTTGTGCCCATAGCACCAATTAATTTTTATTTCTGATTTGATGGTAGGATTCAACAATATAATCTTCTAGAAGAGGTCCAGCTGTTGCTACTACTTGCTTCTCTCCCATGCATCTTATTTTGTTGTAGAAAATAAAAAGCACCAAGAAACACTCCCATATGCTTTCCACAAATACAGGTGTTGATTTCCCTAAACATTAGTGAGCACAAATAGCCATGGTGATGCTTCTAGGACGATTCTGTCTCGGATCCTTTTGTAAAATGATCAAATGCAAACCATTAGCATTCAAAATAGAGTGAATTATCTTCTTACTGATGTCTCTCTTTGGTCTGTGTGTAGACATCGAGTTGATACTCTGATAGATTAAAATCTGTTTTCAGCAGCTGACTCAGACATAACATCATCATTTCCTGATTAGATTGATATGTGCTTCTATTATTTGCTTATTTTACGCCTTGAGAAACAATTCTTTTTTGTTGTTCAACTGTAAACAGCATTGCAAGGCCTCATATTAAATCATAATTATTTACCATGCTGTTCATGCACCTTTGTCCCTAGGGAATGTGGTGACGTGAATATACAGGAAGATCGGGGTATTTCTCACCAACAGTTTCCTGTTATTGATATGTTTTTGTTTAGTTGTGATCTTTTTTTTACCCTTTCAGGTTCTCAGGGGAAAAATAAACAGGCACATGACATTAATCACAGTCCTAGAGTATCATATTGGGAGTCTTACAAATACTAAATATGGAGTGCTAGCCTAGGGCTGGATGTTTCACAAGCTGCCATGACAGTTTATTATTATTTACACTCTCATCCAAAAACATGCTTCAAATAATTTTAAAAAATTCTTTTGTGAAAAGGTTCTTTTCTGGAAGCAAGAAGAGTTCAAAAGTTTAACAAGGCAACCTTGAACTTTGATCATATGCATTGAACATTGTACAACTACTCTCAGCTTCTTTGAAAGACAAATCATTCCACAGTGCATGGCTCAAACAGGGATACTGAAGCACTCAGATAATCTCTTGGCAGAAAAAGGAATTATCTTTCAATCTGTTCATCAAATTCTGGCAAATAGGGCCACAAAATGCATTTTGCAAGGTGAACTACCAGGCCCTCTTCTTCATAAAGGGGAAATACTATGGTCTTGCAGGAGGGCATGCTGCCTCCCTATAAAAAGATTGGACATCTGCCACTGTACTCTTTGAGCACATAACACAGGGTTTTACCTAGCAATGTAACCTAAGCAGAATAAGTGCTTGATCCTGTGCCCATTAAAGTTAAAGGCAAAACTCCCCCTCCTTCAGGCTTCCAGACATTACCCCAGTATAAAGTTAGATACTAGTAATAAACCTGTTATGCAGAAACAGATATACACATCTGAGTTTATAGAAGACTTTTTCAAGGTATTAATTTCAGCCAGAAAATCTGTCTGTAAAATTATGACACAGAAATTTTAAAACTATGTTTGGCTGCCCATTTTCTCTCTCTGCCACCACAGATTCAAAGTACTATCTTTTTAGCTGTCTTTTCATAACACCACCCCTTTGCAAACAGCAGATGCTCTGAGACATCTGAGACCTATAAATGTCAAACCTGTGTTTGAGGATGTGACACTGTTGTGAGTCACTGTAGAAATAATGTGGGAAAATTACTTCCAACCTGTGCTCAGATACCACAGTGGTAAGAACCTCAACTGTTCGATTTTGTGGACAGAATTTCCTTCACAAATACCATATGAATTAATGGAGTTAAATCAGTATAAAAAAGAGTAATACAGCAGTGTTTCAGGACCTTACAATCTCCATGAGCCAAGGTTTTGATTCCTGTACTGTAGATTGTAGTGTATACTGGCCTTTAGGTAAAATACTGTTAGGCTAAGTCCATTTCTAATATGGACTTACCGTAAGTAAACTTATCTAAGTAAAACACTTACAGTTAAATTCCCCAAATGCTAAACATGCAAGCAACGTTTCCATAAACTTAATTAATTAGAGATCTGTGTATATGCAGTCCTTATTGCTGTGCTCTGGCAATGTGGCCCTTGTAATAATGTTGGAATATATACCTATATTCATCTCTATCAGGTATGAAAAAGGTGCTTTTGGCATCATGTTCAGTGCTGGGGAGGAGCCAGCAGTTACGATGCATGTATGTACTGTTGACATAAAAATAGGTAGGAAGGAGGTCCCAGATGCCAAATTTAAGCTGCAAGGTAAAAAACTAAAATCCAGGACCTCCATGGTAGAATTATCGGTAATGCTTCCAGTTCCACACCCAGGGCCAGTTCAACAGGCAGAACTGCAGGTGTCTCAATGCATGGATGAGGCAATGGTATTGGGAGGAGGAGTTTAGGCTTACATAGAACTGAAGAATCTTTAGGGAAAGAAGGAACCTAGGCTATGTCTAGACTGCAGGCTTCTTTCAGAAGAAGCTTTTCTGGAAGAGATCTTCAGAAAAAACTTCTTCCAAAAGAAAGCGTCCATACTGTGAAAGCTCATTGAGAAAGTGATCTGCCTTTTTGACAGATAATGTACACACTGAATGGATGCTATCTCACATGTAAGCTATGATTACTGTGGGCGGAGTGGCTATCAGGGCACCTGTGCTTTTTCTCTTTCCTCTTCTTGCAAAAGAACTCCCCTTTCCCTGTCCACACATGCCTTTTTCCAAAAGAGCTCTTTCAGAAAAAGGCTTCTTCCTCGTAGAAAGAGGATTACCAATGCTGGAAAAACTCGTCTGTTCTTTCGATTTACTTTTGAAAGAACGCGATTGCAGGATGGATGTTACTCAGGTTTTGCCAGAAAAATGGCCGTTTTTCCAACAAAACTCTGTAGTGTAGACATACCCCTATACAAGAAGGATGGGCTCCACCTCAACCAAAACAGATACAAATTTCTGGCATGTATAATTAAAAAGGTCATAGAGAAATTTTTTAACCTAGAGCTGGAGGTACAGTGGAGTACATGTTTTGGATCCTTTAAGGGAGGATGTATTAAAGGGCACAGAGCAAAGAGGAGAAGATAATAGTTGATAAAGTATAGGTAGTGTGGCAAAGCTCTGGCTGTACCTGTGGGTCCTGCGCTTCTGGAGGATAGCATTTAGCCTCAGAGGTTCACTGTGTCGCACCACTCAGCCTCTTTCTTTTTGACTAGAGGCAGGGTTCACAGCCTACTGAGCCATACTCATCACAGGCTAGTCCATATTATGGGGAGTGACAACCATCTATAGTTCTGGTCTCCCGTTTCAGGGACAGACTCTGTAATGGTGTGGGGAGGGACTGGGGGGAATCTGGGCCTACCCACTACTCCCGGTTCCAGCCCATGGACCCTAACACAGCATCAAGGGATGGAGTTTGTTCTGCTCCTCATCTGGCAGCTACTTCCTAGGCTTCTTCCCCAAATGATCCCTCCCAGTACCTTCCCTCTAGTACCTGCTCCTCCTGCCTGGCAGCTCCCAGCTCTCACCCAAACTCCTCTCACTCTCAGCACTTTGGCTCCTTCCCTCCTCCTCCTCACGTGCCACCTAACTAACAGAAGAAGAGCCCCTTTAAACCAATCTCAACTGGTTCTTGATTGGCCCCTGGTGGTCTGATTAGCCTTTGCTCTGCAAGGCTCCTAATTAACTCCAGGTGTTCTAACTGGGCTGATTGTCCAAATTGCTTCTGGAAAGTTCCTGCTGGTTCTAGGACAGCCCCTGCCAGTTTACCCTGGGAACAGAGACCTAATTAGTCTAAGGTTCACATACTTTTCTTCTAGCACTCTTTTGTAACCCCCTGACCTGACCCTGTCACAGTAGGAACTAAGAGAAATACCGAAACAAAAAGGAGTCCCATTCAGTAACATCATGTGATAACAGACAATTTATTATTGACAAATAAAATCTACTAGTACTGGTATATAAATTCTAGATGTCTACATACTAAGATGGGTGAATATAAGAGCCTGAAATAAAATGAGAATATTGGTATAACAGACATCCCAAAAACTTGGTGGAATGATGATAGTTAATGGGACATGGTAATCTCAGACACAAAATATATAGAAATGACTGAGTAGGTTGTGCTGGTGGGGGGATGACACTAGATATGAAAAAAAAATCAAATTTCTTAAAAATCTGAAATGAATCAAACTGTATCATAGAATCTCTGTAGATAGAAATTCCGTGATTGAGTAATAAGACCATACTAGTAATACAGTACTGACTACCTCATCAGATGATGGCGACTGTGAAATGCTTTAGAGAGGCCACGAAAATAGAAAACTCAGTAAGTAATAAAGGAGAATTTCAATTATCTCCATAGTGATTGTGTACATTTAAACTTAGGACAGGATGCAGTGATAATACATCTAGACACCATTAATGACTGCTTCTTTGAACAGCTAGTCCTCGGACCTGCAAGGAGAGAAGCAATTTTTGATTTAGTCCTAGGTGGAGTACAAATTTTTGTCCAAGAGATGAATATAGTTGAACCACTAGGTAATAGAAGCTTCAGGGGGTAGCTATTTATTTTGGGTCTCCACATCCTAAACACAAAACTCAGGTCATCTGAAGAAGTGGGCTGTGCCCACGAAAGCTCATGATACCATCTATATGTTTTGTTAGTCTTTAAAGTGCTACCAGACCAATTTTTGTTTTTTAAGTTTATCACTAGGTAATAGTTAATGAAATTATATTTAACATTTTTGTAGGGGGAGGAAATACCAAACAAATCCAGTACATTATATTTAACTTCAAAAAGAGAAACTTTGTAAAAATGAGGAAGCTAGTTAAATGAAAATTAAAAGAAACAGTCACAACAGTGCAATGTCTACAAGTTGCAAGAAAACTATTTTCAAACAATATGATAGATGCTTTAACTAAATGTATACTCCAACTTTTAAAAAAACAGAAAGAGGACCAAAAAATGTCATCATGACTAAAATGAAGAATAAAAGCAGCAGAGTAAAAAAGGAGTTCTTTAAAAATTGGAAATCAAATCCAAATGAGGAAAAAAGAAAAGAGCATCAACTCTGCCCTATTAAGTGTAAAAGTATAATGAGTTAGACCAAAAATGAACTTGAAGAGCAACTAGCAAAAGATACAAAAGTTAACAGCAAACTTTTTAAAAGTCTATCAGAAACAGAAAGACAGCCAAACAATCCATGGCACCACTAGAGGATCAAAGTGCTAACGGAGCACTCAAGGAATTCTTTGGATTGGGCTTAACTGCAGAATATTGGAGGGAGAACGTCACATACGAAGCATTCTCTTTAGGTGACAAATTTGAGGAGCTGTCCTAGATTGAGGTGTCAGTAGAGGAGGTTTTGGAACAAATTGATAAATTAAATAGTAATAAGTCACCAGGACCAGATGGGATTGGCCCAAGAGTAACTTCTGAATTACATACTGTGGTATGTAATCATTTAAAGGAGCCTCCATATCAGAGGTGATATGATGCCAATTCTTTTTTAAAAGCTCCAGTAGTGATCCTGGCAATTACAGGCAGGTACATCTAACTTCAGTACCAGACACAATGGTTGCAATTGTAATAAGGAACAAAATGATCAGACACATAGATGAACATGATATATAAGAGAAGAAATCAAGCATCACCAATCTATTACAATTCTCTTAGGGTATGAATAAGCATGTGGACAAGCTTTCAGAAAGTTTTTGACAAGGTCTCTCACCAAAGACTCTTAAGCAAAGTAAGCTGTCTTGGTACAACAGGGAAAGTCTTCTCATGAATCAGTAACTGGTTAAAAAGGGACAAAACAAAGGGTAGGCATAAATGGTGAGTTTTCTTAAACTTCTTAACATATGTTGCATGTGATCAGGATTCATCACCAAATTTGGTCCACTGGTTGGATCATTAATGTGCCCAGTTTGGGCTGGATACTTACACTGTTGTAAGGTCCATTCCCAGAACAAAGCAAACAAGTAAAATGTCTTATTAAAAGATCTGTTACAAATATCATACTGTAGGGAAGTATACACACACACACACATACTTTCTCTCTTTACACTGAAGACAAATAACAACATAGATAGGAATCTTAACAGGAACTTAATAGAAAAACTGGAGTGATTAAAAATAAGTGAAGGCTTCAATATTTCTATGAGAAGTTTAACCTGAAAGAAATGGGTAAGTTACAGCTAGTGCAGAGCTTGCTAGTTTAGGTTCACAGGGTTATTAGCAAACATGATGGATAAGTTTGGTTCATTAGGTTTCCCAGGACTTTTCACTTCAGACCTGTTTGGACCCAAACATAACAGAAGTGAACATCAAAGTAACATTGGCATTTTCTGTTTAGGTTCCATGCACTGCATATGGATTCTCAAGGTCCAGCTTGCCTTCAAGCTTTCTGGAGCTTTGAAAAGGGAAAATAAATAATTGAAAGCAACCAAACTTAATTCTGAGTTTGGCACATAACTTTCCCTCCAGATGAAGTTCCTGTGAGTCATAGGGTACTAAGCATCTCACAGGATCATGTCTGGAGATAAATATTTTACTTTCAGTTTCAGGTCCCAATGAATTTTGGCATGGAGGGTGTCTAGTTTATTTCTGTATTTGAACCTAATTGGCTGAATTTCACATAGTTTTAGCTTTGGTTGTAAAAGTTCATGCAGCTCTGTTATAATGGAAATGCTGGACGATCTTCAGTCATTGTGGTGTCATGCATGAACTGTTCTATTTAATAACGAGAAGTCACAGCCAACAAGAGATAGGGACTTAACTGACACTGCTCATGTGAAAACACATACGTTGCGTGTTCTCAGTTGTGTAAAGGCTATTTGTTTAAAGAGATTATAGTAATTACTTGCAGATTTGGGGCTCAATCCTCTGATCTGACCCAGTGAAGTACTTTATTCATGTGCTTATCTTGAAGATCGTGAGAAATCTGATTGACTTCAAGCACGACTCATGGGCTTAAAGTTAAGTACATGCTTAAGCACTTCACTAGATCAGACCACGGTGCTCAGCTAGTGTAGGAGTGAACCCTTGTACTTTTTCAGTGTCTCTCATAGATAGGACATCACTTACAACACAAAATCTCATTAGTGTTGCTCCTACAAATATTTATTCTTGCTCCTAATTTTTGTTCTGCAGCATTTTGCAGATGTTTGTGCCAATGTTGTTTTACAATAATTTTGGCTTAGAGTATCATGTGTTAAACTTTTCCTCGCCTCACAAAGCAAACAAATGAAAAAGAGAAGTAGAAAAGCCTTTATCTGTTGATCATTATTATTTTGTCAAAAGTAAATAGTTACCAATTTTTATAATAACCACAAATCACTCATAAATTACCAGCATAACATTTTGGAGAAACTACATGGGTTTAAGTTTTAAATATTTTATGTGCTTATTTAGAAGATAACAGAACTTGGTTTTAAAGTGGAAAGTTACTAGTTAACCTACAATTAATCTACAACATATGAGTTACTCTTTAGATTCCATGTAAAGTGAATCTAGTATGCCGTCTCCAGAAGGATGTAGTATCATACCACTTCCAAACTACCAGTGACCCCATGCTGTTTGGAAGCTATCTTTAAGAGAAAATAACTACATGGCTGTTCAAAATGGGTAGCCAGGCTACATTGTTTGTTGCTTACTCACACAATCCCTGTTGAGTTATTTGATTTTGCTTCCATGCTGGACTCCTGACGTTTCAGCCAATAAAAGCCAATTAAGTGAATCCCAGATGGAGATTTTGAAATACATTCTGGCTGTGGAGGCACATCATCATTCTTGATATAGAAGCTTGTGACAGACAGAGACAAGCTTTGTCTCCATAAAGAACTATAACAACCAGTACTTAAAACAGTGAGATAACAAAACTCATTATTGAAGTTCACGCATATGTCCCTTGAACACTTAGTAAGGATGGTCAATGGCTCCACACAGTTAGGAGAAGGTGGAGAACACTGGCTCTGAGCCACATTTCAGCTCCTCTGCACGGGTGCAGTGGTTTCATAGGGACCACCAAGCCAGCTGAGGATCAGACAGATGCTTGCACTCTTACCTCCAGCAGATTTCTCCCTAGCCCCTAACATGCCCTCTATATGGGACAGCCAGGTGAGGGAGAGTAGGTGGCATAAAGCCAGGTCTACACCAGGCTAAACCCTTTGCATCAGTAGGGATCTATGGCTAGCTCTTTAAGAAAAATATTTGGTTGCTTGATGCTGTGTCATTAGACATCTGAGGATGTGACCTAGGCTTCCTCCACTGTCTCTGTTCCTTCTCCTATAGTTGAGACTAGAGTGGTAGCCTGGGCATGCACAGTATGACTGCCAAGATAAGAATATATTTTTCTAGCAGGAGGTGGGATTTTGCCTTTGGCTTATTTTCATCTATTTACATGGCTCCTTGTATTATATTCACTGAGAGCCCAATCTTGCAAGCTGCTGACCACCTCCTGGTAAGAGACCTTGACATTTTAGGACTGAAAGCTCCACCAAGCAGGTATCAAATTGCCTTTATTGATGCCTTGGGATTGGAGCACCTCAAAAATGTGCAAAGCACCTCACAAAACAAACTGAAGGAGAGGTCCAGATGAGTCTCTCACTTACACTAATGTAAACATAGAGTCATCTCTGTACAACAGATGGCATCACTCTGGAGTAAAACTGGTATGTGAAATGAAAAGTCAGGTCTGTAATGCTTGCCATGCAGCATAAGACAAACTGAGGCTCATAAATAGAAGAGGGAGGGGGGCCCAGAAAAGAAGGAGGAAAGCTGAAGAACATAGGAAACAGTGACATGCAGGCATATGCACAGACTGAGGATTCCTTTATATCCTCCCCCCAGAGTTATATTGGGGAAGGAGTAATTTCTTCACACCCAGCCAATGCCACTCACAGCAGACAGCATAGCTCTTCATATTACGATTGTCCTCTCCTTTCTTGACTGTTTTGATCAGCAGTAAAATATTAATGCAGTGGTGGATTACTGCATGGGCCCATGCACTGTGCCGTGGGGATCAGCAAATCTGGGTCCCCCAGAAATGTTTCCCCCTGATGCAGCTCCAGGACTGGAGAAGTTCTCACTCCCTGCTTCACTGGGGGCACAGAGTTTCTCTTGTCTCAGGGCAACAGCAGGAGATGGGGAAAAGGGGCAGTATGGGCAGGGCTGGGTGAGAAATGGGGAAGGGGCCACAGAAGGAAGGGGCAAATCATGGCAGGGCCATGGGCAGAATAAGGACAGAGCTACAGGTAGAAGGGATGGAGCAGGGCCAAAGTTCTGACACTGGGCTACCCCCCAACCCCACTTGCTCTAGCCTACGGCTCCAGGAGACCTTTATACACCACTGAGTTAATGTTGACATTTAAATTATGGTAACCCGATTTAGGAGTTAACACCACACTTTAATTAAGTGGGAGAAGATCATACTACACTGATTCCGTGTTTCCGGCTGTTTGCAGTCAGATGTTGTATTGATTTATGTCTAATTCACAACAGGAAAGTTATTTTCACAGCTGTAAAGGCTGAAGTCTTTTTGTTTAAATAGAAATTTGTCTTCTGGAGCAAAAGATGGCAGATTTAACAAATAATTGTGAGTTTCCAAGTTCCCAAAAACCTGTTTAATTTGAACATTTAATTTAAATGTACACACCCCTTTCACAAGCTTGGCTAGCAGAAGTGAGTTTTCAGGAGAGATTTGGAAGCAATGAGAGAGCAAGGTTAGGGTACAATAACTATATCTGCTACTGCCTGACTGTGGAGTCAGGAGTGGGAGATGGAAACAAAGAGATATCCCAGCAAGCATAGTTTGTGGAATGTGGGTGGCAGGTAAGTGCACAGGGTCAGAGAGAGGGGTCAGAGAGGAGGAGGGTAGTGTGTAGATCTAGAAAGGCAAAGATACAGAGTTTCACCTTGATGTGCAAGACAGGGACAGGAATGAAGTGGTTGCTGGGATTAGCTGACCTACCATTTTTTCCCCTAAATCTTGTGTGGACATGAATATGAATTCTATGACTCAGAACTCCTCTTCAGAATTTTTAAATTTAGGAATGGGCCCATTTTGTCTTGAGAAGAATAACCCTAAAATACTCCACAGCTCTAACACGTGTATTTCTAATACTAAAACTTGTAAGACAGAAAAAAAATGTTATTTTTAGAAAATTATGTATCATCTTAATTAATCCAACAGAAAAGGTTATAATATAAGTGGGCATACTATGAGTTTTGTATTAGTTGATTTTGTTTTAAAGGGAGTTTTTAAATATACTTTATTATGAATAGACTATCTTTCAAATAGAATCTTAAACTGAGTAATTTATTTCAATCATGAGGACAGAATAGTGTGGCTAATTAAAACATTTCAAAGCATGTACATAAATTAATAGAATATCTCCCAAATAGAAACTTAAACTGAGTAATTTATTTCAATAATGAGGACAAAATAGTTCCCCCAATGAAAACATTACAAAGCACGTACAGTAAGTAAGTCAGAAAGAAAAATATTTACCTTTCATGAAGGCATAATGGTGGAGAAAAAAGAGACCTTTTCAGATACTCCTTGGAACCTTGGCACCAGCACCTTCCCGAGGGCCCAGTTTTTCATTCCTCACTCAGAGACAAGCTTCTCATTGGCTTCCGTGGAAATGTAATTGACTAAGCATTGTGGGAATGGCGCCATTTTGCATTGGGAAGAATAATCCTGAATATGTAAATATGTAGGTCTAAATTTTCAAGAATGACAAAGTTTGGGTGCCATTGAGAGATGCCACCCTAAGGGGTTCTTATTTTTTAGAATGCTGAGTCCTAGGAATATGAGGCCCTTTCCAGGAATCTCAAGTGTGGTGTCCAAAGTCACTTTTGAAAATATGGACTGTGTTATTTAACAAAGGTAAACAAATGAATGGGGAATGTCTGTAGGAAAGACTGAGCATGACAATTAAAACCAGATTATAAATGAATGACCACACCAGGGTCATGTCTGAGTTCACATTCTTGGAAAGAGACATCTATTCTATGCCTCCGTCAATGAACAATTGTTCCCTGCATCATATTCTGTGATGCTTTGTCAGACATATTAAATTACCAAGCGGATCATGCCCCCATCTTCTCCCCATGGCAATGTGTGTGTCCGAGTTTCTGTCATTAATAAATAATGCATTATAATTAAGGGAGGCAGTGTTGCCTAATAGATAGAGTATTGGACCAAGATTTAGGAGTCCTGATTTTATTCCCTGTTATACCACTGCTCACCTGAGTGACCTTAAGCTAGGGATGTTAAATATCAGTAAATTGAATAGACGATTAACCTCATGAATTCTTATTGGTTACTCAACTATTCTATAGTCCTCGGGGGCAGGGCCAGCAACCAGTGCGCTCCAGCCCTACTCCCAAGGAGCCCCCTGCTGCTTCACACTACTGCCTCTGTATCAGAGGCAGCAGTGTGAGGTGCCAGGCAGGAACTGGTCCACAAGGGGAGCCAGTTTAAAAACCAGCTCCCCTCACGAAACAGCTGCTGCTGCCCTGCGCTGTTGCCTCTGATACAGAAGCAGTAGCGTGGGGTGGAAGCAGCCTCTGTCTAGGGGGGCAGTCTGAGCTCCCAGACTGGGCGTGAGCCAGAACTGAGCCTGGCTGTCTGCCCACCCGTCTCCTAATACACTTTAAATGCAGAGCCACCGCAGGAGTAGGTACTGGACCTGGTGCAAGCTGCTGACCAGCCTGCTAAAAAATGTTCTGTCAGGAGCGGGGGAAATGCATGTAGTCTATAGCATCAACCGATATACTTTTGCTTATTGATTGATCGGTTACTTGACTACACTATTACATCTCTACCATGAACTAGTCATGTCACCTTGTCATACCTCAATTTCCACCATTTGAGCTAGGGAAAATGTAACATGTCTTGAGATCTATGGATGAAAATCCTATATAAGAGCTAGGTGTTGTGATCTTGTACTAGTACTGGAGAGGTTGCAGTCATTTCACCTCTAGTTAAAAGTAGGTAAATTTCAAACACTACTTTAGAATCTGTAATTTCCTTTTCTGTATGAATTATTGTATATTTTGAATAATTGAAGGAAATGAACCCTTAACAGAAAATGTATGACTATAATATTAGTAAAATAATTAAATGTGATTAAGAAAATTAAACATTACTGGGAGGGTGACAGAGAGACAGGATGCAAAATGCAAAAATGTAAAGAGCAAGATATAGATCTGGCTTACATAAACTCAGTCAAATGAGACATGCCTTTGGCTTCTTAAGTAATTTTAACTACATCTCGGAAAAATAGTTGTGAGAGGAAAGATGAGAAGATCTTTTTATAATAAAAATTAGAAAAAAATATAGGCAGGATGAATCAAATTAGTGGTGGAGAGACTGTATTTATTTTTAAACAAGAGAAAGGCAAGAAAAGGAAACTAAATAAGTCCCCTTGGCTTTATAACAAGTTACAGGCCACCCATAAAGATACATTTTAAACTAATTTGATTCGTTTTGTGCGGAGCTCTTTCCTTTTGTTTTCTTGAGTTATACCATGCATAATTATATCAGTGTGCACTCATCTGAATCATTCAACACACAATCACTCCATTTTTCTTAAAGAACTAGGGGCCTCATCCACGACTCCAGTCCAGAATATGCTTATTGAAATCAATGAGATAATTCTTATACTTTAAAATAAGTCACATGGTTAGGTTCCTGGTTGAATTGAGGCCTCCAATGTAGATGTCCTGCAGGACAGCCATAAGTCTATCTTCTAAAGATTGCCTTTTGAGCCCTGGTGTAAGCAATATCCCAGGGATAGGACTGAAAGAGCATCTGGGAGCAGGGAATCCCACAGCTAGCTCAGTACCTGGACAAGGTGTGTGGGGCGGAAACCCCCATGCTCCTGTAAGAAGCGGGGCCTGAAGAGGAAGGGGTGGAGCCAAGGGCAGCCAGCCCACAGCACTGCCCAGACTGCAGCTCCCCAGCATCCCCAGGCAGTCCTAAGAGCCACTCAGAGGACATTGTTTGGTGCTCCAGTAGTGATTTAAAGGACTCGGGGCTCTGCTGGAGCCCTGGGCCTCTTTGAATCACCAGGCCCCAGGGAAATTGCCCTCTTTGCTCCCCCCAGTTGGAAAGCTGGTGTGGAAGCAAGGGTCCAGCATACACCACTGCAGCAAATCCAGATAGAAAGAAATGGTGAACCAGTAGTTAGGATACTTATGTAGGACTTGAAATCCAGGTTCAAACCCATGTTCTTTCACAGCTTTCCTGTGTGATGTTGGGCAAGTCACCTGGTCTTTCAAGTCACCTGGCCTGCTTCCCAGGGATGTTATGAGAATAAAGTTTGTGAATAGTTCACAAAATGATGACTGGCCCATATATACATGCCTTAGATAGATCTCCGTATAGTTTCTTTGAGATTCTAAGTGCAACTTAAGCATAAAACACTATTTTTTTTAAATGCTAGGATTGCAGGTAGCTATTTTTTGTGCCTAGTTGCAAGCATAACCTGTTGAACTCTAAATGCTTCTGTCTCCTTCTTCAATAAGGATGCTATTTATATAACTTTGGCTGCATTCCACTTGAAGGACATATTGTTTAAGCAGAATGAGCATTGTGCTCTTTCTAAAGAAAGAACACATTTTCAATCAATAAAAAAACAGTCTTTTCCCAGCACAAGGGTCCATAATTCTAAAGAAAGAGGATGGCTGAAAAACATTAATAATAAAAATACCAAGTTCTATATATATACATATATATTAGAGTGTGTCAAGCTATCTGTGCATCTGTTTGTCCATTTGTTCAAGAACTCCTCCTAATTGTAAGTGCTAGGACCACCAAATTTGGTATGCAGTTTCCTCATACCATAACTTACACCAAGGTCAAGGTTTGGTTGTGCCTCGAAAATGGGACATGCCAGGAATGGGACAATTTTCCATAACATTGAAAGGGAGGAGGCAGAGAGGAGAGACATGATACTGAGAGTGGCCACTAGAGACAGATGCAGCATCACAAGAGCAGCCAGCAGGGTGGGAGCTCCGCCATCTTGACTGCCTGCACATCCCTTGACCAAAACCTGGAACCTGCCCCCTTCCCTCCCATGGAGAGCCTGCAGACCATGGGAGAGGAGGCGCTGAAGGAGGAGCAACCCCCAGAGCCTGTCCCCTCCTCAGACAACCCACAGGCCATGGGGTGGGGGAAGTACTCGAGGGGGAGGCCAATGAAGGAGGGGGCTCTGGAGGGAAGGAAATCCCTGGAGCGTGATCTCCCCTACACAGCCTGCAGGCCGCGGTGGGGAAGCTGCAGGCAGAAGCAGCCCTGGAACCTGGTCCCTCCCCAGGCAACTTGCAGACCATAGGGGGCAGGGAACTGGAGGCCAGGGGCAGCCTCTGGAGCCTTGACTCCCCAGATAGCCTGAAGGCTGCAGGGGAGCCATTGGGGAAGCAGATCTCAAACCCCCAGATAGCCATAGGGGGGAGGGGTTGCTGCAGTAAGGGGTAGGCCCCCCCCTCCCAAATAGCCTGCAGGCCGTGGGAAAGGGAAATAGGGGAACAGTTTGGAGTCTTTGGAGAACTGGGCAAAGCCTCCAATGTGACATGGAGGAGCAGACTGAGGAGCAGGTTGTATCTGTGTAAAGGTACATCCTGCACAAGCTCTTCCCTTTCTAGTACATAGTAGTCACCATGGCAAAGCTCCCCTATGCTGCCTCTGAGCTGATAAATGATGCTGACAGCAGTAACTTCATCACTTGTCTTGCTAAGGGTAAGCAGCCAAAGCTGAGCAAGTTCTTTAAGGGGAGCTGATAGGGGAAACAGGCTCCTTAACACTCTCTCTTTGCTGGTGTACCCATATTACGTTTTTTTATGTTGATCCTGGATATCATCAGTATTGCTAACTCCGAGCACGCAGAATTCAGGAGTCAGGCCCCTAAACTCATGAGATTGGCTTTAAAATTATGAGATTTTTAGTATGATAAATTTTGCATCCTTATTCTTTGCATTCTGGCTTTTGAGCCTTTTAATTCATTGCTTGCAAGCTTTCCTCTGCATTCAAGAGGGCTAGAAACTTAGGCTACATCTAGACTGCAGTGCTTTTCTGGGATGCCATGTCCAAGGAATGTGACCGCTTTTCTGAATTTTTTTTCCAAAATGCGAACGCGCTCTTTCGCCATCCCCATAAACCTTGTTCTACGAGGCATAACGGGTGTATCAAAAGAGCAGGTTTTTCCAAAATTTGGCAGTGTGTATACATGCCAAATTTCAGAAAATCCTCTTTCGAAAGAAAATTGGAAAAAGAGACACAATTTGCATACCACGAATTGCACATCTTTTTCCAAATTAACTCTGCCGTCTAGATGTAGCCTTACTGAGAAAAGAAGAGTTGAAATTCTCTAGGAGTCACTTGAGTCCATGAGCTGGAGCTGTAAGAAAAACACCCAATAATCTAAGATTTGTGACAAAATTGTAAGAGTTGGCATCACTACTTATTCTGTAAACATGATACATAAATATACACAAAACCGTGAAAAGGCATATGACGTATGCCTGTTCATATTTTGAAATTAATAGAAGTTGGGAGCCTAAATAACTTATAAATCAGACCTCAGGAATGGAAACACATATAACCCTATAGGGGAACATTTTAACCTCTCTGGACATTAAGTAATGGATTTAAAAATAACCATTTTTCTACCAAGGAATTTTATCACTTGATTATAGAGGGAGACAGCTGAACTGAAGTTCATTTACAAGTTCAACACTACCAACTTAATATACTACAAAGGCAATTCCCCTGCCTTTGATAGTCACATCCCCACACCAAATGCTGTGAATGGCACACATCTACCCTTACTTAATTAGCTTCATTAACACTTGTCCTCCAATTGATAAGTAACTTCCTTTATTGCTATATATGCCACAGACTTTGTAATTTCCACTGCTACTCATCTGATGAAGTGGGTTTTACCCATGAAAGTTCACAACCTAATAAATGTGTTAGTCTTTAGGGTACCACCAGACTGCTCATTGTTTTTACAAGAATTTAATGTATATTCACTATATGGGCCTTGGTGTTTTACTGTCATTCTTATCTTGAAGTTTCTGTTTTGAAATAGTCTTATGAATATCATGTTAAATGCTGACCATTTTGCATTACACTGCTGCTGGAATGCAAACCAGAATTCCTCTGGTTTCTCCAACTGAGAAATTACTAGCCATGCCAAATTTCAGATATGACTTCTCTTTGGCTTCATATTGGCTACGTCTAGACTGGCCCCCTTTGCCGGAAAAGGCATGCAAAGGAG
>JANRFK010004149.1:29735345-29749076 GCA_030068395.1 Apalone spinifera
GGGGGGGGAGCAAATGCCTCGCGATCGACTGGTCGAGCCCATTGATGGGTTGGTGACCATGGCTTTAAAGTGCATATGAAGATATAAATAGATCGATTCAATTAATTGTATCCTATATAGTTTACATATATAGAACAATGTAAATGGTAAAGCTTTTTAAATATTAAAATATGGCATTAAGAATCCCTGTTTGCTGATGGATCAGCTATTTTGATGATAATGGCACATCACCACATAGGAGTCTGAATTTCCAATAACACTCTTAGCCACATTAATACTGATATATGAATATTGACATCAGCAGGGCTTGACAAACAATGTAATCTACTCGCCCATGGCAAGTAGATTACACCCCGGAAGAGCACAGAACCACAGAGCGCAGAACCACATGGCTGGTGAGCCCTGGACATCAGTAAAGAATTACAATGCTATACATTAAACAAGAAGAAAGATAATCATATAAAATAGCATGCCAACCTTTTATATTTTAGGAGATAAAAGAATTCAGGACTGAATTTCTGATCAAGTGAGAAGGAAAGTGAAGCTGACAAGAAGACTTAAAACACAGAGAAGCAGAAGAAATCAATACTATAGGGCTTAACAGGAATTAAACTAATGTCAAATACTATCCCAGTCTGGGTATGTCTACACTGCAATGTTTTTCTGGAAGAAAGGCTGTTATTCCTGAAAAACAATACTTGTGTCCATACTACTATCACATTCTTTCAACAAAAAGTCGAAAAAATGGAGGGTTTTTTCTAATGGCAGTAAACCTCTTTCTACAAGGAAGAACGCCTTTTCCAAAAAACTTTTTCGGAAAAAGACGTGTGTGGACGCGGAAGAGGGAGTTCTTTCAAAAAAAGAGGCCTTCAGGAAATAACATAGGTGCCCTAGTGGCAAACTCCGTCCAAACTAACCAGAACTCTATAGCTCCTGTCTCCTGCCAGCTCTTAAAGCTGCAGGCACCTCATACAAGTCTTGTGTCAGGAAGCCAGCCCAGAGAGCTGCATCTCATTGCATGGCTCTAACTGCCACCCTACTTTGGATCCATGGCCCAGCCACAAACCCCCTGAAACCTCCCCTGGCTCTCACAGGGAGCATGACCAAGGCTCCCAGAACCCAGCCAAGGGCCAGAAAAAACATGTCATCGTGGTCCAGGGTGGAGATTCTGTCCCTCCTGGAGATGTGGGATGAGGAAGAGATCCTACAGGATCTCTGCTCCCGGAGGCGCAACGTGGACATATACGGCCAGATGGCCAAGGCTCTGGCTGCAAGAGATAATCAACCCCACACCCTGGAACAAGTCAGGAGCAAGGTGACAGAGCTCCAGCAGGTCTACGCCAGGGCAAGGAAGCACAGCTCTCGCTCCGGGGCAGACCCCACTCCTTCCCCTATTACAATGAGCTCCACCAAATCCTGGGGGGTGGTGCAGCCCTTGGGGCTAGAGACACCCATTGTCACCCACCCGGGCTCCCTGGCAAGGAGGAAAAGGAGGACAAGATGTAGGAGGAGGAAGAGATGGCCAGCACGGTCACCCTCACCCTTGAGCCAGTATTGAAGGGCCTGGATAGCTCCCAGGCATCTTCTGAGGGCAAGGAGGATCTTCAAGTGAGTGCTCTCTGTTTTTCACACACACACAGGGTAGGCAGGCAGGCGCAAGGGGGATGGGGTGTGATTGTCGCTCAGCCTTCTTAGCCTGGACATCGTGTTGCACTCCGTGCACGTGGAAGCACATGCAGCGCCAGTCTTTGCCATGTGGCCTCAAGAGGCATCCCCAGAGCATCCCCAGGCTCCTGCTCACAGGCTCTGGGGAGGCCATACACATGTCTGATCCCTGCGGGGGGCGCCCTTTCACCACTAGCCACCCCTGGAAGCAGGCTGAACACAAGAGCAAACACACAGCTGCACACAGACCAAGGTGTGCCGCACATGGCACATGGGCATGCCTGCATGCACAAGGCCCCACCCGCTCCCGCGGACAGCACTGCCAGGTGCAGGTGTGTGTGCAGCCCTCAAGGAAGGTTAGGCTGTTCCAGGCCCTTCTCCTGCCTATGGAAGCCCAGTGTGGATGGACACTTCCCTTGCCTGCTTGTCCATGGGACGGGGGGGAAGCAGGAAGCATGGTCCCCTGGGCACCTCATGGCCCCTGGGTGGCAGGGTCTTCTGTGCAGGCCACACATGGCCCTGCTCCCGGGACATAACTGTCCTCTGGCCTGAGGACTGGTGCTTACAGCTCACAGAGGAGGGCAAAGCCTCAGAGACAGTGTCTGCATGGATGACTGACCACCTCTCCCTCCTTATTCCCCACAGCCAAACCAGCCATCGCTGAGGGACAATCACCGCCAGCCAAGGCAGCTGCCTGACCCCAGGAGAGCCACAAGAGCCAGAGAGTCCAGGAGAACCTGATGAGACAGCATGTGGCTGTCCTCTGGGACCTGCAACAGACCCTGGCCAGAAGGTTCAGGGTGATGCCAAGTGGCGGAACCAAATGTGGGCTCAGCTAGTGCAGCAGGGCAAAAACATGTGTGCCTCCATCTGTGAAATGATGGCACACCTGGCTCCTGTCCCTGCTCCTGCCCTCCCTGCCATGCCTGACCCCGATCCAGCCCCCCCCCGTTGCCCCTGTTGTCCCAGTCCCCACCCACCCCCGAGGTCACCAAGGTCCCCAGTCCCTGGGAGGCACTTCTAGCTGCACCATGCATCACTCCCAGCCCTGAGCCCCCTCCCACCTCTGACCCAATCCAGGTTCAGAGTCCCCCTCGTTACTTTTATTATGAAAAAAATATACAGTTTTTTGTTTTCAACACAAAACTGGTGTCTTTATTGACTCTACAAGGAAGGGGGGAAAGAAGGGGTTGCTGTGGAAAAGCAAGTGAGGGCAAGGCACAGGCCCCTTAGTGGGGAGGCCCTGGGTAGAGTTACTGGAGTCCAAAAACGCTCCCTCCTGGATGCACACCCCCACTTGATGTACCTGGCAGATTGCAGTTGTGTGCAGCTGCTTGAAGGCCCTTCCCTTCCAGCCAGCTTCTGCCCTCCTCCCTGGTAGGAAGACCTCTCCCTTGCTCTCCACAATGTTGTGGAGGACACAACATGCAGCGATCACCTCGGGAATGCTGTGCTCCCCAACATCGAGGTGAGTCAGGAGGCACCCAAAGGTGCATTCAACCTGGTATGGGCCCTGCTTAGGTGGGCATTGAATTGGTTGCTGCTGGGGTCCAGCTGGCCAGTGTAGGGCTTCATCAGCATGAGCAGATGCACAGTGGCATCTTCATGTCCCCAACCCAAAAGTCATGCTGGGGGAAGAATGTGCCAACTTCCAGCTTGTGGTAAAGGCTGGAATTCTGCAAATGCGGGCATCATGCACCCTGCCTGACCACCCAACAAAAATGTCTGTGAACTGTCCATGGTGTCAACCTGGTCCATGGAGCACCATGGAGAAATAGCCCTTGCAGTTTATGTATTGGGCGGCTCGATATTGTGGTGCACAGATGGGAATATGGGTTCCATCGATGGCCCCTCCGCAGCTGGGGAATCCGAGGGCGGCAAATCCAGCCATGATGGGGTCCAGGTCTCCCAGGCAGATGACCCTGCGCAGCAGGACAGAGTTGATGGCCCTCATCACCTGCAGAAGGAGACAAAGAAACACACAAAACAGAGAATCAGAGGGGGTGCTTGAGCCCTTGGGAGGTCTCCAAGTCTCCCCCTTCATCCCTCCCTCAAGCACCCCAGGAGCCAAACCCTGTGAGGCCATCTCCCTCACAGGGCTGTGTGAGGGCAGGAAGGCAGACCCCCTCAGGGATGGGGCTTCCCTCCATCGCCAGCCCAGCCCCCACATTTCCAACCCTCCCTTTTCCTTGATTCCCCCTTTCCAGTACTCCCCCCTGCCCCAGGACTGCAGCCTGAGAGCGCCTTACCTCCAGGAGGAGGGCCCCGACCGTGGACTTTCCCACACCGAACTGGTTGCTCACAGACTGGTAGCTATCTGGAGTGGTGAGATTCCAGACGGAAATGGCGACCTGCTTCTCCAGAGGGATGGCAGGTCGCATCTGGGTGTCCCATCATTAGAGAACAGGGGCAAGCCAGGCACACAGCTCCATGAAGGTGGCCTTCCACATTCAGAAGTTGTGGAGCTACTGCTGGTTGTTCCACCTTTCCATGACCAGTCGGTACCACCAGTCGGAACTGGTGTCCAACCTCCAAAAGCATCACTCCATTGTGGAGTGCGGTTGCAAGGGCCTTGCTCCCACTCACAGGGAGAGAGTCCCAATGATCAGCTCAGTGTCGAGCTTGTGCAGGGCCATGAAGGCAGCCTGCACAAACTACTGCAGAAACTGCAGCATGGCAGTGTGAGGCCATCACATGTCCAGAGGCAGCTGTGGCTCCATGGCTAGGAGTATGCTGTGGTGTCCTGAAGCTGGGCAACCAGAGCACGCACTGCTAAAACTTTGCTATCCCATGGAGAGGTAGGCTAGCAAGCAGCAGAAGCAGAGAAATGGCTGTTCAGTTAAGTCCTTTTAAGCATGCGTCTCAGCTACCCTTAGGCAACAGCACCTGGAAGCAACTGCTGACCTTAAATGTGGTTAGCAACTGGTTCCAGGTGGCCTTAAATGTGAGATAGCATCCACACTGATTGGACGCTATCTTTCAAAATAGCTCATCACTCTTTTTGTTGTGCTTTTGCTATGTAGACGCTCCTTTTCGAAATAAGCTTTTCCGAAAGATCTCTTCTGGAAAAGCTTATTCTGAAAGAAGCTTGCAGTCTGGATATAGCCTCTGAATGGCTACATTTGAAAGATACAACAGAAAGCCAATGGAAAAGAAAAGGGAAAATGGAGGTGGTAAACATGTAAAGACAGATGTAAAGGTTCCAGAAGGCAAGTCACAGAAAATCTGGGAGGTGGAAATCAACGTGTAGAGAACCTGAAAAACAGGAAGAAAAAAGTAGATAGTTAATTTATGTGATTAATATAAAAGTAAGTTTTATTTTCAATCAATTTTACATTCATTTCACTGATGTACTGTAGTGATGCTTACTATACAAAATCCCCAATTAGATGGATCTCTTTTAACTCTCAGTTCGTCAGTTTCAGCAAAAACAACAAGGAGTCCTGTGGCACCTTAAAGACTAACCTATTTATTTGGGCATAAGCTTTTGTGGACTGGAACTCAATTTGTCAGATGCATGAAATGAAAACTTCAGTTTGGCAAGTATATACACACATGCAAAGGTAGTTGTGTTACATTACTACGCAAAGGACCATACATGCTTCTTTTGTTTTAGTTCATTGGTAATTTGCTTGCTTAGTATCAATTGACATTATAAGTTTTCTTACTAAGCGCAATTTGAAAAAATCACTGATTTCCTGCTACTTGTAGTGATTACAGTCAAAGTTGAAGAAATGTCCTGTAATATTGATCTCATTCTTTGTTTAGTTTGGGTTTTGGTTTTATTCTTCAATTTATGTGCTCCAGGATTTTAGTGCTAGTATTAGTAGTATTTCTATAATCCATTCTAGGAATAGACCCAAACATGTAGCAGTCAGAAGGATATGAAATTCTCTTTTATACAAAATAATAATCCCAAAATTGTTCATTTGCTCCATTTAATTAAATACTGGTAGTTTATGTAGCATCCAGCTTAATCCCAAAAAAGATAACACTGCCCGCCAAACAGAAGGAAACTCTTAAGAACCTATTGTCCCTTCTTCATGGATCCTGCATATAATTCAGGTTTGTCTGATATCACTTTTGTGTTTTTTACTATAACATAGGTATAAAAGGAACTCAGTATTTTTCTCTCAGAAGGTAACCAATGTGTTCTTTTAAGAGCATAACAGTTATTTACTGCTGTGTTTTAAAATGTGTAAGTAAATCTGTAGGTCACATGGCATGAAGTAGAAGTCAACATAACAATATGCCAGCTGGTAATATCTCCAATTTTGCAGTGAATTTTCTGAGGCAACAAAATTTGGGTCAGGCACATAATTCAAGGGAAAATTTAAACTGGGTGTGATCTAGCCTGCCAAAGGCTGTCTCTACATTCACCTTTTGGCTTTAAATTCTCCACTGTTACTACCACTGATGCAGCTCCATTGGTGTAGTTTGTGGTGTTGTGCTGATGTCTAACTCTCAAGGTTTAGGCAGCATGTTGGTAGAAGTGGTAGCCATTGCATGGGTCTGCACTAGCTTTTTGTATAGTTGCTTCCACCAGTGTAGACCCATTGCCTTCGGTGAAAATATATTTGAAAATGGTGACGGCAGTGTTTGTTCAATATCACAATGTCACATTGAAATCAATATTAGATGTTGAGGATTAGGCGGGCAGATTGGCACTCCAGAGATTGATCTCCCAGGACTTGATTCCACTAAATCGACTACTGATCACACTCCATTGACTCTGGTATTCCAATGGAATGAAAAGAGTAGGAGGAACCATGGTAAATCAAACTAAGGTACTATTACCTACCAGCTTTGTGTTCTTGGGGAGCCAGAGTATAGTCACCAATCAGCTCTATGTTCTTGGGGTGCCAGAGCATAATATTCATGAACTGGGCTCGACAAACAACGTAATCTACTCGCCCATGGCGAGCAGATTACACCCCAGAAGAGCCGGCGCAGAGCACAGAATCACGCGGCTGGCAAGCGGGGCTCACCGCCGCTCGGCAAGCCCTGCTCATGAAAGACCCCCCTGTCCCCAACGCCTCTGCTTGAACTAAAGACAAAGCAATGAAAAGGCAGAGGAAGACACACCTAAACCCCTCTGGACAAGGGTGATATAATTAAGGAAACACCTCTAGCTTCATCTGCATGGAAGATAGAACAAACTGATATCTACATTAGCATAAAGAATGGAGAACATCATTTCCAAAGCAAGAACCACACTGAACTATGAGATACAGAAAGTAGAAAAGTTCTGCCTAGTGAGAAATATCTGCTCCGGATACTAATGAACTCATGCCTACTCTTAGCCTTTACCTAAGTTCAAGATATCTGTATTACCCAAAAATCCTGTGGGGTTTGCTCATCAGGTAGGTTACTACCAGAATGGTTGTGGTGTGAAAATGGAGCTAGGGAAGTGCTGAACCTGGGGGCACATGAGGGTGGCAGCTTAAAGTGCTGTTTAACCCAGCCCACTGAGTCCAAGGGCACATGAGGGACACAGCTTGGCATTGCTGTGCAACCCAGCCTACTGAGCCTGGAGACATATAAAGGGTCAGCTTGTGAGTGCTGATTAACTGGTCCCATTAGACATACTGTTAGTGAATGTGAGCATCTGTGTGTTCGTCTGATTCTTGGGTGGGAAGAACCCAGTTTTGGGGAACATAATTCCTGCAGAAGAGCTCCATTAGAAGGGATTAGCAGTAGAGAGAAGTAAAGCTGCGTATGAGAGCACAAGTAATACAAGCAGCACACTGATAGCACCCGCTCAAGCATAACCCTTATAAATGAGCATACCCCAGAGTAACAGACAAATCTAGTAACAGTACGTTGACTCCAGCTACACTATTCACATAGCTGGAGTTGCATACCTTAGTTCGACATTGCCTCCTAGTGTAGACCTGGCCTTAGTTTATGGGGTTTCTTGTAAGCAGAGCTGTGGGGAAATTGCAAGCAATTTCATACATTTGACAAAAAAATGAAAGAGAAACCTTTATATTTACAAACTTCTCTCTCTGCCTATTTTCTAACCAGACTTGGACCCTCTCAGAGTTGAGATAACCTGTGTGAATCAAGGAGCAGAATTTTGGACCTAATATGCAGTGTGTATTTGCTGCACCTGTACTAGCTGTGACCTCACTATTGTCAGTTTTACAAACTGACTCATGGATAGAGACACAAGATGGTTTTATAGGGGATTTATTGAACAATAATAAACATATACTTTTTTTAAAAAAAAACAGCTTCTTAGATTTACATTCAAGAACCCATAATGTCATTCCTGACACTGTAGGAAATAACAAAAAAAAAGTATGTAAATATTTAAGACATTTAAATAAAGTTCTCTGGACCAATAAAAAATATGGGTCTCTGGCCCTGTTCCCATTGAAGTCAATTGTCACTGACATCAGTAGCTGCAGGATCAACCCTTGTGCTTGTAAATGTTTCACACCAATAGAGCATTTTACAGAGGTGTTGTCTGTGCCACTGTCGTCATGATGGTGACAGCACTTCTGTTAAAATCGCTACTTCAATCATAACAGCCTAATGTGTTGCATGCTAGCCATGGTTTATCGTTTCTTCTGATTGCTGTAACTGCAGAGTTAAATTAACCATTTTTAATTTGTAGACATTCCCTGTTGTGACATAATTTTTGTTCTTTTAGGTCCTAATCCAAAATCCATTGTAGTCAATGGAAAGATTTGGGTAGACTTTAATTGATCAGTCTCTAATAAAACCGAAATTATTTTGGTTTTCTTTTGTTGGGTTCTTTTACTCTTGTTTTTAGACCCCGCGCCAAATTGTTACCACTAAGGTCTACATCTTCTCCCATTGAAGTTAATAACAACACTACCAGTGATTTCAATGGAAACCATATTGGGTTTTCAGTTAGACCAATTTATTTTATGAGCCAGATCCTCATATATGTAAGTCAAGGTAGCTCCTTTAACTTAAATGGAACTACATTAGTTTACTCTAAGGCTCTGGCCTGAGCCCAAGTCCCAATGCCTCCAACTGGGGTGGAGCTCAGGGTTAGACTTCACCCTCAGGTTCCCAGCAAATCTAATGCTGATCCTTGCAACCTAATACAATGGGGATACAATCCACTTTGAGGTCCTAATGCCAAGTTTGAGAACTTCCGGCTTAAACTAATCAGTTTATTCTAACTAACAATTTGGCTTAGTTTTTTAAATAAAACTGCAAAGCAATTGATTTTTACAAATGTGCTTCTGCACATGAGCAGTATTAGCTCTTGTATAAGTAGGTTTTAATGTGTGTCTATGTAAACATTATGATGTTTTATGCCATATCAATACATATCCAAATAAGGACCGAGTGAAGAATTAGCAACTCCTACTACTCCCTAAGGCAATGGTGGACAACCTGCAACTCAAGGGCCATGTGTGGCCCATCAGGATTATCTAATTACAGGCACAAGACATTTTGCTGATGTCCAACAGCAGGCACCGTTCCCTCCCAGCTCACAGTGGGAGTTGCTGTTTCAGGCCAATGAGAACCATGGGGGCAGCATCTGCAGGCGAAGGGGCTGCAGAGATGTTCTGTCTGCTGTTTCCTACTGCTTCCATTGGCCAGGAACAGCGAATCATGGCCACTGGGAAGTGCAGGGGGCAGTGCCAGTGGATGGTCAATGTCAGCAAAATGTTTTGAGACCCACAATCAGATTACCCTGATTGGCAACATGCAGTCCCCCGGCCAAAGCAGCTGCCCACCACTGCTTTACAGGGATGAAGGAGATGAAGAATTGGGCACTGAGGTATCCTAGTGTCTCTACAATCTCTGATTCATTCCAGTTCATTGGGCAGAAACATGTGTTATCTATAATGCATATTTATGCTGATTCTGCAGTACTCCTTCAGGGCCTCTACAGGCTACTGAACACAAAAGCCACCTTTTGGAATATACTTTAACTCCATATGTGTTTTTACATAGTATCAGGTAAGTAATGCACATTGTATACATTTAAGTGTTGAACGTAAAGCAGTGGCTTTCATATTTCATTGCACCACGACCCCATTTCTGACAAAAAAATTACTGCATGACCTAGGAGAAGGCACCCAAACCCCACTACCCTGGGGAGGAGGGGAGGGATCCAAGTCCAAGCCCCAATGCCCCAGACAGGGGTGGAGCTCAGGGTTAGACTAATGCTGGTCCTTACAACCTATTAAAATGAGGGTGCAATCCACTTTGAGGTCCCAATCCCTAGTTTGAGAATCTTTGGCTTAAACTAATGTTTACATCTCGTTATTTGTCACGAAACTAACAAAAGCCAGAATATTCAAAGTTAAGGTTGAGTTAGTGAATTCGCACAATGATGCCCTTTACATTAGTATTCTTCTTGTTGGTGTGAGTCAAGGACATCAGTTTGTAACTTTGCATTTCCAAGCTTTTGTCAACATGTGTCACCCTGACACTGGCTTTGTATTAGCAGCTTTTACTTACAAAAAACATCCACTGAATTCAATGGGAGTTTTCTTTCATGGGGACTGCAGGAATAGGCCCTTAAACATTGTTCAAATGCTGGCAGGCGGGTAGGCACTGGTTTTCAATATTACTGTACATTCAGCAATCCACAATACATTTTAGTGTTCAAATATTTATCAAAACAAATATCAAAAATCATGTAAATTGTACAGTCTATTTTGTAAGTAAACATGTTTTCTGATGATGCACAGAATCACAATTGGTCTTCAGAGGTTACATTTTCATATGCGATAGTTGTACTTCATTTTTAAAGTGTGTTGTTGCATATTCAATAATATGTGAGACATGCGGGCATTTGAAAGTCCTGCAAATGTAAGTATCAGCGAGGATTTAACCATTTCATTACTGGAGAGCTTATTACTTTCTCTTTGATAAATTCTTCCTTTACAGAATTACCATCCCCTGATGCCATGTCAGTCTCTGAAAGTTAAAAAAAAAAAAGTGAATCTCACATAAGTTGGGTGAAATACAATGTTCTTACACATCTACATCTCTAGGCTGGAAAATATTTTTTTAAAATCTCTGGTGATAATCCATGTTATCAGTCTGTCTCTTTGCTGCCAGAGTCATCTAGTTACATCATTTCCCCAGAACTATAGCGTGTAAGTCAGGGCTATTCAACATGTGACCCATGGGCTACAAACAGCTCGTGACCTGTTTGTTTGCAGGCCGCGGTGAGGTTTGCATTTACACGGGGCTCAACACATGGCCCATGGGTGGGGTCGTTTGAACATGGCCTCCACTGGGAACACATTCCACAACAGTGAGGCCTCTCTCAGGTGGGGTGAGCATTGAAAGACGCAAGTGGACAGGCTGGCCAGAACAGATAGGTACAGGGTGTTGGTGTTTCTAGCCCCCAGGAAGGAGGTGCTGGGACAGCCGGGGCATTGTAGGAAGTGCTGGCTGCTAAGCCTTGTGGGTAAAGCCTAAGAGGTGCTGACTGGCTCATGTTGGCCACGTTTGAGTCCAGCACCGCAGCTTAAGGCTTAATCTTTGTATTCGTGTCCATCAGTCTGCAAGAACCTATTTGCATATATTTGCATATATATTTGTATGTATATGCAACCACACTTAAGTTGCAGCCCTCTGCCTGTGCTGTGAGTATCATTGTGCCCCCTGGGGCTTCCAAAGTTGAGTAGCCCTGCTGTAAGTAGTGTGGTCTAAGAGTGTAAACTTAGGACAAAGAACTAGGGGTATGTCTACACTACAAGACAAATTAAAATACACAACTTCAGCTACGTTAATTGCATAGCTGAAGTCGAAGTAGCTTAACTCGACTTTTGGTGATGTCTACACTGCAGAAAGTCAATGGGAGAGCACTCTTCCTTCGACTTCCCTTACTCTTCATGAAAGCAGGGTTACTGGCATTGATAGACATGCTCCTCTCACTTTGGATCAGCTGTCTTACCTAGATCACTAATTTGAACCCTGGAAGATCGACAGTGGCAGCTTCAATCTTCATACCCTAGGTAGTGTAAACATACCCTAGGAGATCTAGGTTCAATTCTTATCTCTGTCCTAGACTTCCTTTGTAAGCATGGGCAAGTTGCTTAATCACTCTGCATCTTGATAATAACAACTTGGACCAGATAATCAGCTGGTGAAAATATGTGAATGTATACTGGTCACATTAGCTGGGGATTTGGCCCACAGTGAGTGTCTACCTGGATTGTGAAGACTCAAATTAATATTAAGCAAAGTTCTTTGACATCCTCATATGAACTACTATGAAATAGGTTACTGTCATTAATTGATCTGTCTCAAGTGATGAATCAGAGTTTTCGAAATCTGGTTGAAAACCTGGACGCATTAAAGCCAATGATAAAACTCCCATTTACTTCAGACTTTGGATCTGTAAAATATTTTGATCAAAGATTGGTGGGAAACAGACCTGGAAAGTTCATGAGAACGGGGTATCTGAAAGATACGACTCTCCTTCCTCACTCAACTACACTCATATATATGCCTAGTAAATCTTTAAAACTCTGGAAACATCTGATGTAAGTAGGTTTAATTAAATATATAATTTTTAAACATAGGTAGAATAAATGTCTATAACTATTTAAAAAGTCATTTTCAATTTTCAATCTTAGTTACTATATTATGTCAAAGTACTGTGATCTGTAGTGATGAGCAACCAAGTTAATTTGATGCAAAAAAGCAATTTGCTGTAGAATTAAAGACCCTAAAGTTTACTAAAGCCTGGTCTTCACTGGAGAAAAAGGTGATTGTATTACCATGTGTTACCTAGTGTAGTTTTCACATGTTAGCTGATGGGGTAAACCAGGCCTATACCTACCATCAGTAATTTTCCTTAAATTACTCATAGATGCTAAAACTACAAGATGCCTTTTCCAAATTAGGATTTTAATACATTTTATTTATCATATGTTATACCCTTTTATCTAATATGGATCCACCTATAGGTTATTCTTTATCTATAACAAGCTGAGAAAAACATTACTGTGAGCTCTCAATGGGAAAATTGTGTTATTAGTTATTTACACAGCAGCATCACTGTACACATACACAGTATAAAATGGTAGAACAATTAAAGTGAAGTGCCCCATCAAGTGTTACCTGTGTGTAAAATTAATTTTCTTCTGTTTGGTGGCTTTGAAGCAGAAAGTTGGAAAAATGGGAACTTCAAACACTTTCCAGTTACTCTGTCACATATGCCAGACTGGCAATTGCAAGTTTTTCTGCATTCCATTCCATAGGTACCATAAGAACACTCTGAAAGAAGACAAATTCATAAGTCTTATGTACCAAAGTAATTCCAAAAGGTGCAGTTCCTATTCTATACTAGTTCCTTCATTGCCCTTCTCATTGTAGTATTTGAACATCTTCCAGTAGTGGTCTGCTATTAGTTTTCTTAATATCTTGTCTGCATATGTTCTTAAAAGTAATTTCAGCATTTTGAAATGCCAACTTTTGTTTCAGATCATCTCCACTTATTATTGATTATGATTATTCTTTATTTTCTATTATACATCGTTCATCCTCAATAGTATGTGCAATAAATACAATTTTATCCTGGTTAACTTTTCCCTGTAGCATGTGTAGTATTATACTGCAAATTAAAGGCAATGTAAATGTTGAGCATAAATATGCAATTAAATTAGATGTAGAGTTAAACATATATGCAGTATCTTATGTTTTCCTTATTCCAATTCATACAAACAATTTCCATTATCAATGGGAATGCTTCAGAATTTCTTAAACTTATAGTCCAGGCTCAATATTAATTTACATACATTCATAATTAATTTCCAGTCTCTGGTGAGTCTGTATTCGGGACAACAGAACCTTCTTATCAGCCTCCACTGAAGCTGCCATAGCCTGCCCTAAGGAGCTATCCAGCATGGTAAATGTATTCATCAATCTTGAGTGCCTATAGCCCACAAAAAACCCAGCATCAAGCGCAGTGAAGAATGTGAACATCCTATTTTGTTGAAAAGCTCACACTCAGAGTACATCTACACTAGCTCATTAGTTCGAGCTAAGTAGGGTAATGATTTAAATATCCCAGGCTTCATTTGCATGTTCCCGGGTGCCGCCATTTTTAAA
>JANRFK010004149.1:29749176-29767307 GCA_030068395.1 Apalone spinifera
TGCCCTCATTACCCTACCTAGCTCAAACTATCAAGCTAGTGTAGACATACCCTCATTTGGGAAGGCTTCTTTAACAGCATATATCTGCTTCCCTTGTGCCAGCCAACAAAGAGCTACTTGCATGTCTGAGAGCAGAACATTCACTTCTGAAGATGTACTGGACATTGTAAAGGAATCTCAACCCAAAACTTTGAATCTGACTTGAGCCCTTCCTGCCTTGAGAAACATAGCCATGAGTAACTGGTGCCAATACCGCATTCAGACACAGAATCTTCCTTTCCTCTTTCAAACAGGCAGTAGTTTGAAATTCATCCTTGGTCCTCTCTTTGAGCTACTTTCATTAGTAGGGTATTTGTCCCCAAGAAATATCAAAGTGAGTATTCATTGAGGGGAAAATATGAGATTACTCAATCTGGACAGCTGCTCTAGGGTTCCGATTTGAAATTATACAAGAAATAAGTAGCAATGTAAAGATCCCAAATTATGAATATTTAAAGTCAAACATTTTATTGTGAAATTGAGATATAGGCCAACTCTGTCTAGACCTTTAACTACATTTGAAGAATTCACCGAGGAACAAGCTAGAACAAAAGGCTTAACTTGTAAGATATATAAAATTTTGATTGGAAAAGTTGTTAAGAAAATAATCCAGGTGAAAATATGGGTGAGGGATTTGGACAAAGAAATTGATTTGGATGAGTGGGTCTTTAGGTGGGACAAGGGATGTATGTCTTCATTAGGAGTAGCTCAGAATTTTTTTTATAAATTACCACATCGATGACATTTGACTACAATTAATATCCATCATAGTTTTGCTACAACAGAGATGCTCTGTTTGGTGGAAAAAAGGGCAAGGTGCACCTGGTGGTTACTGAACAGGAACACAGGTGTCTTGACCTGTGACACACACATAGCAGTTAAAACAATTAAAACAATAATAAAACCCCACCAAAAATGAACATTTCACAGCACACACAATTGTCATCTAAGGGAGAGAATGAAGGAAAGATTAACACATGTGACAGATGTTAGGTATATTGCTTAATGCACTCCTGGAAGGTGGTGAGATACTGCAGTGATGGGGGAGGTATAGGAGTTTATATAGACTAGAAATAGAATATAATAATAAATGCACACAAATCCATATGGGAATACTGTATGACTTTATTGTTTTTTAAAGGACTAAGAAATAGGAGTATTTTTTTCTGTTAACGGTTAAAATTTTATGCATAATAAAAGCCTAATCCTACTGCCCTATGTCAAACATCATAAAAATATTTAAAGGACAGTTTATAGTAATAGTGCAAAGCCTGAAGCCTCTGGACTGCTTATTGTAATTTGGTATTAAACTGATGAGAGTAACAGTAGCATGTATTGATATAACATTTTTCATCTAAGGATCTAAGAACGTTACAAAACTTGATTAACACTTTGAAATCTTGGACTAGTGATTTAACCTCAAATTACCAGTTTGTAAAAAAGTGAGTAAATGATACAGTTTAGGACAGAACTCAGGAATCCTGAATCCTGTGTTACATTTTAAGCATAAAAAGTCTATCTGCTAGCAGAACTCATGTCAGCCAAGTTTCAATCCACCAAAATATTTCTTCACAATCCAATCTACAGAGATTGATTTTCACTTTTAATACTCTCAAACAGCGGAAATAAAAGCTCTTTTAATTTGAGAGGATATTTTTTCACTCTCCTCTTTCCAAAGGATAATGTTGTTGTTTGAAATGAAAAATCCCACTTTTAAACTGTAACTTTCTGCAAGCAGGAGGCCAGCAGTAAATTTAGGCAGTAGACAAATGTAAGTGAATATTGTTTTACCTTTGCAGATACCAAATTCATCACCAAAGTCATCCTCTTCTGTGTAAAACTGGCACTTCAGCCCAGGCCCACATTTGACACCATCCATCCCTGAGACAGTGCGGTAGCAGGTCTCCCCCAGGGCTGCTGCACAAACTCTGCAACAGCCACAGTCGTCAAGCACGGTTCGCTTACAGCGCAACGTACTTTTACACACATTACTGTCACAAGGTTCAGGGCAATCTACTGCATATTTTGCACTCCAAGCAGTTCCGATGTGCACCGGTACCAGGAGAATGGTGAAAAACAGGAAGCTCTTCATGTCTCACAGTGATAAACGCTCAGTTCCAAAGACCAGGTTTAATGTGCAGCCTGGTGGTTTTGTGCAGAGGAAAGCAGCAATACGGAATCCAAAGTAGTAGCTGCACATCAGCCTATACGTGTATGAGCTTTATACAGTGTGTTGCCCACATGCTTTGCCGTCGTCAATTTCCTCAGTCCGATAGTGCTGTCCTCCTGCCAGCCTCCCTTGTTTTAGTTTATAAAATCCAGGATGAAGGTTGGATTAGCACTCTGCTGCCATCCAGGAATTGAAAAGCCTGAGCTGATGTAATCTGTTATGTTTAGTTGGTTGTTTTGCATGAGGACTAAAAACGCTCTCACATCCGTCTCAAGTGCTCAAGGACGTCTGCCAAAAACAAAAACAAACAAAAAAATGAAGTAGGTTACATACCTTCTTTCAGGACAGGAATTGTTCTGATTCTGGCCATATCACTTACAGAACAGCTTTGTCCTACAAATAGAGTTCATGAGGCCAGCTGAAAAATCATGTCCAACTGTATCAGTGCTAAAGGAAGCTCATTTTTAAAAGTAAGTCCTTGCTTTCGTCTCAGTAAGTGAGTGATTGGCTACTTCAAAGAAGACAATGTGATTATGCCATGTAGCTAACATAAGAACAAAAATATGTGTGATTCTTTTGTTGTTTTGCACAGAACAGATACTCATAAAAACAAAAGATGAGTTTCATCATTATTTAGTTACATAGATTCATTCATTCAAAGACTAATGCTAAAACTACTACATGAGGCAGACAGAAATCAGTAGGTCTTTCCCTAGAAACATCAGAAAATCATAAATTTAATTTCCACTAACCTAAATGTCACACAGAAAAGCCAGTTCTTCACCATCCCTGTGTACATAGGCTCATTGATTCTTTTCTTACATACTCTAATTTCACATTGATCTCACTTCATCGTCTTAAGCAGTGTTAATCCTTAGTTCCACCAGGATAACTGATAGAAGAAGGCTCAAAGACCTTATGTCCCCCTCATTTTCAGGTTCATTCCAACTGCCAAAGCCATAACAAGAAATGGCAAACAGACCAGCGACTCAGTAAAACAGATGAGTCAGAAGAGGAAAACTTTCTGATGCAAAGGAAAAACCTCCAAAAGAGTTAAAAATCGACATAATCACTAAACTAATCTCTAAGGCCCAAATCTTGCTGCCATCAAAGTTAATGGGAACAGGATCACAAACATCAAATCTGTATATGGCGATCTATCCTTCTAAGTCATTAATCTTATCTTCTCTAAAATAAACATAGAGCAACATGTGGATGTGGGTATATTACAAAGATTCCCAAACCAAGACACTCCACTACGAATACTTCTCCTCCCTGGAGAGATGTGAGAGAACAAATCCATGACAGCTGTTAGTCATATTGTATAAGGCTCACAGATACTGCAGTGATGTGTACTATATGGAATAGAATAGCATAGAATAGAATGCTTCAGTGCCCACATTTCTGGATATTTTGTAACTTTGTGGTGGTTAAGAAAAAATCTTCAAATGGGGAATGCTTCAACTTAATAGGCAGAGGAGACATAAAATTGAAGGGAGGTAGGTCTTATTATGGAGAAGAACAGCTCTTACAGTGGAAGAATCTGAGTTATAAGCAAGGATATGCAAAGTGATTCAGATAAAATAAGGACATTCCCCTGTCACATAAACTTTCACTGAGATCTCACCCCCTTTCTTTTGAGGCTCAGAAAGATTTCAGAAAGAAAAGAAAAGATTTGAGAAAGATTTGAGAAAAGAAAGAGATTACCTTCTCTTTTCATTACTGTCCACTTTGTGCATCTTTGCTCTTCCAGCTTTCAAGCAGGACTACAGCTGAATATGTCAAGAGGATACAATTTTTGGCTCAACCAGAAGCAAGGAGTACTAGGAATCTTTTAAGAAAGCTTGTTCTTGTAAAATTGTCTGTGCATTTTTAGAAACCCCTCAAAGGCTAAGCTATGTTAAAAAGACATACCTTAGGTGGAAGGGGCATCCATATCCCCATTCTGCATTTTAGGGAACAATCCTACATTGGCAAGGACATGGGATAGAGAATGGAATATGTTTTTCCTGTCTCTGATGATGTTCTGAATCTTTTAACATTCTGCACCTGACTTTTTCATATTTGAATGTTGCTGTTCGTTTTTAACATGCTAGGAAGTAGAGAGATAACACATTTTAAAAATGATATAGTGAGAATATGTATATCACATGCTCAAGAAGAGATTACACTTGCAGTGAGTGGCTTCAGACAGAACATAAAGGTTTTACACAAAGATAGCAAGATTTGAACTTATGATGTGTCTGTCTTGCAAGTTTCACAATAACATAAAACAGAAGTGCCATTTACACATGCCAGTTGATGTTTCTTTAAACACACTAGCTCAGGTCTGTGTCACCACTAGATTTAGGACTGCAAACGTCTCATTTAAGAGCAAGTCCATAAGCATCAGGGCCAAAATCTTTGCTAATGTAATTTGGCAGCTCCACTGATTGCAATGGAGCTGCACCAGTTTACAACAGCAAAGAATTTGGCCTTCAGAATCAACCCCAGGAAAGGAAGAGCTCAGGTAGGGAAATGAGTAGTTCAAGTTATAGCCACAGAGATGTGGGATGGGGGAAGTGCAAGACAGAGTGAAAAGACAAACTGGAAATAAACACGCTACCCCTGATTCGAGAAAAGGAGAGATCGTGCCACATTGAAAATATTTGTTTTGCCAAAGGAAAGCACCAGAATTTCTGTGAAGGTTCTCCTGCCTTCTAGGAACTTAGGAAAATTTTCTAGAGACCTAAGAGTACATCACTAATAAACCTCCCTCCCCATTCCAAATGTGACACCCATAACTCTGTAGTAAATGAGTTATCATTCCAGGAATAAAGCACAAGTTTAACCATATGCAATCAGGAGCCCTGTGCTTATTTATATACAATTAATTTTGTGTGGGCCTAATACTCTCCTTTTATCCATAAATATTGTCACCCCAATTAATATAGCACCTTTATCTGAGTATGTCATTGTAATTTTCCAACATCAATGTATTAAACTAAACAGAATCCCTCTGAGGTGAATACTGTAGGCATTGCTAACTCCATTGTACAGATGGGTAAAGGAGATACAGAAACATTGTATGAATTGTCCAAGTCACTGGTCGAGCTAAAACCAGTCCCCCAAAATCCTGAGTATTGTTTCCTAACTCTCTTCACAAGGCCATGTAACCTGGCAGAATACAGTAATAGAAGAGAAGGCAGAAAGATATAAATTGTGTGTGTTCGTTCGCAGCTGTTACTATGACTACTACTACTAGATAGCACACAGTTAAAGTTCTTTTTTGTAAATAGCTATAGGAAGTACTCATGTAAAACACTGAACAATAAAAGGATGAAAGATTTCTTGCACTTTTGGGTTTCCTCAAGCAAAATGTCCCAGAGAGATGATAAATCAAAAATTATACACAGATGTGGAAGGAAAAAGAAATTGTAAAAGTGAGCTGCACTCTCCCATAGCAACAAGCCAATATTATTTGGAATAGAATGGAACTGGTATTCTGCACTTATAGTCAGGAGCCAAAATAAATTATAACAATATATCAAGAATTACATATATGGAAGAAAATAGTATTAACAAATACAGAACTAATGTATGTAAGAAACAATGGAGAAAATGATGAAAAGGATAGGAAAAATACACTGGTTGTGAGTTATTAAACTGTCCACTGGTTAAGCATGAAATAAATCAGTCCCTACAGTTTTAATAGTTGCTTCCTTGTTTTTATCCGATGAATCTACTAAGTATTTTATTTCTATTGATCTGTGCCCAGTTATTAGAGGCTAGATTTTGCAAACTCTGGGTCAAAAATCTTTGTTGTTGTAAATTGGTGCTATGGAAGTTGAAGAAGTTGCCTAGTTTATAGCAGCTGAGAATCACAGAATCCCAGGGCTGGACGAGATCTCAGGAGGACCAACCCTAACAAAATCATCCCAGCCAGGACTTTGTCAAGTCAGGACTTAAACACCTCTGGAGACAAAGATTCCACCACTTCCCTATGTAACCCATTCCAGTACTTCACCATCCTCCTAGTGAAATAGTTTTTCCTAATATCCCATCTAGACCTCCTTCATTGTAATGTGAGACCATTGCTCCTTGTTCTGCCATCCATCACTACTGAGAACAGCCTCTCTCCATCCTTTTTGGAACCTCCCTTCAGACAGTTGAAGGCTATGAAATCCCCCCCTCACTCTTCACTTCTGTAGATTAAATCAGCCCAAATCCCTCAGCCTCTCCTCGTAGGTCATGTGCTCCATCCCCCTAATCATTTTGGTTGCCCTTCGCTGGACCCTCTCCACATCCTTTCTAAAATTGGGGAGGGAGGCAGAACTGGATGCAGTACTCCAGATGTGGCATCACCAGTGGCAAATAAAGGGGAATAATCACTTCTCTAGATCTGCTGGCAATGCTCCTCCAATGCACCCTAATATGCCATTAGCCTTCCTGGCTACAAGGGCACATTGTTGGCTCATATCCAGCTTCTCATGCACTGTAACCCCCAGGCTCTTTTCTGCTGAACTGCTACTTAACCAGTCAGTCCCCAGCCTGTAACAATGCTTGGGATTCTTCTGTCCCAAGTGCAGGACTCTGAACAGGACTCTGAACTTGTCCTTGTTGAACCTCATGAGATTTCTTTTGTCCCAATCATTCAGTTAAGAATGCTATGACTTAAATGGAATCACTCATATCATTTAAAGGAGGAAGGGTTTTTAGGATCAGACCCCAATGCATTAAGATAGCTATCATTGTAAGTAGTTTATAGTACATTTTTCCATACATGCCAGCTGGCAGACACCATAGCTATACCAGCAGATATAACTGTTATCCTCTTCTGTAAGAAAAAACAATATTACAAGACCCAGCATTCAAATCCTACATTTGTATTTGTGTGTGTAAATGCAACTTTAGGACTGGCACATAGAGGTAAATAGATTAATACCTTTTCAAATGACCATGTTCTGAAATAAATGCAGGATTTGGAGAGTGTTGAGCTTGCACAAGATCATTTCTGTGAATGCTTCAGTTACACCTCTCACTGATTGATCATTATGAAGCAGTGGAAATGGATTCTTCACTGTACAAAATAGTCACAGCTCTAGGGTATTCAATTAGGCCAGAGCTGAGGATCCTTACTTTGCCTTTTATTCTGCTCTTACTTAGACATTATACTATTATACTCTTAATTTCAATAAGGAATTGAGTCAAGTCATTAGCATTTTGTCTATTGTGTTTACTCAGTACTTTGGATATGTTACATTTTGTACAAGTATTAAGTATTATCATCAGTTCAGATATATGAAAATCACTATTGTTCATTTCCAATGACTAGTCCTTAAGCTAAACATATTTTAATGTGCATTCCAGAACTAGCCAATCCTTCCTCAGGCTTCCTTTACAAAAAAAGCCTTAAGCACAATGCTATAAAACAAGCAAGATTCAAAGGAAACCCACAAAAGGAAGCCAAGCTGCAAAGTCCAAAATAAGAAGTCAGAAATAGGAAACAAAAGATAAAAATCAGGAAAGTGTGGTAATTACAAGGACTCCCTTTTGTATTATTTATTTTCTTGTATCTTTTCAGTGAATTACTTATTGCCCTTTGTTCCACATAATGCGGTGGCTCAATTTTTCTTTTCATAAAAATAGATGGTTTGGGACATTTCTTACTTGCTGCAAGCAGAGTAAATAATTGTAAATGCATATATTTCCTCTCTAGGCAGACTAAATAGCTTGATGCTAAGGAAATAGCCCTATAGTTCCTATATAAATCACTGCTGAGGATAGTTTATTTGCAATTAATGACAGGGATTGGCAATTATAGTCATTTTAAGAAATGATAGTGTTCTAAGTCAGAAAAACATTAAAATTATACCTGCACATAATTCTTCATTGAGTCACAGAATGTAAGGCCATAAGGGACTGTAGTGATGATCTAATCTGACCTGTATAATGCAAGTCACTGGACTTCCAAGAAGTAATTCCTATTTCACATCCAATAGCCGTGATGGAAGTAATACATATATATTAGAAAAACATCCAATTTTGATTTTAAAATCTCCAGTGATGGAGAATTCCCCACAAGATTTGGTAAGTTGTTTCAATAGTTAACTATATTCACTACATATGATGGACAGGGAGTTAGTTACAGCTAGAAAATATTAGGTAAATCAGGGGCAGATTCTCAGTTATGTTAAGCTTTCTTTTCACCACTTGATGTCCATTTATGCTGCCAAAGCAATGCAAAGAGTCCTCAGCACAACTCAAAATTAGTCCTAAAATGTTTAGTGACAGTTGTGAAAGACATATATTTTCCTTTTTGCTTCTAACAGCTATTTGAAAGACTCAGATCTTTTCTCTCTTCTTGAAGGAGATTTATTATTCAAGGAGATTTATTATTCAGAATAAGGATGTTAAGTATCAGTTAATTGATTAGTCGAGTAGTCGATGGACCTTCCCTCTACTACTCGACTAATGGATAGGCACTTCCGCATTCCCAGAGTCCTGCTGGGGCTCTTGTACATTTTAAAAGAGGAATGAGGAACTCTGTGTGAAGCCTGGGGCCAGCGGGAAGTCCTGCTGACTCTGGGCTGCACACAGCATGCCAGCTTGGAAATGCACAAGAGACTCCAGTGGGGGCTCTTGTGCATTTCAACGCAGCAGTGCAGCATGGAGCCCGGAGTCAGCTGGGGACTCAGAATCCCCCACTGAACCTCTGGCTCCATGCTGCGCTGCAGATTGAAATGCCACATGGAGCATGGGATCAGCTGGAGACTCCCCAGCTAATCCTGGGTTCCGCAGAAATGCTGCGCTGAAGCCCAGCTGACCCTGGACTCCATGCATGTCAGCGCTGCACAGCTGATCCCAGGCTCAGCTGTGTGGCACTGCCTCTTTGAAGTACCCCCTGTTCCCTCCCCCCCCCCCTTTGCTGCCTCTATCTGATAGAGGCAGCAAGCGGGAGGGAATTGACTAGTCGACTGACTATCCAATAAGCATTTGCTTATTGGATAATCGACTAGTCCTTAACATCCCTAGTTCAGAATACAAGAAAACAGCACTGTGCCTCCACTCTGCCCTCCCTTTCCAACAGCTTTTTCTGTATTCAGTCCTCTCAAATGACTTTTCACTCTTAGTAATTCATCGCCCTCTAATCAAACCTTCACTTTTTTTAATCAAGAAAAAATTCCTTGCATATCCTGTTTAGGTGCTCAGATATGAATGTTCAACTCATTCAATATGTAATTTTAATGGCTATTGTAATCTGGATAATACTTTACATCTCTCTTCCCACCCCCAACCCGCCCGCCCCTCCAGAGCAAAGCTAGACTAAAACACACCAAATCAGAGAGTTAGCATTTTACACTCAGGCTATGTCTAGACTGCAGGGAAAAGTTGGAAAAAGTTGCACAAATTGCAAAGTGCAATCTGCGTATCTTTTTCCGCTTTTCTTCCAAAAGAGGCCCATCAACTCGTGGCCAAATGTCGGGAAAACGCCTCTTTCAGAATATCCCTTCTTCCTCATAGAACAAGGTTTACAGGGATGCTGAAAAAACGCATCTGCTTTTCTGAAATTTTTTTTGGAAAAGCAGACGCATTCCTTGGATACGGCAGAGCTTTTCCGGGATACCTTTGGTATCCCGGAAAAACTCTGCAATGTGGACATAGCCTCATTGTGCTTGATATAAATGACAGAACAACATGTAGCGCAATGGAGAACCAACCCTAAGATGTGTAAATTGGACTCTTCCAGTGACCAGCACAAGCTATGAAAGAGTGATCTGAATTCTATTCTGTCTCACATGTCATCAACAGAATTACAAATTGAAGAATCTTTACTCCTTGAGTAACAGTTACTTCTCGAGTAACAGTTAATTCGAGGGAAGGGTTTTGGATCGGACTACCGCGTCTACACGCGGCAAGTTAAATCGGGCGCCTGGCATTTTAAAATGGCGACTGGCCGCGAATATGCTAATCAAGCGCGGGATATTTAAATCCTGCACTTCATTAGCAAGTTTGGTATGCTTCATTTGCCTCCCTATTCCGAACTAGGGGGCAAGCGTAGACATACCCTATGTAACTATCTGTGAGGTTTTGTAGTACTCATCACTATACCATATAATTGCTTCCCAAGCAAATAGGCATAGTGTAGACATTGCCATAATAATAATACCATGACTGGTTAGATGTATGGGTGATGCCATACTCTGGATGAACTCTTTGGTTGCTGTGAAGAACAGGGATTGGATGCTAGTGTGTCCTTGAAATTCTCTACATGGAAGGTGAAGGACTCTAAGAAAAATGCACTTGAAGGGTTCTAATGGCACACCTGGGTAGCAAGTCTATTCGTTCCTCCAAGGGGTCAGCAAGGTATCTGTCAGGAGGCCTAAAGACCCCTGTTCTACATTCTTTGTCCTCCACCTCACACATTACATGGATAGCCCAGATAGTTTTGCATCTGGGGTAATGTTTCTGCATACACTGTGAGTGAAATCTGGCCCATTGGAGTCAACAGCAGTTTTCCCACTAACCTTGATGGGTCAGAAATTTATCCTATATCTTCAGCATGTTATGACACATGAGTGTGTCATGATGCGTAATATATGAGACAATTATCACATGCTTTACATCTAGCCTTGAAAGATTTTTACTGAAAGTATTAGAGATAAAGGAATCAAAGCAAATTAAAGTCCTTTTTCAGTTTTTAGTCAAAGTAGGGAGGTCAAATTATTAAAAAATAATTAGGATTAATTGCAGTGTTACACAATAATAGAATACCATTTATTTAAATATTTTGGATGCTTTCTACATTTTCAAATATATTGATTTTAATTTCAGCACAGGATACAAATGTGCAGTGCTTATTTAATATTTTACTGTACAAAACAAAAGAAAGAGTATTTTTCAATTCACCTAATACAAGTACTGTATAAATCCATGATACACCCACATCTTGAATACTGCATACAGACATGGTCACCTCATCTCAAAACAGACAGTTTAGCATTGGAAAAAGTTCAGTAAAGGGCAACAAACCAATTAGGGATTTGGAATAGCTGCCATATGAAGAGAGATTAAAAAGACTGGGACTTTTCAGCTTAGAAAAGAGGAGACTAAGGGGGGATATGATAGAGGTCTATAAAATCATGCCTGGTATAGAGAAAGTGAATAAGGAAAAATTATTTACTTGTTCCCATAACATAAGAACTCACCAAATGGGTCACCAAATGAAATTGATAAGAAGCAAGTTTAAAGCAAACAAAAAGAAGTACTTCTTCATGCAACACACAGTCAACCTGTGAAACTCCTGGCCAGTGGATGATATAAAGGCCAGGACTTTAACAAGATTCAAAAAACAGCTAGATAAATTCATGGAGAATAGATCCACCAATAGCTATTAACCAGAATGGGTAGGAATGGTGTCCCTAGACTCTGTTTGTCAGAGGCTGCAAATGGGTGACAGGGAAGAAATCACTTGATAATTACCTGTACTGTTCATTCCCTCTGGGGATGAATATTGGCCACTGTCAGAAGTCAGGATACTGGGTTAGATTAACCCAGTATGGACGTTCTTATGTTCTTATGTACTATTATTGTTTACTTGCATGATGGTATTGTGACCAGATGCCAGATCAGCATTAGCGTTCCATTGTTCTAAGATCATAGTCAGATTTATTTAACAAGGCCAATAGTACACTTAGCACTCCAGTATGGAGAGGATACATGCCCCTAAGATTTACAATAGAAAGTGAACCACACAGCAGTACCATCGATGGCATCATAAATTCACATTCCAGCTTTATGGCTACTGAAGGAGAAGGATATAAATATAATTCCTGTCTTAAAATTATTCTTTTTGTGTAACACATTTTGCATGTAACAGAACATCAGTGAAAGGTTTGGGATTGTCTGCACCATAGGCTGCTGACTTTTATTATAACCCTTCCCGCCTGCCTGCTCCTGAAGGAAGTGGAAGTTGCATTCTCCCGGCAAATGGGGGGTGCCAAACACATGGGCATTATGTGATTCCCTGCCCTGCACCCCATGCTCAGACCCTCCTCCTCTTTTTCCCCCTCCTACCCACCTGCTCCTAAGGGAAGGGAAAGTTGCTTTCTCCCAGCAAACAGGGGGTGCCGAACACACAGGCACCACATCCAGATCCCCTTCCCCTATGTGCCTTCTCCCCCCCCCCCAACCTGCTCACTCCTGGGGGAAGGAAGTTGCACTCTTCCAACTGACTGGTAGCTGTCTGGTGTTGCAAGTTTCCACAGGGGAATTGACACACACTTCTCCACTAGCAGAGCGGGTCTCATTCTGGTATTCCTGTGCTTCAGGTTGGGGAAAACAATTTACAAACTTCCATGAAAATTGCATATGGAAGTTTTGTAGCCACTGCTGATCATCCCATACTTGCATCACAATGCAGTCTGGTGCTTGTCTGATGGAACCAGAACTTGCATTCAACAGTGTACCGAGGATTGAATGCTAGTAGCATTTGCCATTCTCTCAACTCAAGTGCTTTGCAGAAGAGCATATTTGTGGACTCCTGAGATTCATCCTCCTTACTGCAGACCCTGGATATGCTCTAGACATACTCCAGCATTAGGCACACCAAGGTTAACATCATTATCATAATGCTTTGATGCTCAACAGGATCCATGATGGGTTCCCTGCTTTCACTGCTATGGCATCTGCACAGACAAAAGGTTGCTCTCAAGCAGAGGGGGAGGGAGATGAGTGCTTTATGAGATGCTGATAACATGTTTCCAGCATGCCCTGGAAACATAACCCAGATTGCAAAGGGGTGCATCACTCTCTAAATTGATGGTAGCCACCCTACTGGGGACATGCTACTTTGAACTACATCAAATTCTTGCACACAGTAGGGACATGAACTTTCAACTTTATAAAATAAGATGCTAAAAAGTCTACCTTAATAAATTTGACCTTATCTCAGAGTGTAGACATGGCCTTAGACACATTTTCTACATCAAGAGTTTCAGCAAAGCTTTGAAGTGAACACTTCACTGAAGCAAAATAGGATTCTGACTGCTACAACTGACACCTAACTGAAGTGAACAGAATGAGGAGGAAAGAGTTCTAACATTTTTCTGTGGTGTCTGTCTTTAGCTATTTTTTATGTATGTACAGGGTGAATATTACCTTGCTACCAAAGCACCTTAGTAATACAGAAATGAGAGTTTTGTGAGGGCATGTTAGTAGAGCAAAAATGAATCAGTTTATATGGTGAAGATTCTCTCTTTACAAAGAAAAGAAAAAAGAAAGAATGCCAACCCCAGAAATAAATATTAAAATTTTGTTGTTACTTGTTTGTATATGTCAACCGTACTGACAGCCTGTTACAGAACCAGTTAAAAGAATCTCACAGTTTCATTTTGAAGTAGCTGAAGATTAGTACTGTTTCTGGTTGACTTTCATTAAAATAGTTAAGAAATATTATTTTCATTCCTCTTTCCCTTTCAAGTGTACAAGACTTGATACAGCTCTGAGATTTACAGGGTATGATGCATTAAGTGACAAACTGTTGATTGCACTTTAATGAGCAGTAGGTGATTTAATAAGATCTGCAACTACATATGCCAAAATATCTTGGATTGTGAAGGAGCTATTAGTAACCAATTACAATTTATTAAAGAAAGAAAAAGAGGTTGTTAGCAAATATTACTAAGTCCAAGATTCTCTGCAACAGACAGTTGTGGTATGTCATAAACATACAGAAATGGAAGCATCTGAAGTGCCTGTAAACTGTACAAGGTGAAGATAAATGATAGAAACTGGTAAATCCTCAAGGAATCCATTCTGAAGCACTTGGAAGAGGGGAATGTGATCAGGAATAGTCAACATGGATTCACCAGGCGTAAGTCATGCCTGACCAATCTGATCAGCTTCTATGATGAGGTAACTGGCTCTGTGGACATGGGGAAGTCGGTGGATGTGATATACCTTGACTTTAGCAAAGGTTTTGATACAGTCTGCCACAATATTCTTGCCAGCAAGTTAAGGAAATATGGATTGGATAAATGGACTGTGAGGTGGATAGAAAGTTGGCTAGATTGTCAGGCCGAACAGGTAATGATCAATGGCTCAATGTCAAGTTGGCAGTCGGTTTCAAGCAGAATGCCCCAAGGATCAGTTCTGGGGCCGGTTTTGTTCAATATTGTTATTAATGACCTGGATGATGGGAAGGATTGCACTCTCAGCAAATTTGCAGATGATACTAAGCTAGGGGGAGAAGTAGATACATTGGAGAACAGATATAGGGTTCCGTGTGACCGAGGCAGATTAGAGAATTGGGCCAAAAGAAATCTGATTAGGTTCAACAAGGACAAGTGAAGAGTCCTGCACCTGGGACAGAAGAATCCCTAACATTGTTACAGGCTGGGGATCGGCTGGCTAGGTAGCAGTTCAGCAGAAGAGGACCTGGGAACTACAGTGGATGAGAAGCTATATATGAGTCAACAGTGTGCCCTTGTAACCAAGAAGGTTAATGGCATATTAGGGTGCATTAGGAGAAGCATTTCCAGCATATCTAGAGAAGTTATTATTCCCCTTTATTCTGTACTGGTGAGGTCACATCTGTAGTATTGCGTCCAGTTCTGGGCCCCCCACTACAGAAAGGATGTGGACACATTGGAGAGGGTGCAGTGGAGGGCAACCAAAATGATTAGGGGGATGGAGCACATGACTTACAAGGTGAGGCTGAGGGATTTGGGCTTATTTAGTCTACAGGAAAGAAGAGTGAGTGGGGATTTGATAGCAGCCTTCAACTTCCTGAAGGGAGGTTCCAAGGAGGATGGAGAGAGATGGTTCTCAGTAGTGACGGTTGGCAAAACAAGGAGCAATGGTCTCAAATTACAATGGGAGAGGTCTAGGTTGGATATTAGGAAAAACTATGTTACTAGGAGGGTGGTGAAGCACTGGAATGGGTTACCTAGGAAGGTGGTGGAATCTCCGTCTTTAGAGGTTTTTAAGTCTCAGCTTGACAAAACCCTGGCTGGGATGATTTAGTTGGGATTGGTCCTGCTTTGGGCAGGGGGCTGGACTCAATGACCTCCTGAAGTCTCTGCCAGCCCAATGATTCTATGATAAACCATGAATAAGAGATACAATGTCCATAATAAAATTACTTGATTTAATTTGTCTGTATGTGGTCAATTGTTTTGTGAACTGTTCAAAAATCAAAAGAGCATTTTGAGTTTCTTTTTGTCCTTCTATTACATATCCAGGAACATTATCTTGTGTTTGCATTGAACTTGGTTCTGAAAACACCTCTTACTGATATCAGATTGCATTACCAAAAAGAAAGACTCCTTAGAGAGCTCTTTTACAGACTAGAGGATCTGTAGTTGTAAGATTAAACAAGGAATTTGACTAAAAATTATAGATAGGATCCATAATCAAAATATATCACTACACTTTTTGGAAACAACATTTGTCGACACTAAATGTAGCAAGGTCTCTATTAAGCACTAAAAGTTTGTTTTTGAAGAGTACATATTATACATGCACTGAATTAGTTTTACAGAGGAATTAAATACAACACATTAATCTTTGGTGCCCAGAAAGTGAAATTTGGAAACTTGTATTGCAATACACACAAGTGAACTAACCTAATTAGTTTAAGGAAATTGAGTAGTGATTAGTATTTGTATCTTTTCACAATGTCTGAGTTACCCATGCCCTCTACTGGATGGAATGTCAGAGTGGCAGAGATCATAAATGTGTATAATCTCAGTATACTCCACAAATAGGAATATATGGCAAATTACCATTCAGACAATATTCTTGGAATGTATTTCCTAAGTACTTATCACTTTCAGACACTGTCAAGGTCTTCAGTTAAATAGTTATGGTGACTGACAAAGGCATAAACCAACAAGAGACTATCCCCCACTGTAAACTCTGGATCTGAATCTTCCTGAAGTTCAGAGGTATTCTAGTGTGGTTCTCATCTCTAAAACCAACAAAGAAATTTCAGACATAGATGCAGTGAGTGGGTAAGAGACACGAGTATCACAAAAATTGACAAGTAACTTTACTCTTCCCTAAGGTGGAAGTTTTCAGAAGTTTTCCATTTTACTCCTTGTGTGTACACTCTTAATAGATCTCCACTCTGCATTCTTGTAGTTCTTTGTACATTATCGACACTACACACACAGCTATATGAGCAGGGGAAACCTGTGTCCTTGAATACCCACTACCCCTGTGGCTAAGGCATTCATCTTTGATGTGAAAGTCTCAGGTCTGAATCCCACATATGTCTGATTTGGACCATGGATGTGGAGCCAGATCTCCCCCATACCAGGGTGCCCAAACCATTGAACAATTGGCTAAAATGGGGCAAGAAGAGGATGATCTATTTTAGGCAACTAACTCCAGGAGAGAACCTCTGGATTAAAATCTTGACCACAAAACAGTGAGCACCTCCCTCCAGCCTGGTAATCAAGCACCTTTGGCCCTGATCAGTGGGAGTTAGGCACTTTTGTACCTTTGAGGATCTGGGCCTAAGTCCTGTCCCTTTCTGTATTTCACTCCTGGCTAGCTTACGGGATCTTTGCTCAGCATGCTGACTTCTAAGAATTCCTTAGACACCTAATTCTCCACATGTGTTGTATGGCTGAGCTTTCATGAGTCAAAGAAAATAGCCATTAAAAATATATCTACTCTGCCTTGTAAATTCACTTGATAAGCATCTCTCTTAGAAAATCTGGTTTCCCCTCTATCATACAACACGCTGCTATCTTTTTATGGTTTCCGTTCTGGGTTTTCCTCTCATTTATTTGAACATTTGCTACCTAAGATGCCATGATGGCTTTTCTGATTAAGTGATTCCCCATCCTGTCACGTGGCATTTTCTATAGCTTTGATATCTTCTTTGGACTTGGGTACTGGTACAACATACTGGTTTCAGTTTGCTCTACCATTCAGCTGCAGGGGCGGGGAGAGAAAAAAAATGCAGAGTCATACAGAGAGGAAAGAAAATGTAGTCACTCCTTTTTAACTGGCATTTAGACTCTAAAAATATTTTCCCTTCTAATAATACTCTTCACATATCCTAAAGAAAGATTCTGATTTTAATTACACCAGTGAAAATCCAGAGGAATTCCACTGCAGTCAAAAGGCTACTCCAGATGTACAGCAGGGAAAATGAGTTCAGGATCTGGTCTTTGGTCTAGAATTTGGTCTAGAAGGAATTTTAAAACACATAAAGACAATGCAATGTGCCCCTTAGAAACTTGTGAAAAGAAAAAGCCCAGCATAATGATCAGACGCTACGAAATAGATATACATGGGGAAAGTCAGGTCCAACTTGACACTCCAGAGTGACAAAATATTTCCTAGAGCTGTAGTAGAAGATGATCAGGGTTCTGAAATCTGAAAAGTGCAAAAAGATTTGAATGGTTCAAATTTCACAAGTTTTCTATCTTTATCTGACAAACTTGCTCTTCATCACAGGCCTGCATGAGCCTATCAGATTTTCAAATGGAAAAGTAACAAAAACACTGACATAACCTCACTCCGATTGTTAGTAGTGAAAATGAAGATTTGATGATGTTGCTGAAAGGAAATTCAGTGTTCCAAATACAATTACCATACCATGATCTCATTTGAATAGGGATTTATGTATTTGTAGTAGGATGATGGAATGAATGCTCAGTTAAACTGCTCTGGCCAGATAGCCTCAAATGAACAGTGCAATAAACCTAATGTATGTGCCATAAAGTGTGTTGTACATTCAAACGCACAATGTATGTGTGTTGGAAATAACCTAATACAGCAATAAATGTGTTAGTCTTTAAAGTGCCACCTGATTACTTCTTGTTTTAACTTCATCAGTGTATGCCTCTACAGTGAGCACAATAAATGTGAACATATTAGGGAGGCTTCTGCAATAATGGTTTCCCTGGTTCTATGTAAAAACATA
>JANRFK010004149.1:29781710-29793003 GCA_030068395.1 Apalone spinifera
CTCTGAGGATAGAACAAGAAGCAATGGGCTTAAACTGCAGCAAGAGAGATTTAGATTGGACATTAGGGAAAAGTTCCTAATTGTCAGGGTAGTCAAACACTGGAATAAATTGCCCAGGGAGGTTGTGGAATCCCCATCTCTGGAGATATTTAAGAGTAGGTTAGACAAATGTTTATCAGGGATGGTCTAGACAGTATTTGGTCCTGCCATGGGGGCAGGGGACTGGACTCGATGACCTCTCGAGGTCCCTTCCAGTCCTAATATTCTATGATTCTATGATCATTTGTAGCTTTGGCATAAGAGATTGATCGCTACTGAATATATGTATAGTTTTGGATGAGGAACAGTTAATTATGTTATTCTTTGTTTTTCAGTGATAAAGGCAGAGTTCTTCTCGGAGCTCATTCAATTTCAAAGAAAGAGAAAGAACAACAGACTTTTAAAATTGCAAGATCAGTTCGCTACCCTTGCTATAATGAACAAGCAAAAGAAAATGACATTATGCTTTTGCAGGTACAGCATTTTTTATTAAAAATAATTTTAAGAAAATGCAACTCTCTGTCCTAAGAGATTTGATGCCACCCTCCACCTTAGAAAGACTCAAGATAAAATATTTAGTTATACAATATTTCTGATTTATTGATCTGTTTTTCATACACTCATTTGTCATTTTATACTTTCCCAAACTTCCTGTGCAGACTTCTGACTTCTTATAAAGAGCATTGACTGTAGAAAATATTTTTGTGCACATAACTTCCTATGCATGACACCTGAATAAGTTAAATAGATATTGTGCCAAGTATTGTATAATTTAATGTTATAAGGAGTGTTGTTAGTCAATTCTATTATGCCATTTAATTTTTTAAAATCTTTTTAAGCTATACATTAGCTTTTTAAATTTCCAATAACATTTACATTGCTTTGTCAAACACTTGAAAATTAGGAAAAGCTCAATTTACAGTTGCCTGATGGTACACTTTGCACTGAATGAGGCAGGGATTAAGTGGAAAATTATAATATATCATCCTACAATTTAAAAATGACATGATAATGAAATGCATGAGCAACTGTAAATCTGTCAGTTCCTAAATTTCATAGAATCATAGAACACTAGAACTGGAAGGGACCTCAAGAGGTCATTGAGTCCAGTTTCTTGTCCTCATGGTAGGACCCAGTACCATGACCATCCCTGATAGATGTCTATCTAACCTGCTGTTAAATATTTCCAGAGATTGAGATTCCACAATCTTCCTAGGCAACTTATTCCAGTTAGGAAGTTTTTCCTAATGTCCAACCTAAAACTCCCTTGCGACAGTTTAAGCCCATTGCTTCTTGTCCTATCCTCAGAGGCTAAAAAGAACAATTTTTCTCCCTCCTTGTTGTGACACCCTTTTAGATACCTGAAAACTGTTATCATATCCCCAGGAACTTGACTTTGCAATCTAAATAACATTCTTTTAATGTAGGTTTGTCTTTGGGGGGCGGGGAATCTGTATAGTGTACTAGGATTTTTTAAAGGAAAAAAGCAAAAATACATTCTGTTATATTCAGCTACAAAAGGTCCTTTGTTGTGCATCCATAGAGTTAACCCCCTGAATCCTGAACATTTTAGTATAGATTTCTGCTACATTAGCTACAGGACTAGCTGAAGAAAAGGCTACTATTCCAGAGGACAGCAATAAACCACTGAGGACTTTTTCTGGGCCTATGGGGTAGTCACCAAGACTGGCCTAATTCTTTCTCTTCTGTCCCACTCTAGGGAGATACAGGAGTTCCAACCCTATGGACTCCTCTGGGAATAAGCCGCTGGGGCTATGTGCTAGGTTCAGGGCCAGAGAATGCGAGCTGAGCCCAGCCTTTTCTTTTTCCTTTCCCCCATCAGGTGCTCTGACATCACCTAAGGTACAACTGGTTGGAAAATAAAGTGGGTGGTTCCATGGAAAATTTCAACAAAACCTTTTTTTGTCTGTTTTACTCTGAATTTTCTATGGATTTTTTCAATTTTGGGCAATTTTTCTCAGTCAAAAAACAAAGTATTTCAATTCAAATTGTATTCCCTCATGTCAGTTCTAGTTCTCTGGCTTTGTACTCCCATTTTCTTCTGTTAGGCTAGCTTTCTGGCCAAACTATATTTCTGACAGCTTCATAAAATTTAAAACTAGAAGGAATCATCATGATCATCTAGTCTTACCTCCAGGACATTCCAAGCCACAGAATCTTACCTAGCCCTCCTGTAATGGACCCCTAACCTTAGACTGAGTTACCGAAGTTCTCAAATAATGATTTAAAGATTTCAAGTTACGGAGAATCCACATTTTATATCAGTTTAAATGCACAGGTGACCCAGGCCTCATGCTGAAGAGTAAGGCAAAAGCAAAAAAAAAAAACCACACACAAAAAAAATCACCATGGTCTCTGCCAAACTGACTCAGCAGAAAGTTCCTTCCCATCACCAAATATGGTGATCAATTAGACTCTGAGCATGGGGGCATGACCCACCATCCAGACACCTGGAAAAAAATACTCTGTAGTAACTCAAAGTCCTCCCCTTCCAGTGTCCCATCATTGGCCGATTAGGTTTTTTCCTCCTGGTACTCCCCTCTGAAGGCTGTTCCAGGACTTCATGCCTCTCATGGTTAGAAACTGTCATCTAATTTCAAGCCCAAACTTATCGATGCTATTTAGATCCATTATATCCATTTGTTCTTGTGCCATGTCACTTAACTCTTCCCATTCAGCCCACCCCCAGTATTTATTCCTCTGGTGCATTTATAAAGAGCAGTCCTATCTCCCTTTAGCCTTCTTTTAAGTTAGCTGACCAAGCCAAGCTCTTTGAGTCACCTCACATAAGATAGGTTTTCCATTCCTCTGATCATCCCTAGCAGCCCTTCTCTGCACCTGTTCCAATATGAATTAATCTTTCTTAAACATGGGTGACTAAAATTGCACAGAGTGTTCCAGATGAAGTCTGATTAGTGCCTGGTATAGTGTTACTAACAGTTAATAGTTTCTTGTCTCTATTGGAAATACTTCACATGATACATCCTAAGTCTGCACTAGTCTTTCCAGGACTGCATCACATTGGCAGCTCATAATCATCCTGTAATCAATCAGTACACCCTGGTCTTTCTTCTCCTCCGTTACTTCCAACTCATAAAACCCCATCTTATAGCAAATAATTGTGTTGTTAGACCCTAAGTGCATGACCATGGATTTTCCACTATTAAAATTTCATCCCATTTCTATTACTCCAGTTTTTGAAGTGTCCATATCTTTTTGAATGATATTTCAGGACACTTCCATATTGGCAAAACCTCCCAATTTCTGTCATTTGCAAATTTTGTTAGCACATTCCCACTCTTTGAGCCAAGATCATTCATAAAAATGTAAAATAAGATTGGTTCCAAGACCAATCCCTGAAGATCTCCACTAGTAATTTCCCTCCAGCCTGTCCATTCACCTTTCAGTATGACCCATTGTAATCTCTCCTTTAACCACTTCCTTATCCAACTTTCATTGCTTATATTAATCCCCATAGTCTACAGTTTAACTGATAATTTCCCTTGTAGAATTGTTTCTAAGGTCTTCCTGAAATCCAGGTACATTTGATTTATTACATTTCCTTTAAACAATTAGTTATAATCTCAAAGAAGGAGATCAAGCAGGTCTGGCACAACCTATCTTTTGTAAAACTGTCCTGCATTTTATCCCAATTACCACTTACCTCTAAGTTCTTAACTACTTTCTCTTTCAAAATGTATTCTAAGACCTTGCAAATAGTTGTGGTAAAACTAACTAGCCTGTAGTTTCCTAGATAATTTTTTTTCTCTTTCTTAAAGATAGGCAATATGTTTTTCTAGAGAACATAAAACAGAGCAGGGAAATGATGATTTTTCATAGCATCTCATCAAAAGCTGAAAGATGTTTCATAGGGCAAATGAAAGGCACTTCCCTTGCTCCAGGGTATTTTGCTGTTGACTATCAAAGGTATGACAGCTTCTCAAAAAAAAAAAGGTTGCAGAAATACTTCATAGTCATAATGGAGAATGCTGAGCAACTTAAAGATAGGGGTTACTACCAGTTCTCCCTGCAATAATCATGTATTTTTATTTTCCAATAGCTTCAAAAGAGAGCTAAAATTAATAAAGCTGTGAAAATCATTAAGCTACCGAACACAGACACTGATCCCAAACCAGGAACAATGTGCCAAGTAGCAGGATGGGGAATAATTAAGAATGGACAACGTAAGCCTTCTAATACCCTAAGGGCAGTCAATATCACCATCATCGACAGAAGAATCTGCAATGATCAGAATCACTATAATTATAATCCCATTATAACAAAGAACATGGTGTGTGCTGGCGATAAGAATGGTGGAAGAGACTCATGTACTGTAAGTAGATATACTGTACACAAGTCAAGTGATAAAACAAATTTCAGACATAGCAAGTGGTAATACCGATCCATAAACAATCATATTTTTAAAATGTTTAAATATTTAAGTGGTCAGGTTATATATTTAATATTAAATATTATGTCTTTTTTGTTATAAGTGGACTCATCCATGAGCGAATGGACTTTTACAAAAATATTAGTACTCATATTTTCTGGCAGGTAATAAATGAGTACTGACTGTAGACGTCACTCCTATATCTTATGACTAGCCATATAACTTCTATTAGTAAATGGGTTACTGGAAAATAACACCTCTTGACAAATTTGTCTAGTAATATTTTGGTGTGACTTTTTTGGTGATTTCAAAAGATTTGTCCAATTGTCCATTGTCGGAGAAGCCTTTCTGTCCAGCAATAAAAGGTTTAACACACTGTACTATCTGTATTATACACACCCAAGCAAGTACCTTACTAATTTTTTTATTCCATATAGAAGTTTTACTTTTGATTAGATTTAATTATAATTTCCATACATTTTCTTCATTCAAAGTTTCCAGTTTGTTTCAGATTACAAAACAATATGTTCATTACTATTAAATTAGATGTGGTCTCTATTTAATTCACAAATTAATTGATTGTATTCAAACCTTTTTTTTAATAAAAAATTACGGAATATATATTCTTAGGAATAAACAATAGAAGAATTGATTTTTGAACAGTTTCTCAGACCTTGTCTAAACACACACACATGTACCAGTTTACTTACGTGTATGTTTTCAAGCTGTCAATTCTAATGTCAAGTTTGTCTTTTTCTTCTTTAGGGGGATTCTGGTGGTCCTTTGATATGTAATGGTGAATTGATAGGCATCACCTCCTTTGGCAAGTTAAAGTGTGGTTCTGTCCAAGGCCCAGGTGTCTACGCTCGTCTTACAAAGGCACATCTCCTCTGGATAAAGAAAACCATAGGGGGGGATTTAGAGATTGAATCACTCACTGACTGATTTTCTGATGCTCAGTCAATATGATCAGAGTATTATTCAGTAGCTTCATGTACATACTGTGGTTGAAGTAGTAATTTCACTATCAGCCCCCTCAGTCACTTATAACATTCCCACCAGAATTCAGTTTGGGACATAAATTTCCTATGTATGTTTTTAGCAAAGATATTGTCTTAATCCTAGGACAAGGTGAGCATAGCGTTCTCCTATAACAGTACAGGACCTGTAGAGTCAGCCACAGAGGGATTACATAGATGCTTCATGACTCTGGAACTGAATATTCTTCACTATTACGAATCACATTTACTAGATCTTTGCACAAGTAATGAGCATTTCAGCTTCAAGGTCCAATCCAATTCCCATAGGACTTAATAGGATTTGGTCTTAACTGTATATTGAAAATAACTACACATAAGATTAGAGTCATTGAGATTCTAGGAATGATCCTAGAATCCTGGAAATATTGGTGATGCCTCTCCTGCCTGTGAAGATCACATGATTTATTCCCTACCTTCTGAGGGCCGTTGGAAGGGGGCAATAAAGTCTGGTAGCCTGAGGACATACAGTTTCAAAGACTGCACACTTTACTGGGAAGTTTATTTGAGTATGAGAGCTAATAATTTTTATGTGTATTTCAAAACTTCAACCACTTCATTGCATTATCATACTTTGCATTTAATAAAGAAAAGGGCAATAAAGTTTTTGATCTGAAATATGCAATTCTCTGGAACAACCTGTCTATTGCAGTTATGGTACCATGTGCTGTTTTGAATATGTAACAAGTTTGCAAATGAAATCAGGGTAAATAGTTGATTATAATATTCATTATGTTTTTAAAAAATCAGCTGAAAACCCACTGTGAAAAGGTCCACGGGGTGCAAACTGGACTGTGGGACTGCTGAGCCCTCCAAACCCACCAACCTGGACTGACTCTCACATTGTGATGTCAAGCTACAAGCCGCTGACAGGCACTGAACTAATACAAGTATCAGAGGGGTAGCCGTGTTAGTCTGAATCTGGAGAAGCGGCGAGGGGTTCTGTGGCACCTTATAGACTAACCGAAGTGTTTGGAGCATAAGCTTTCGTGGGCAAAGACCCACTTCGTCAGATGCATGACATGCATCTGACGAAGTGGGTCTTTGCCCACGAAAGCTTATGCTCCAAACACTTCGGTTAGTCTATAAGGTGCCACAGAACCCCTCGCCGCTTCTCCTGAACTAATACAGCCATCCACAAGCAGGGACACATCCAAATGAGTTACATGAATAATTTCCTAGCATCTCATGAACCATCAATAAAGAGAGGCTTCAGCCAGTTCACCCCAAAACTGCACTGTCTTGCACTGATCAGAAGCCAGGTCAGTGTAAACAGGACCATCTCTAGGTTCTGCCCTACCACCCTCTCCCAGCCCACTGTGTTCTGCTTGTCGGCAGCAGTGAGAAGTGGAGCGCCCTGCAGCTGGGGTGCTCTACCTCAGTGAAGCCAAGCACAGTGGGCTGGGAGAGGGTGGTGAGCCAGAGTAGGCTGCCTGGTCACTCTAGCTCTTGCTGTTGTGGTGAATGCAGGAAGGAGCCTGACCCCTGTTGCCACCCCATGCCAGGCCCTCCAATACCACCCCAGGTTGTCCTGGGACTGGTCCATAGGACAGTTGAGGGGGCCATTGCAGGGTCCCCCAAAGCACAGGGCATGGAGCAGCTGCCATGTGCATCCTATGAACAGCATGACTCATTACCTAGTTTGCTGCTTCTTCATAGGAAAATGGACATGCATCAGCCTTTGTTAACATGAGCTAAGTTTTCCCCAAGCATTTCAACCCTTCACTACAGAAAGATAGATTGTAAGTGATTATAAGTAGCCAGCAAAGAGATCAAAGTTGCTTACCTAAAAAATAAAATAGAAACACAGTCTAACTCTAACAAACTAAGTAAGATTTTAATCAAGTTGGCCGCTGCTCCGCTGGCTAACTTCACTCTCAGCCACTGGCAATCTCTGCTGCTGGGACACTCTAGTCCCGCAACATCGGACCACGGAGGTTGTCGAACCAGGGAGACCTGGACCATAGAGGTTCAACTTGTATAACAAATACTAGCTAATAAAATAGTAAAAAGTCTTATTTAATAAATACAGTATCAGTAGTTGGCTAGATTTCAGCGATATCCTAGCCATGAACAGATCAGACTTTTCCAACATTTTCAGCAACAGGATTATGATCCAAAATGATGTATTGTCATGTGCATACTGATATACTCAGCCAGTCCATAAATATCTTCAGAGTTTTTTTCCCTGCAGTAGGAAACAGATTTATGAGAGAGAAAAGACTAAATATATCTATACATCTATATAGCTATACCTATAGCTATAGATAGTGGGTAAATAAAAGAGGATAGAAGGATACAAGGCCAAATGAGATTACACCAGAGTAACTGAGAACTGAATTTGGCCCAGTGACTGGAATTTACACAAAACTATTCTGTTTAAGCAGAGGGAATACAATTAATTGTATTCTATTAAATAAAAGTCTGAATAATTGATTTTTCTCTAAGAGCAAAAAGTGGGGAAGTGATCCTAAAAATCTAAGTAGATAGAAAAAGATATAAAGATTTTTAAAGTAATATGTAATGGAAAATATTTCTCCCCACAAACTCCCTTTTTGTTTTTTCTGTCCACCCTTTGTTTCATTCTCAGTGTCTTATTGTCATCTGAGGCTATGTCTCAACCACAAAGATAAATTGAAAAAAGAAATGCAAATTGCATACCTTTTTCCGATTAACTTCCAAAAGAGACTTTTCCAAAATTTGGCCCATCTACAGGGGGTGAAATTTCAGAAAAAAAAAACCTCTTTCAGAAAATCCCTTCTTCCTCATAAAATTAGGTTTATGGGGATGCTGACAAAACACGTCCACTTTTCCGACATTTTTTTTGGAAAACCGGATGTATTCCTTGGACTTGGCAGAGTTTTTCTAGGATACCTCTGGTATCCCAGAAAAGCTCTGCAGTCCAGACGTACCTTTATTGTAGCACTTTTCCATCTTCTATTCTAACAATCTGCTCCTCTTTACCTTCATTTTGGATGTTAGAAACACCATACTTGTTAATTAAAAACCATATTTACACAGAATCAAAGATTCATGCTTTTTCCATTACATGTTCAGATAATGTTCAACTTCCTCCTAGCACAACAGAACCCAAAAAAACTAGGAAAGAATGGATCATAGAATCATAGAATCATAGATCTGGAAGAGACCTCAGGAGGTCATCAAGTCCAGCCCCCTGCCCAAGGCAGGACCAATCCCAACTAAATCAACCCACCAAGGGCTTTGTCAAGCTGAGACTTAAAAACCTTCACCAACCTCCTAGTGAAATAGTTTTTCCTAATATCCAACCTAGACCTCTCCCACTGTAATTTGAGCCCATTGCTCCTCATTCTGCCATCTGTTACTCCTGTGAACAGCTTTTCTCCATCCTCTTTGGAACCTCCCTTCAGGAAGTTGAAGGCTGCTATCAAATCCCCACTCACTCTTTTCTTTTGCAGACTAAAGAAACCCAAATCCCTCAGTCTCTCCCCATAGTTCATGCGCTCCAGCCCCCTAATCATTTTGGTCACCCTCCGGTGGACCCTCTCCAATGCATCCACATACTTTCTGTAGTGGGGGGCCCAGAACTGGACACAATACTACAGATGTGACCTCACCAGTACAGAATAAAGGGGAATAATAACTTCTCTAGATCTGCTGGAAATGCATCTCCTAATGCACCCTAATATGCCATTAGCCTTCCTGGTTACAAGGGTACACTGTTGACTCATATCTAGCTTCTCATCCACTGTAGTCCCCAGGTTCTCTTCTGCTGAACTGCTACCTAGCCAGTCGATCCCCAGCCTGTAACAATGTTTGGGATTCTTCCGTCCCAAGTGCAGGCCTCTACACTTGTCCTTGTTGAACCTTATCAAATTTCTTTTAGCCCAATCCTCTAATCTGTCTAGGTCACTCTGGACCCTATCCCTGCCCTCCAGCGTATCTACCTCTCCCCCTAGCTTAGTGTCATCTGCAAACTTGCTGAGGGTGCAATCCATCCCCTCATCCAGGTCATTCATAAAGATGTTGAACAAAACCGGTCCGAGAACAGATCCTTGGAGCACTCTGCTAGCAACTGACCGCCAACCTGACATTGAATCGTTGATCACTACCCGTTGGGCCCAACAGTCTAGCCAGCTTTTTATCCACCTTACAGTCCATTTATCCAATCTATATTCCGTTAACTTGCTGGCAAGAATATTGTGGGAGACCGTATCAAAAGCTTTGCTAAAGTCAAGGTATATCACATCCACTGACTTTCCCGTATCCACAGAATCAGTTACCTCATCATAGTTAATCAGATTGGTCAGGCATGACTAGCCCTGGTGAATCCATGTTGACTATTCCTCATCACTTTCCCCTCTTCCAAGTGCTTCAGAATGGATTCCTTGAGGATCCCCTCCATGATTTTTCCGGGAACTGAGGTAAGGCTGACCGGTCTGTAGTTCCCTGGATTGTCCTTCTTCCCTTTTTTATAGATGGGCACTACATTTGCCTTTTTCCAATCATCTGGGATCTCTCCCAATCTCCATGAGTTTTCAAAGATAATGGCCAAAGGCTCTGCAATGACATTTGCCAACTCCCTCAGTACCCTTGGATGCATTAAATCTGGGCCCATAGATTTGTGTATGTTTAGTTTCTCTAAATAGTTCCTAACTTGTTCTTTCCCCCTCAAGGGCTGTCCACCTCCTTCCCATACTGCGTTGCCTAGTGCATTAGTCTGGGAGCTGACCTTGTCTGTGAAGACAGAGGCAAAGAAAGCATTGAGTACTTCAGCTTTTCCCACATCATCTGTCACTAGGTTACCTCCCTCATCCAGTAAGGCCCCCACACCCTCTTTGATCACCCTCTTATTGCTAACATGCCTGTAGAAACCTTTCTTGTTACCCTTCACATCCCTTGCTAGCTGCAATTCCAATTACGCTTTCACCTTCCTGATAACTCCCCTGCATTCTCGAGCAATATACTTATACTCCTCCCTAGTCATCTGTTCAAGTTTCCACTTCTTCTAAGCTTCCTTTTTATGTTTAAGCTCACCAAGGATTTCCCTGGTAAGACAATCTGGTCACCTACCATATTTGCTTTTCTTGCTGTGCATCTGGATGGTTTCTTCCTGTGCCTTTAATAAGGCTTCTTTAAAATACTGCCAGCTCTCCTGGCCTCCTTTCCCCTTTCAAGGGAATCCTGCCCTTCAGTTCTCTGAGGGAGTCAAAGTCCGCTTTTCTGAAGTCCAGGGTGTGTATTTTGCTACTCTCCTTTCTTCTTTGGTCAGGATCCTGAAATCTACCATCTCATGATCACTGCTTCCCAGGTTGTCACCCACCTCTACTTCCCCTACTAGTTCCTCCCTGTTTGTGAGCAACAGGTCAAGCTGCGAATGGTGCCTGGTCAATTCTTTTAGCACTTATACCAAGAACTTATCCTCAACATTCTCCAAAAACTTCCTGGATTGTCTGTGTACTGCTGTATTGGTCTCCCAACAGATGTCAGGGTGATTAAAGTCCCCCATGAGAATCAGGGCCTGTGATCTGGAAGCTTCTCTCAGTTGTCTGTAGAAAGCCTAATCTTTCATCCACCTGATCCGGTGGTCCGTACAGACACCAGCCACAACATCACCTCTGTTGCTTCTACCTCTAAACCCATGGTCACCAACCGGTCAATCGCGATCGACTGGTCGATCGCAAGGCCACGTCCAGTTGATCATGAGGCATTCGGGCCCTCTCACCCCCGAGAAGCCCCACCACCTACATCCAGCGTAGTGCCGGCTTCCCGAGGGGTGGACAGAAGTCCTGCCTGCAGCTTCGCGCCACTTCCGGGGGTTCCGGAA
>JANRFK010004149.1:29793103-29820300 GCA_030068395.1 Apalone spinifera
ACCTAGTTTAAAGCCCTCCTCACTAGATTTGCAAGCCTGCCTGCAAAGATGCTCTTTCCTCTCCAGGTTAGGTGGGTAATCTGGTAAAGTGAAGGTTTAAGAGATATGCTGGGCTAGAAGAGACATGACAAGCATGCACACAATATGAAGCCTTTTTTCTCTAGGTCAGTGTTTTGAATCTAACCCACTTTGATTCTAGTGGATAACACTTATTTTAGCTGAATGTTATTTGAAGGCTTCTGTAAGGTTGTTTTTTCGGGGTTTTTTTTGGAGGTTTGTTGTTTTTCCAGTTACAGTCTAACTCTGCTACCCCTCTGAAGCTTCTGTAAGGTTAGACTCAGCATCATTCCTAGTGGCTCAGGACTCAGGTAGTAAAAAAACCCTAATATCTCTGTCACTGTCTAAACGTGTTGGGATTTACAGCAAAAACATTAGTGAGCCCGAATACTAAAATGCACTCTCACTGGTAACTAGCACCCATTCCCATCAGATCTCCCCCTCTAGGGAATGGCCCATGAAAGTTTATTGGATAGATAGGGGAGAGTGACCATAAGTAGCTAATGATATGTTCCCATCTAACAATGCATAGATTTCCACTTCCTACAGGCTGATGAGGTAGCCAGTAGGAAATGAACCGGCATAATCACGTAATGATATAATCATTTAAACATCAAAGAAGACCATCCTGTAGCAGTGAAGGCCTAATGCCCATAAAATAAGGTGATGAAATCAAGCAAGCAAGTCCCTGGCCTGTTCTTTAGTAGGCATTTCAGTAGGTTATACTATAAACTAACAGAATTGCTCCATGGGTTTAATTTTTCTAAACTTTTCAGTCAAGGAGCAATCTGAGTGTGACGGGGCGCATCTGCTCCACACCGGAGCGCGACCCCAGAAGGCCCTCTGGGCTCGCCACACCGGAGCAGCCCAGCTCTGCCTGGGCTGCTCAGACGCCATCTGGCCGACGCTGCGGGATGACGTCATGGGCGGCGCCGGCAGGGGAGAAAGGGGGGAAAGGACGGCAAGCCTAACCCAGGGAGTCGGCCCGGAGGTCCAAGAGGGAGTAGTCGCAGCCCCCGAGCAACGACTGGCGAGGTGCGGCCTCCCTTCCACTGAAAACACCCGGTAAGGGAGAAAGGCCCACCTGGGCCTACGGGACTGAGGCAGATTAGAGGAAGGGGGGAAGGAAGCAGCCCAGGGCAGAACCCCGGAGCAGTTGGCAGGCTGATGAATTACAGTGCAAAACCCCGTCAGCCAGACCGGATCCCCCTAGATCCGAGTCCTTAGGGCCCTGGGCTGGGACTCGTGAGTGGGGGTGGGCCCGGGTCCCCCTTCCCTCTCCTCCGTGAGGGGCTGAGACGGCCCCGGGGAATTGCAAAGAACCCGGCTATTCCCCACCAACCTCACACGTACACAGAGTGACTCGCTGGGGTGATCACAAGATGGTGGAGAATAAACTGAGGGACGCCGTAAACCCGTAGAAAAGGGGAGGTGCATGCGGAGATAATTAACTTTGGCTATTTTCCTTTTTTTGTTTGTTTGTTTGTTTTCGTTTCTCGGTAATAGTACCTAATAGGAAGGGGGGTATACACCCCGGGAGGGGGGGTGAACCCCGACACAGAGCCAGAGAATGGACCTGGCCCAATTTGTGGAGTGGGTGAAGAAAACCCAAAGGCAGAATCAGCAGCAGCAGACCCTGCTGATCCAGCAATTAGCCGCTCAGCACCAGGTGCAACAGAAACAACTGGTCCAGGAAGTAGCGGAGCAGATGAAATCCCAGCAGGAGCAGTTGATAAGACAGTACCAACCCATGCCAGTAACCCCGTCGGGCCAGATGGGGCAAGAGGATGAAGGGGGGTCTGAGGAAGGCGAGCTACCTTGCCTCGCAGTCAGGTTAACCAAGATGGGGCCTGCTGATGATCTGGAAGCCTACCTGACCACCTTTGAACGGGTAGTTACCGCGGCTTGGTGGCCCGAGGCACACTGAGCCACCTTATTAGCCCCATACTAAACAGGCGCCGCCCAGATGGCCTACCGAAGCTTGAGCAACCAGTATGTCCTCCACTACTACAAACTTAAGGAGGCTATCCTGGACCAGATGGGGATTACCCCAGAGACGTATCAGCAGAAGTTTAGGGGGCAAGCGTACGGGTTCGGAGTACACCCCAGAGCAGTAGCACGGAGGCTGAAGGAGGCCGCCTGGCGTTGGCTCAACCCAGAACAACGTACGGGACCCCAAGTGGCAGAGCAGGTCGTCTTGGAGCAGTTTATTAATATTTTACCCAGCAACGGACAGCGCTGGGTACACCGTCACCACCCCTCCACCTTGGATGAAGCAATGGAGTTGATGAATGACTACGAGGCCGCGGAGGGGGGAAAAGGCCCCAGGCAAGGGAGGAGGCCCCCTCCCCCGTCGCGACTGGACTCTGGAAGGGGACCCCGAGTTAAGGGAAGTCCGGAAAAGGAGCCACGGCGCAAGCCCCTGGCGCCAGCGTGGTCCACACCACCCCAAGAGGCCCCCACAGGACTGCCAGGATGCCCAGGAGACTCCCCTTGGGAGGCCGGCAAGAGGGCTCCGGCTCAGGGGGCTTGTTTCAGGTGAGGATAAGAGGGTCATTTCATAAAGGACTGCCCGTACCTAGACTGTTCTTACGCCCAGGCCCTGACGGGAGACGAGGCCACACAGAGGGACGAGGAAGGTAAGATCCTGTGGCATGTGGGGATAGGGGGCAAGGTGGTCCCCGCCCTAGTAGACTCGGGCTTCAGTCAAACCATTATACAGGTGGACTTGATCCCCGACGGAGGGCCTCGAGGGCCCCCCCCTCGTCTTCGTGCGGTGTGTCCATGGAGACCTGCACCGATATGCCACAACCTGGGTGCAAATCACGGATGGGGACCAGCAGAAATGGTATTACGTGATGGTCGCCCCCAAGTTAGTGTACCCAGTGTTGCTAGGGTGAGATTGGGCAGGATTCCAAAGGGCCCTAGGCAACTGGCGGGGCGAACAGGCCCTGGGGGAAGTAGAAGGTATGCTGGGGTTGTGCGGGGAGTCCACAGAAAACCCCGGGCCTGGAGAGCCGCCGCCACTAGGAATCTTCGACGGTGACTTCCTCCAGGAGCAGTGAGAGGACCCCTCCTTGCGCCACACCTGGACAGCAGCTCGAGACTCATGGGATGAGGAGGCCTTGACAGCAGGAGGACCGACCGGCCTCCACTTTGAGGTACACTCTGACCGATTATACCGAATTGACGGGGGCCGGGAGGGACAGGGGGAAGTCGGACAACTGTTAGTGCCGCGACGTTACTGGGTCCGGCTTATGGAGTTAGCACATGGAAACCCCTGGGCAGGGCATCTAGGAACTGAAAAGACGGTACAGTGAATTATACAGCGCTTCTACTGGCCCGGAATTTACCAGGCGGTGCAGGAGTTCTGGGGGTCCTGTACGACCTGTCAGAAGGCAGGGCCCTGGGGTGTGCCAAAAGCCCCCCTGGTCCCTCTCCCTGTGGTCGACGTGCCGTTCGCTAGAATAGCTATGGACATAGTAGGACCACTAGAAAGATCCAGGGCAGGATGCCAATATATCTTGGTCATCTTAGACTACACAACACGGTATCCGGAGGCCGTCCCCCTCCGGAACACTGATGCGGCGACATTGGCCTCTGAATTGGTAATGATTTTCACCCGTGTTGGGCTCCCCCAGGAAATCCTGACAGACCAGGGAACGGACTTTACCTCCTGGCTGATGGAGGAACTGTGTCGTTTATTGCAAATCAATAGACTAAAAATGTCGGTGTACCATCCTCAGATGGATGGGTTAGTCGAGCGTTTTAACCAGACCTTAAAGGAGATGTTGCGTAAGTTTGTGGGACAGGAGCCGAGGGAATGGGACACGCTGTTACCGGCCCTACTGTTCGCGGTTCGGGAGGTCCCGCAAACCTCCACCGGGTTTTCACCCTTTGAACTATTATATGGAAGGCAACCGAGGGGAGTCCTGGACATTATAAAGGAAGGGTGGGAGGAACAGGAGACTAGGGTCAAGGGCTCCATGCAACATATATTGGAGTTGAGAGAAAAGCTGCACAGACTTGGAGTGTTTGCAAAGAACAACCTGGAGACTGCTCAGGCAACGCAAGCCCGATACTACAATCGCGGCACTCGGTTGCAGGTCTTTGAACCAGGGCAGCGGGTGTTAGTGCTGCTCCCCACCCTAGGGTCAAAATTGTCAGCACTCTGGCAGGGGCCCTTCGAAGTGTTGAGGCGAGTGGGACTAGTTGATTACGAAGTGAAATTGTCCGGGAAGCGGAGGGACACTAAGGTCTATCACGTTAATCTTTTAAAAGCCTGGAAGGAGTGGGAGAGCCTCCTGGTGAACCCCCGCTGCCCGATTCCGAGCTGGGCCTGGGGGATAGGGAGAGAGACCTTCCGGGGGTCTTCCAGGTGGGGAGCGAACTTGCTGAAGAGCAGTGAGCCGACATCGAAGCACTGCTCCAGGAGTTCGCAGACGTGTTAACAGAGGACCCAGGGCAAACCTCCCTCATCCATCACCATATTGAAACGGAGCCCCAGAAGGGGGTACGTGACCAAGTATGCCCTGTGCCACGCAGAATGTGGGACACTGTACAGGAAGAGTTACAAAGGATGCTCCGTTGGGGAGTCATAGAGGAGTCTTTTAGTGAGTGGCGCAGCCCGATAGTACTCGTCCCAAAACCTGACGGCTCTATGTGGTTCTGCATCAACTTCCGCAAGGTCAACGCGCTATCACGGTTCGACACCTACCCCATGCCCCGCGTGGATTAATTGTTAGATCGGTTGGGGGGAGCCCTTTATTTGTCCACCCTAGACCTGACGCAGGGATACTGGCAGATCCCCCTGTCACCAACCTCCCGAGAGAAGACGGCCTTTTCAACACTGTTCAGTCTGTATCATTTTACCCGAATGCCCTTCGGACTGCATGAGGCCGCAGCTACTTTTCAGCGGCTCATGGACCGAGTGCTAAGGGATCAAGTGGGCCACCGCGTATATTGACGACATCGTGGTCTACAGTCAGATGTGGGAGGAACATCTGCAGCACATCAAGGCCGTCTTAGAGGCCCTTTGAAACGCTGGGCTCACAGCAAACCCACGGAAGTGTCGGTTTTGGGGGATACCGTGGGACGGGGACAGTTGCGTCCCCTGGTAGGGAAGAGAGAAGCACTATGAAGCTACCAACCCCCAAGAACGAAAAGACAGGTACGGCAGTTCTTGGGGTTGGCCGGGTATTATTGTCGGTTCGTTCCCAACTTCGCGGCAATAGCCGCTTCCCTAACAGACCTGACGTGCACCTCCATGCCTCAAAAAATACATTGGTCACCCGAGTGCAAGGGGGCCTTTCAGACATTAAAGGAGATTCTGAGCCAAGCCCCGGTATTGGCACAACCTGACTTTAACCACCCCTTTACTGTCCAGACAGATGCGTCCGAGATTGGAATTGGGGTGGTCCTGTCACAGGGAGAAGGAGAGGAGGCACACCCAATCGTTTATACCAGCCGGAAACTATTCTATTCCCTCGCGAACGCCGATATTCAACAATAGAAAAAGAAGCCCTAGCTGTGAAGTGGGCTATAGACATGCTGAGGTATTATCTTTTAAGGGGTCGCTTCCGAGTGATCACTGACCATGCTCCCCTCCGATGGTTGCAAACGATGAAGGATTTGAACACCAGGGTGATGCGATGGTAGCTAGCCCTATAACCGTACACCTTCGAAGTAGCCCACAGGGAAGGTACCCAACATCAAAATGCGGACTTCTTCTCGAGACGGTACGAAGGCAGCGAACTAGGGGAGGAGGGCGAGTTGAAGGGGGGAGGGTGTGACTGGGAGCCTCCGCCCCGCATTGGAGCACGACCTCAGGAGGCCCTCTGGGCTCACCACACCGGAGCAGCCGGCTCTGCCTGGGCTGCTCAGACGCCATCCAGCTGACGCAGCAGGATGATGTCATGGGCAGCGCCGGCAGAGGGACACTGGGGCCACGGCCTCGCCACGGCCTCGCAGTGCGGTATTGTGTGCGGCGGGGGCAGGGCGCCGGCAGCATGGCCACGCTAAGCCCTTCCCCTCAGTCAGGGATTGGTGCCAAGGGGACAGCGCCTTCTTTAAGAGTGCGCCGTCTCCGAGAGGGAAGGGGGGAAAGGACGGCGAGCCTAACCCAGGGAGTCAGGGCCGGGGAGGTCCAGGTGGGAGTAGTTGCGGCCCCCGAGCAACGACCGGGGAGGTGCGGCCTCCCTTCCGCTGAAAACCCCCGGTAAGGGAGAAAGGGCCACCCGGGCCTACGGGACTGAGGCAGATTAGAGGAAGGGAGGGAAGGAAGCAGCCCTGGGCGGAACCCCGGAGTGGTTGGCAGGCTGATGAGTTACGGTGCAAAACCCCGTCACCAGATTGGATCCCCCTAGATCTGAGTCCTTAGGGCCCTGGGCTGGGACCCGTGAGTGGGGGTGGGCCCGGGTCCCCCTTCCCTCTACTCCGTGAGGGGCCGAGACGGCCGCGGGGAATTGCAAAGAACCTGGCTATTCCCCGCCGACCGCACACGTACACAGAGTGATTCGCTGGGGCGGTCACACTGAGCATAACCTTTTTATATTTGAGAGAGCCCAGGAGGATGTATTCCTTGAGCAGATTATTCAAAAGTTCAAGAGATTGCAATTCATAGACATTTTTGCACAGAAGTTCTTTATTTTGATCCTTGTTCTACAGTGTTCCATTTATGGCAGAAGCACTAAATCACACCACATCTATGTTACAAAAGGCAGTAAAAAAAACCTTACACTGCCTTTATTAATGTGTTTTAATATATGAACACTTAAGGCAGATACATTTATTAATGTAATCTAATTATTTATTTAAATATATCTCGTGGTGCCCAAGCAGTGATCCTGGAACCAATTCTAGAAATGAAAAATACAACATATATATAGAAAAAGGATTGCCCATAAATATATCCATTTCAAGCTAGTTCTACGTCTCAATAGTATTAGCAAAGTGGGAAAATAGATGGGCTTTCTGTGTGCTCAGAAACTTAACAAATACTACATCTGATAGCCCAAGGAAAGGAACAAGTTCCCAAAATGTAACACCAATGAAGAAATTAGAATGATCTCTGCATTGTACGAAGGAGAAAGGATCAGCCCCACAGCACTGTAATTTCTAAGAATTCTCTTTCCATTTATCAAGCTAAGTATGATCTGATTAAAAACAAATCTCTCCCCTCATCCAGTTGGTGAGATTATAATGTTAACACTTCCCAACAAAAATAGAACAAGGGGAAAATGCCAAAAATAATTAAGAGAAAACAAGCAAATTCACAATTTACTGTTCCTTCAGCTCCCTACTTAAAATGAGAGTGAGGAAAAATCACTGATGTGGGCATACATTTTAAATGCTTGATAAATTCAGCTGCAACAGCCATGTTCATACTTCAACAAACTCTGAATTAATAATTTCCTGTTCTTAGACATCAGCTTTTTTGTAGTTATTTCTACATGCACCCACCAAAGTGTTCTTATTTTCAACTTGCTTTGAAGTAAGACCACAATGGGTGGCCACTAAAACCAGAGGCTTTGGGGTATATCACACACTTATTGCAAATGAGCAACTTTTGATGTGCTTGTGACATCTGAGAAAATACGAGTGGTGTCTGCTCTCCAGCCCTAAAGTCAGTTCTTGCGTGATTCATTTCCAGATGCCTTTGCAGCCCCCTTAACGTTGTCTGTCCTGTGTCACCCATTTGGCCACAGCTGAATTTTCCTTTCTGAAAACTGTGGGCTGGCTTTATATTACTCATCTCATCTCCCACCTCCCCAGATGAATTACAGGAATCATTCTAATATTTTTCAGACAGAAAGGGTCATGAGTTTCTACACCCACAGAGCTCTGTAACACACAAAATGTTTCAAGGCTTTTTTGGGGAATAGAAGTAGGCCTTTCTTTCATTCTTTTCTCTCTTTAGCCCATTCTGAGTCCATTGCTTCTCCTGCTTTCAGATGAAGGAAGAAGTATATAAAAAACATGTATGGAGTTGTAAGACTTTAAAATGCTTAGAATGAGAGCTTGATAAACACTGGGCAAAATCCTGAAGTCTTTATTTAGTTTATGTCAGTATTCAGTCCTTATTCAGCCCCGGCTCTCCCCCCCCCCCCCCCCCCCCCCCCCCCCCCCCCCCCCCCCCCCCCCCCGCCCCCCCCAGCACTGGAGAGAGATGAGAGAGAAAGGAAGACAGGCAGAATGCAGAGTGACATGATGACATCACTCTGTTGTCCCCCAGGAAAAATTATTTAAATAGAGAGAGAGAGATTTAAAAAAACCATAATTGATTAATTATTTATCTGCATTATATTATTAATTATTATTATTACTAGAGATGTCAAAAACTTTTAAAAATACAGTGCAGTGGGGTTCAATAAAAGACCCCCCAAGGTTTCAAAATCTGAGTTCCTATTTCAAAGTACTGTTTGCACAGCTATTTTTATTGTGCTAGTACAAACCCTACTAACCCAAGTCTGCCAACCAAGGTTTGGAGCAGGGATGGCCAACCCAAGGCTTGCGAGCCGCATGTGGCTCACGAAGAAAAAAATTGCGGCTCCTGACAGAACCAGGATGGAACCTGGAACCGTTCAGGTCAGCTACTCTCACTGCCGGGCCGCTGTGAGCTGCACGTGCACTCATGGCCCACACCATTCTGCTCATGGCCCCCAGCACACTGCATCATATCCTGCACGTGCAGGCCGGGTCACACACAGCGTCCCAGACTGCACGTGCTAGCAGCCAGCTGCTGAGCGCAGGCAGTGGCTTCGGGACCTGGGCATAAGGGTGGGGGGGAAAGATGCCTGGCTCTGGAGAAGGGGAACGGGAACAGGTGGAGGTGGCGTGGTACGCATGGCGTTCCAGATACAGCCCAGCGGTTCTGACTCCGAGACCCGAGCATAAGGTTAGTGAGGGAGAGGGATTGGGTTACAGCAGGGAGGAGAGGTGTCTGGCTCTGGAGAAGGGAAGGGAAGGGAAGGGGGATTGGGTTGTGCACGGCGTCCCAGCCTGCTCATGCTCAAAGCTGGCCGCTCAGCGCTCGTGCTCCAGCGCCTGGAGGGAGACGCGCGGCTGTAGCGGTGGTGGTGGCTCCAGGACCCGAGAATTAGGTTAGAGCTGGGGGAGGGGGATTGGGCTGGGGGGGTGACTTTTCTGTGTGTCAGTGACCCCTGACTCAAAACAGGTTCCCCACCCCTCTCATAAATAAAGACGAAGATGAAATATTCTGTGTTTGACATAGTATTTTATTTAAGAATGAAGCCTGGCCAACAAACCCCCAATTGGGGCCAAGCCCCCATCCGGCTGCAGCATCATAACACTCCTGCACCCCCCAGACTCCAAACCTGAGCCTATCATACACTGGAACCCCCTGTCCTGAGCCTCTCACATCCCCAAACTCCTGCATCCCCACATCCTGAGTCTTCTGCCACAACACTCCTACATCATCCACACACTGCAAATCTGTCATGAGCCCATCATACTCCCAACCTTCCTGCCCTGAGCCCCTCATACACCCCAGCCCAAACTCCTGTACCCTCACAGCCACAAGCCTGCGGCTTGCTCGCACCCCAACCCTCCACCTGACCCCAACACTCTCCAGCCTGGAGCCCCCTCCCTGAGCCAGCAACCTCTTCTCTACTTCCTCCTGCACCCAAATTCCCTCCCAGAGCTTGCACCTCTCACTCCTTCCCAGTGCTTTTTTTGTGAGCCACATTAGCAGTGGAGACAGAATAAAGAGCCAGGGCAAAGTTGTTGAGCCAAAAAAAAAAAAAAAAAAAAAAAGCAGGGCCGCGAAGACTGGGGGAAAGGTTGTTAACAAAAAAGGAAAAAAAAGCAGCCATGGGACAGTGTACCAGCACCTATTTTCCTCCAGCGAGGCGGGGGGGTTTTGTTTTTTTTTGCTCAACTTTTCCCCGACTCTTCACACTGTCTCCATTGCTATTGTGGCTCTTCGTCTGGAACAGGTTGGCCACCCCTGATTTGGAGGCTTGCCTATATGGGCTGTGTAGACATACCCTAAGGTACCACATAGTCCTGAGAATTAGCCAATGTAGAACGTTTTCCTACGCCTATGTCTCATAACAAGCATTAAGTGAGACTTAATTTGGTACATAGTCCTCATGCTGGCTCTCTGTGCATGTGTGAATGCTACACATGATTATTGGCTTAATGAAAACAAAGTTGATAGACACTACACTTGATCTTAGCCTTCAAGAGACTGAGATTAATCAGAGTTAGAATGTTTTTCATCTATAGCATGGGCGGTATGCGCTTAAGCGCATTCCCTGTGATAATGAAGTAACTGGAATATTGCTTTCTCATGAACTAAAGATGTTATCTCTTTTCCATGTTCCATTTGGAAAGAATAAAGATTTGTTGTATGATTGTCATAGCTAACAATCTTTAATTACTCACTTTGAAAAAACCAATGCAAAAAAAGTTGCCACATCTAACTAGAATATTGCTCCTAAATTATTCTTGCTTCTGTGCTTGCTTCTTTGTTTGCTTCCACCAGACTAGCCATATTTCCACACACAAGCCAGTCCATCAGCTGCAAGAGAAAAGATCCTGCAATGATCCGGACTCAGTGCTATGTGTAAGACTCGTCCTTTATGACCTACAAAACAAAACCACAATAACAAAGGTCAGAGAGATGTTATGATTTTAAAACGAGAACTCTTTGTCATTTCAAAAATTGTCCACTCATAATAAGGTCTGGTGTACTATCACTACACAACAAGCTGCATAGCATGGGCTGTCTGTTTTGGGCAAGCCTAAGATTTACAGCAGTTTTACAGATTAAGAAAAAGCTGAAAGCAATTTTTTTCTCTTATTAGGGACTGCGTTTGAACCATCAGGATTTTACAAAGTTCTGCAAGACTTTCCTCTCAGAAAATAATATTTTGCCACTTTGTCTTAAACCTGAACTCTTGATTCATCACTGTAGTCAAAATGAGTGTCTTTATGAGTAGTAATATATCTCACTATTGAAAACCTATGGCTGGCCCATGTCAGCTAACTCAGGCTAACGAGGCTGAAACTAAGGGATTGTTTGATTACTTAGGTTCTGGGACCCCTCAAGAGGGAGGATTCCAGTGCTCAGTCCTGCAGCACAAGCCCCAACCTACACACCAAAATCAAAGCCCCAACCTACACACCACTACACAACTCCTAAGCTGAAACACGTGAGACCAAGTCAGCAGACATAGGACAGCCAGAAGCGTGTAACTGCAGTGTTGACATATTTTTAAACTGAATATTTCCCCAAAGTTTAATATTAAAGTGGCTCTGTCACTAATATATTTCTACTATTGATTAGTTTTCAAGCTTTACTTCCTTACTGGATTATTAAGCAAGAGTGCAGCATGGGTAGTCCTATGCTGAGTGCATGTAAGTAGGAATGAGCTTGTTTTATTTAAGTGTGTCTGTATGTGTAAATACATAGATTATATATATAAAGAGAGAAAGTTCAACTAAGAAGATAAAAACTGAAATACTTACCATAAAGCTCAGCTGAATTGGTAAGTGTGGGATATTTCCATATTTTCATCTGATTTTTAGGGATACCTTGTCCAGTCATCAATTCATTGGTTTTGGGTAACCACAACAGGGAGCAAATCTATTGTAGTTTAAAAAATCATTTTAATTTTTAAAAGGATCTACATGTGCTAGTCAATGGTTTTTAGACTGACAATGTTCTTAGCAAATTCTCAAAATGTACAAGTTTTTGAGCAACATTGGAAAAAGAGTTACATAGTCATGAGAGGACTATTTGATTTCCCTCAGTATTGACTGTTGCCAAGTGCAGCTGCATTATCATCTTTTCTTAAAAGGATGGCATCCTGCCAGATTTAAAAACAGAATCCTCAGCCAAAGCCTCAGCTCATGGAAATAGAAATAGTTCCAGGGAAATCAATGGGGCCATGGCAGTTTATACCAGCTGAGAATCTGATCTGTCTCTGAATATTCAACCCACAGAGACTGATTGTTATTCTCTGACTCCTCATGCCCACTCTAGTAGTTCTCTTATGCTTCCTGGGAAACCTGCTTCTCTCACATCTTCCTCTCCTTGTTAGGCATTCTGTCAATACCAAAGTTGATCGATAGCACATGGCCTTGCTATGAGACTACTTCACTGTTACCTCCTCTCTGACCAAATTAAAATTGTGAGGAAACAGAAGTGATGACTGGGACATGAATTAACTAATTCTGAGTCAAATGATATAACACAGCCAAGAGTATAGTTTAAATGAATATACAGGTAGGCAGAATCCTGTAGCCACTCTGTACATAGTATTTTGCCAGGAGCTGTACAAGATGAGTGCAGCTCACAGAGTTTAAGTGTAAAGATATTTTACATGTTCACCTGAGATTTTGTGTCTGTGGTTCTGATGCTCTTCCCTTTGCTTATGTCCCAGACACGTAAAAATCCATCCTTCATTCCACCTCCTGTGGCAAGGATTTCTGACTGCCATGGACACCAGTCTATAGCCTAAAGGAAAGGAAATAGCTAAAGATGCTGTATTAGGGCTGGGTGTTTCCTGTAGGGGAGGACCCCACAATGTGGGGGCACTACAGCAACACCAGCCGGAAGGGGGTGCTCCAGGCTGAATTGAGCTAATTCCCAAGTGACCAGCAGGAGGTGCCACAGTGGTAAATTGTGCCCTGTTACATACCTTTACTGCTGAGGCGTGGGGTATGGCTTTCAGTGGCTTGCAATGCACTGTCAAACCAGGGTCATTAGGCCAGATATTCAATAGACCATCACTGGACCCACTTGCCAGCAGCTTACTGTTTGGGGACCATTTCAGGCTGCAAATGCTCTGCTTGCTATGACAAAGAGTCCCTACATGGTGCTGAGCAATCCGAACATCATGATGATGAATTAATCCTAATCTAGAGCCACTGTGGATAGGAAGAGACATAATCATTTAGCAAGCTAGAGCTCATATGTTTCCACATTCACAAGGCTTCTGTGGTTTCAGAAACAAAACGCAACAATGGGGAGCATGTATGTCCAAATAACAAGGTGATAAACAAAGGCCAAAACAAGCCAGTGTCAAAAGCATACTCAGGTTTAGTGCAATGGATCAGGGATAAGTGTATGCTCAACCCAGGTCAGGAAGATTAATTGTTCTTGCACTTACCTGAAGAGATAGTCTAGCGTAGTTACCAATTTCCCCCTATAAACAATTACATTCAATCACTTCCATTATCCCTAAGAAAAACACTCCACCATTGTTTCTGTATTGTCAATTGTGGCTTTGCCATGGCTCCCAGCTAAGGGGCAGTAGATAGTTGCATAGCTCTAGGAACAGATCAGGAACCCAATGTTGACTCTGAGAGTCACCATCAGGTCACTGGTTTCCCAAAGCTTGCTCCATTTACTTGCCCTGCCATGCTGGCTCTGCTGCACTGACTGGCATTTTGGTGAATAGATCCAAGACTACACTCAATCCAGAATCCTGATCTAAAGCTCTGCCACAAAGTATACTGTCATAGCCACTTCATGCAGAGCTTTTCTTTCAAGGCAGGCTTTTATTCTTAGGTTTTTCATATCCAAGTTAAGTTTCACTTTGGGTACGTCTACACTGCTCGCTATTTTTTAAATAAGCTATTTTGGAATAGTTGTTCCAAAATAGCTTATTTAGAAATAGCATGTCTACACTGCAGGGAAGCCTCAAAATTACCGTAAATAACCCACAGGTTATACACGTTTTTACAAAAAAAAACCCCGCCCGTGGGGTATACATGTCTGTGGGGTATGCACGTTTATTTTTACTCATAGGGTTGCGCCTGGCTGCGGCTGCACAGGGCCTGGGGGTGAGTGCGGCTCCCCTCCCGTGCTCTCCGTTCCCCCTGCTGGCAGCTGGTATGTGCAGTTGTAACCCACACACCTAGTGTGGTTACTGAGCAATGCAAGTGGTAGCTAGACCACAGCAACAGTTAAGATCAAGAGACCTCTACAGCATGGGCTGGGAGCCAGCGGGCTTTTAGCTCAGAGGGTAGTCTCTTATAGTCAGCTCCTGAGGTCCCAGGTTCAAATCCACCTGGTGGTGATTACACAATCACTATGAATTAGCATATAGAACCCATGGGTTATACTCGTCTGCAGGTTATCTAGGACTTTTTTTACACAATCAGGAAAAGCCATGGGTTATACATAAGTGCGGGTTATACTCATGTGCCGGTTATATACACTAATTCACTGTAGTCTGAGGCAGGCTTCCCTAATGTAGGCATGCTATCTCAATTTAGAGCCCCAGGAGGCACCAGGGAGGAATAATTTAGAATGGCCCTGGTGAGGGGCTATTTCAAAATAGCAGCAGTGGAGTGTCTATACATGTCTTATTTCAAAATAGTTATTCCAGAATAGGCACTATTCCTTGTAGAATAAGGTTAACAGATTTCAGGATAAGCCGTCTGTTATTTCAAAATTATTTTGAAATAGCAGAATGGCTGTGTAGACTCTCACATTGTTATATTGAAATAATGCTAGTTATCTCGAAATAATGGTGCAGTGCAGACATACCCTTTTGACTTATAGCCTCTTATTAACATAAGCACAAAATGAAAGGACTCGTGTAAGATTGAGAATGGGTTTCATTATCCTGTGTTATGCTGACCTGCTAAATTCTTGAAAATAACGAAGCCAGCAAATACCTGAATAAATTCCAACAAGATAGGCCACCACTTTAGCTTAAATATATCATTAGAAAATGGCAGACTTCAATGTGGTGTATGGGTTTGAGGTGATACCTGTTTCTGGATACTTTAAGGGGAATTAGAAGACTCCCAATTTGTTAATATCCTATGGAATGATACTGGCTCAACAGGGCAAACAGTAGTAACACATGTCAGGTCTTATGAGATGGTTTGCAGGGTATATGTCATCAGGCAGAAAGATCTCCTTACACATGTGGAACTGTAGTGGCATCATGGAGCATTTCCTAAGAAACGATAAGCCACGTACTCCTAGATGAATTTCTGTGCTCCATTTTGCACAGAAATGGAGCTAATTGTTAGTGTTGGTTTATGAGGGCATTGTTGAATTTTACTGTCATTTTCCGTTCAGAAAGATTTGTAACATATATGTTTCTGTCTCCTCTGAACTCATATGCAAAGTCAAAGTACAAAGGGAAATTGAAACTAATAAATACTGTATAAGTAGACTATCCTGGGGAGTGGGGATGACCCAGGAGATATAGTACAATCAACCGTCACAAAGGTTTGTTGAGTAATGAAAATGAAACCACAAAACTCTCCAAAAATGTGTCCCTGTCCAGAGATAGTAAAAAGTTTAATTTTGAATGTTATTGTAAGATTCAAGGTTCTAAACCAAGTATGAAAGAAACACAGCTTTTATTTCTGTTTTTAATCAAAATTATCAGAATTTCACATGGCTTTGAAATGGAAGTTGTACATAGCACAGAATAGAACTCTAAATATAATTACAATTTGGGGCAGGTTACTCCTCAGTCCCATTTGAGAAAATGAATAGGGAACATAAGATGAAGCAGACCATAAATCCAAAATAGCAGAGAAAAATAAGTTTGACTTAGCTCAACCACTGTTCTGAAATAGTGCTTAAATACAAAGTGTTAGGCACTTGAGGGTGAAATTTACCTCTATGCAAAGGGCCAGCAAAAAACCTAACATTCAATTATGTTTCACTTGAGGCCTCAAAATGGGCTCTAGGTAGTGGATAGACATTGTGCAGGCATTCTGCCTATGGGTGAATTCAACCTCATGAGACGATATATAGATCAATATCCTGGGTATTATAATAGTGTCTTTAACCATGGTATCTGAGATGACAGATAAGCAGATAATTGAACAGTATAGAACATACATTTTTGATCAGGACCAAAGAAATCAACTGATGTCAGTAGGAGCTTTGCCTGAGTAAAAGCTGTGTGACAAAGCATCCTCTGAATATACTGAATTGCTCACCTGCTAAGTATATAATGATTCCAGCTCATGGCTCCCACCACAGAAAGGTGACCAAACATATTTCTCAACCTCTTTTTGGTTTCAATGTCCCATAACTGAAAAAACAAAACAATTCTAAAATCAGCTAAAAATTGTTGGGTTTTTTTTTACTGCCGTATGACTTCAACCATTCAGTTTTAATTTTACATGATACTCACAATCAAGAGCTCAGTCACACAAGACTTTAGTTTTGGGCTCTATGGACAACAGTTTCAAACTTGGATTCCTAAATCACTACTCCCAAAGTCAGTAGGAACAGCAGCTACTCACTACTTCCAAAAATACAGCCAGTCATTTAAGTGTCTAGATCTAGAAATCCACACTTGGAAATGTTTTCTTACTTACTCTTTTGATTACTGACTTCCAAGTCTGTAGGGCTGGCTCCCCTGGCTTATCCTCTTTATTTGACAATTTCTGGAGAATTGGGCCATACTAGGAGTTCTGTACATATAGGGACAATAGAATATTGAGGACAAAATCTGCTCAGGAGACATGACAGGAGAATTTTTCCCTGGATCCTAATTGCAAAGTTTCTCCAAATATCTTTCTCCAATAGATATTTTCTGAATTATATATATAATTTACTATTCATAACTGTTTTTATTAATAAAAAGAATCTATGTGGTGTGAATTGTCTTAACTAACAGGAAAAAAAAGGCTCTGAAAGTAAAGTATCCAGTACTTGCACTTCTCCGTCACTGGTGCCAACTGCAAGGCAAGTTCCCTCTTTTATCCAGGCCACAGAAGAAATATATTTTGAACTGGAATTTAAATTAACTCTTTGAACGCTTTGGTGGGATTCCCCATTCCAAATGTGTGCAGCAGATCCTAGAGCAATGGCAATGAGATTCCCCTGGTTCCAGTCCAGTAAATTTAGATCTACAAGAAAATTATTTAAAATTACTAACAAATCTCAGCCATGTTGGTCTGTAACTTTAAAAACAAGTAGTCCCGTGGCACCTTGGAGACTAACCAAAAAATATAGAATCATGAGCTTTTGTGGGTAAAACCCATTTCATCAGGTGAACTGGAGTAGAAAGAACAGAAACCAAGATAAACAGCAATAGAGATAGAGATAAACAGCAGAAGAAGTACTTGTCAGTTTAGGACTGGTGTTAATGGGGCTAATTAAGTGGGTTTGATCCTACCTTCTCCCCCTCCCCCTCCCTCCGCCCCCCATCCCGTGTATAGCTTTTGATGTGGAAATGCAGATGTTAAAGGCAGGAGAAATTGGCTTTGTAATGAGACAACCAGTTAATGTCTGTGTTCAAGCCCAGGGTAAGGGGTGTCAAATCTGTAGAAGAATTCCAGTTCTGCAGGCTCTCTCCTTTATAGAAGAATGGCTACTTTTAAATCTGTGATTGAGTGACCAGGCAAGTTAAAATGCTCCCCTACAAGTTTATGTATGTTACCATCTCTGATGTTTGATTTGTGTCCATTTATTCTTTGTCATGGAGACTGTCTGGTTTGGCCAATATACATGGCAGAGGGACATTGCTGGCACTTGATGTAATAAGGAATCATTTACAGGAATAGGTTTGTTCTTAAGCTATCACCGTCAGAGAGAGTGCAGCTTGAGTGAAATAGGTTTTAATCACCAGGGTAGAATTCCAAAAAATCAATTTATGCATCAGCAAAAATTATGCATATTCACAGATGTAAGTGAACTAGTTAATGCACATATGAAAAAGTTTTTATGTTTATCCACAAAAAATTACAGTAATAAGTTAGTTTTGCAAGTGCAAGTTCTATCACTTGCATGTTCATGATTGTTAGCATTTTTAAGTGATTGTCCAAGTATTTGCAGTTGCCTGGAAGAAAAATTGCCCCAAAATGTATATATCAGATGAATAGCCAACTACCTCTCAGAATACAACCAGATTTCAAGTTTTGTCCAAGGGACTGCCCTAAAGGTAAATTGCTATAAGCCCAAGAATAACCTGTTCTACACTTGACTTTATTAAGTGAGGATGGTGGTATTTATCCCCTTTGTAAATGCTTCAGATTTGCAGATGACAAGCAGTATATCAGAACTAGGTATTATTATAATTACTAGAACTACAGTTGTTGACTATAATTTCCAGCATGCAGTCTGCTCCACTTTTGTCCAAGCAGCCTGGAATTTCACATTAGGACCTATAGTTTTCACAGGCTGCTTTCCTGTAAGAAAAATTAGATTAGCCATAGGCTTCACCATAGAACTCCATGGGCCATATTTGGTATAAAGACCACAATTTAGCTAACCATCTTAGGACAAAAGTTCCCACTCTCTGTTAGAAATACAATCTTCCAAGCAATGAAAGAGAATAAAAACTTACAATAATCATTGCGTAAGCCGGTAACATGAAGCCTAACTTCTGGCTCCAATGGCACGAGAGATTTGATATTAGTGGAAATTCTGTGAGCGGTAAATTCATTATGCATTCCATTCTGGCAGCCTGCAGGTAAAGATTCAAAGTATGTGATTTGTTTATAAAAAATGCCACCAATTCTCATCAAACAATAGCTGTTTTATTTGTGACTCCTACAAAGCTAAGGGCTACCCAGGCATAAATTACCACAGCCCTGAGGGTGCTCTATTTTACTCTGGTCGGGTGGTGGAGTTGCCACACACTCACACAGGACCAAAATATTAGATACAAATATGAATAAATTCAAGCCTCCACTCTGTTCATCCCCACATAGGGTGTATTTGAGCCATAATAAAGCATTAGTACCATTAAATTCCTTTTCATTTATATCAAAGGCAAGTGTGGAATAATTTTAGCTTTGCCTTTTTCTCCTGCTTTAGTTCTCTGTTAAAAGGCCTTTAATATTTGAAGGCTTGTTAGATGCTTCATCAACTCAAAACCCCTAAAGGAAGCAGTTAAGTCATTCTCTAAATAAATGCTGCTATTTGGTTTTAAGTTCCCATCAACAGAGGCTCCCCCTCCCCCCCAACACAAAACCACAAGAAAAAGTTTTTCATACCATGCCTGCTTTTGATGTATTTGTGCACTCCTTAGGTATATGATGAGAAAGAAGTGAGAACAGAAAAGAAACGGCTGTAAAATGCAAGTATAAGCAAACTTTGTGGTCACTGTTCTTTCTGATGCAAAGACCCCCAGTCTTGCAGAAAAGAGCTATGTAATTAGCAACAAGATTTTATTTTCTTGTTACACTTTAGAAATTATCTTCTAGCAGCATGACGAGCATTCACATCTGTGCACCTTCCTGGAGTCATTTTGAAGCCCCCTCTTTGAAAAGCATTTTTGTCAAATCCTTTAAATAAAGAATGACTAAGGAATGTCCCAGGCATTCTATGGAAACTGATTCTCAAAGATAATTAATGCTCAGCTTTCAAATCAGTAAATTGTTAACTTTTTCAGGAACAAATCTGTACTATCACATGGCTCTGCATTTTATCCCATAGCTATAAGCTATGTGCTTTTCCACTAGAATCTGTAAGGGTATGTCTACACTACAGAGTTTTTTGGAAAAATAGCCATTTTTCTGAAAAAAATTCAATTATGTCCACACTACAATCGCGTTCTTTCAAAAGAAAAACGAAAGAACAGACAGGTTTTTCCAGCATTGGTAATTCTCTTTCTACAAGGAAGAAGCCTTTTTCCGAAAGAGAAAAAGTTGTGTGTGGAGGGGGAAGAGAGAGTTCTTTCCGAAGAAGAGGAAAGAGGAAAAAGCACAGGTGCCCTGGTGGCCACTCTGCCCATAGTAATCACAGCTTAAATGCGAGATAGAAAGAAACCTGCAATCTAGACGTATAAGTAAAGTGTGATTATGAGAAATGCAAGGTTTGGAGCCATAATTGAGGATTCATCTTTAAGATGCTTTTTTGTTTTCTTAAACTAAGACTAAGCCAATTGCTTCTGCAAGAAGCACAGTACAGAACACCTGGGCAGAGCTCATTTTAGGATTAGGTTGTAAATTTCCCGATTAGATGCTGCTTATGGGGTTTTCGAGAATTACCCTAGAGAATGGCCCTAGATTTTTAACAGAGAATGTCCTAATCAAAGTGCAATGAGAGGGTGATGTTGTTTAGGGTGACTCTGCTGTTTCTTAAACAACTTTGTTGATGATGCCCTGCTCTGACTCATATTCCTCTCTTCAGGATTTATTGAACATCCCAACATAAGTAAGCAGGTTCAAACAGATGCCATTAAAAGGAAAAATCAAACTGCCAGAGACACTTTTTCTCTCCTCTCAGCATGGAATTTGCTTCCAGAAGGTGACACTTGCCTTAGACAGAAGATGAGCAAGAGTCAGCCCTGGGCCAGTGACAACTTGTTCTATGCATAAACATGGTAGGACTTTGAAGTCTAATATCCTGTAGTCCTGCAGAAATCACTGCATAAGGGACATTCCCACATGCTTCAGGAGGCACATAGCACTGAGTTCTAAACCTGGAAGGCCCAGAAAAATTATTTTATGTTATTTTTAGGGATCTGTATGACTCTTTCTCGGGCCAGTATATTTGAACTAGTGGCAATTAAGACACCTGGTTTTACTATTTAATAAAATAGTCTTGAAAAGCTCTCTAAATCATTCCTAAAACAGTTTTTCTGTAGTGTATACAGACTATAGGATGGCATGGTCTATTTTAAAGGATGGAATGATCTGCATAGTGCACTTGTGGTTTCTCCTCTCAAGATTAATGTACTTACCCAAAGTGTGTGCTGATAAAACCCCAGCATTCTAATATATTCTACGTATGAGTGTTTGACATAACAGAGCTACATGAAGCCTCATTGCACCCTTTGGTGTTATTTTATAGACATATTAATAGATTAACACAGACCTGCAGCTAGACTTAGGCTTCTAAATCATTTTTCAAAATGGGCCTTCAACCATCTCAATCATTTAATCAATCCAATAGGAGTTAGGTGCCTAATCTGGGGGAGGGATTAAGATCTGGGTTTTAGGTTTTGCAAAGCTGAGCAGAGCAACTCCTAACTACCTTTAAAATCTGGGCCCAAGTGCCTATGTCACTTTTGGAAATGGGATTTAGACACCTTTGAAAAGTTTATGCTAAGTGACTTATTGAAGATGACATAGCAACTGTGATACAGGAATAAAATCCAGTATCCTTGATACTTAATCCCCTGTTCTAAACACTTAATGACACCATTATTAATCACTCAGGGCCTGATTTGTTCTCATACCATTGACTTCATTGGAGTTACTCCTTATATACACCAGAATCACTGAGACTAGAATCAGGTTCTCTAGGGCAGATTCTCAGAGGTACACAGGGCAGGTAAGCGCCTACCTCCCATTGACTTTCCATGGGAACTGGGCACCTAGCTGTCCTTTATGCCATTAAAAATCTCTCTCCAGTTGACATTGGGCCTAATGCCTAAAGATTTGTGTGTGCTACACAACAGAGGGAGGAAAGTTCAAGGTATCACTCTGAGAAGGATAAGCCTCTGACACTCTGTCTTTCCTCTGCGCTTTGATCCAGCAGGCTAAGTATTCACATGTGGGTGCTTAAATTGTGGATTCAAAACTATACATGCATATGTTGGGAGTTCACAAGACTATATTTTTACAGACTCATGAGGTTATTGCAGACATAAGTATCCATATCTGTGGGCAATTACCAAAGTTCTGTAATGACATGTACAACTGTGTGTTGGGGGGGGGGGAGAAGGAGTCTTATTCTTTTTCTGCAGCTACAACCCATGTGACCAATTTCAAAATTTCTCTCCTGCAGAATACCATGGAGGAGTACCAATATCTGGGGCAAATACCTGCTTACTGCTGTCTACATAAATGGTACCCTCCATCTAGGGGAGCTGACAACCATGCCAGGTCCCTGAGAAAGGTGAGAGGGGCAACTCCATACTCCTGGAAGGGGAGGGGCCTTGGGTGGAAGAGGTGGGGCCAAGGGCAGCCAGCCCTCAGAACCACCCAGACCACAGCACCCTCCACCCCCAGCACTGACCAGAGTGTGCCACACGGTGACCCCACTTCTCCAGACAGCTCCAAGAGCTGTCTAAAGCAGCAATTTGAAGGGTTTGGAGCTCTGGACATTGCTGCTGAGGCCTGGACCCCTTTGAATTACTGAGCCCTGGGGCAGTTGTCTCCTTTATCCCCACCCCCTTCCTCCCATTGACAGGTCTGGCTCCATCCCATATCTTTAAGCTTCTATTTTGGGAGCCACTGAAACCAAAATTATTTGACCCTCTAGCTAGTTGAAATTAGTGAAGCAGAAACCACCAAAAGGAGGAAATCTTTCCCCCAGCTAGTCTAAAAGAAATTTTGAAAGATCTTTCTGTAGCTTTGATTCATAATTCAGGTCAGCAGCAATGAACCATTCAGCTGATCAGCATGGATATTTGTATCTGTGCAGTCTGATACAAAGGGGCTGATCTAAACGCCACTGAAGTCAATGGAATGACTCCCATTGGTTACCAGGGTTTGGATCAAGACCTAACTGTTGAGAACTTGGGGTGAATAGAAATAACTAAACCATCAAGATAAGTTAGCATCTTTCATACAAAGAACAACAAGACTCCTATGATAATCAAAGAATCCTCATGGTGCCCAAGTGACACCCTACAGTGTCCTTATTGCCACAATATACCACTAGCATTCACTGTCCCCATACCGTACCTTTCCAAACACATTCAGTGTTTCCACAGATCTTTATATCATCATTTTCTAAGATTCCATATCCATTCTCTTGGAGCATTACCAGCTGAGTGAGACATTTCTACAAATATATTCAAATGAAAACATTACTGAGAAGGAATTTAGAAGTATCATGCATGACATCATTATGTGCACTTCAATCGTCCCTTCCATTTAAGGGACTCAGTGCCAGCACATTGACAACAACTCAGGGCCCCAGGCCACAACAATCAATGGGCCCTCACACACACGCAAGCAGCATCCATGCAGACATAGTCTACCTGATATTTTGGTGGTGCTGTGCCTGCATTGGCTGGTGCCCAGTGAGCTGCTGACTGTGCTGCTAAGCACACTCTTCCATCATGGGCAATGCTTGCACATGGCCACCACCCTATAGGGTTGCCAACTGTATAATCACATAAACCCAAAGACCCTTTCCCCTCTCTCTGCCCCACTCCTTCCCTGAAGCCATGCCCCCATCTTGCCCCTTCCCTGAGGCCACACCTTCACTCACTTCATTCTCCCTCTCTCCATCACTGGCTTTCCCCACATGCTCATTTACAGTCACCAGGCTGAGGCAGGGGCTGTAGGGTGCAGGTTCTGGGAGGGAGTTTGCATGTGGGGGTGTGTAGCGTGTGGGAGGGAGTTTTGATGTGGGTTGTGAGAGGAGCAGGCTCTGGGAGGGAGTTTTGGTGTGGAGGCATGCAGAGTGTGGGAGGGAGTTTTGGTGTGGGGTATGAGAAGAACAGGCTCTGGGAGGGAGTTTTGGTGTGGGGGCATGCAGAGTGTGGGAGGGAGTTTTGGTGTGGGTGTGTGAGAGGAGCGAATTCTGGGAAGGAGTTTTGGTGTAGGGTGTGCGCTCTGAGGCAAGGGTAGGGTGTTGGGGTGCAAAAGGGGGTGAGGGCTTGGGTTCTGGGAAGAAGTTTGGGTGCAGGACAGGGTCAGGCTCTGAGAGAAAGTTTAGGTGTGGGGTGTGGCCTATGAGTTGGGGCATGGGGTTAGGGTGCAGAAGGGCTTCAGGGGGCCAGCACTTACCTCGGGTAGCTCCTGAAAGTGACCAGCACACCCCTCTGGAAGCAGCCCTTAGGCAGGGCACCAGGTGATTCCACATGCAACTGCCTGCAGTCACCAATCCCACAGCTGCAATTGGCCGCAGTTCCCAGCCAATAAGAGCTATGGAGTCAGCACTTAGGGCAAGGGCAGCATGCAGAGACTTCCCACAGGAATGTGCTGCTAGCCACTTCTGGGAGTGGCATGGAGCATGGGTGAGGAGGAAACCAGCCTTAGCCCTGCTACTCTGCCAGTGGCACCCAGGGACTACTGGGCCCTTTTAAGTCATCCAAGTCCTGGGAGCATTGCCTCTTTTGACCCTCACCCCGACCCCATCAGCAAGCCTGCTTAACACATTTTACAACCACTCATGAATTAACTCTAACAGTATCCCCATGTTATCATCCCCATTTTATAGATAAGGGAACTGGGTTCAAAGAGCTTCAGTGACTTGGCTACTGTGACACAGTGGATCTATACCAAAGAGACTAATATTTTATGCAATCACTAGAATCCAGGCCTTAATATCACCGCCATCCTCCCTGCATAGGACATCTACTTATGACCTTAAAGTTCAGATGCTTACCCAAGGCTAGTGAAAACTATCTGAATCTCCTGGTGCTGAAAATCAGAGCTGCTAATCTTGTGGAAATAGGGTCTCTAATGAAATTTCTGATACTCCCTGCTTTTGAGTCTTAGATATAAACAGAAAATGCTAAATATGTGATCATTAAAAGTAAGGGGAAAAAGCAAACTATTATTGAAACTTTTTCAGTTTTCAGAAAATACCTGTTTAGAATTGTGGTCATGGTTTGGGCAAAGGCTCAGGTCAGTTCTTACTTGATCATAACCTCTTCTGCCATTCCTAACAGTAACATATTTCTTCTTAATATGTGTTGGCAACAAGAGGCCAAAATGCTTATTTATATTGTGTTGAATAGTATTATGACAGCTTCTCTGTGCGTTTGTTATGAGGTCAAAAAAATGTCAGCTTGAACTGTAATATTTTTTTCAGACAGGTGGAAATATAGTTGATGCTTTCAACAACCACTCAAAATTAATAGCGTGTTGGTTAAACAATGTTTATGAAATCCAATCACTCCCAATGGACCAAATGTTTTTCTTCTTCTAAATCCTATTTTAATAGTTACAAGAAGTGCCTCACAAACAAATCACTGGGAAAGTAATATTTCTTTGCATATCCCAGAGGCTGTTCTAAACCAGGCCCTCTTTGAGAGGTATTTTATTAATGATTTATACAGACAACTTGGCAAAAAGATCAGATTACTTGGATTTGAAGGTCTCTGAAACTAGTGCAGACATTAATATGGAAAACATACTGTATACATGGGGAAATAACCTTTTGGACCACAAAAGGACCACACATTCACTGGAATAGCCAGGAGACTTTATTCTTGATTTATACCATCCCCATATCATACCAGGCCAAATGAACACTATTTATATTAAATGGCTATTCATTACTATACCTGTGAAAAATTATTAGTGCATCTTCCTATACATTTCTAGTCAGCGCTGACTACTTTGTTTTCTGTTCTTCTTGCAGCAATATATAAAAGACAACTACCCACGCTAACTCTCCTTTTCCATGACACCTACAAAAAACTTGACAACATTAGGCTGCTAGTGTGCTGAGACCAGAGCCAATCATGCTGATCAGCATTGTCTCATTGTTTCCTTTTACTTTCCCATTCACTTATGTGTTTTGTCTTGTCTTATGTCTAGATTGTAAACTCTCTGGGGCTAGAATTACGTTTGTGCTCTGTTTGTACAGTGCTTGCACTGGTTCATGACTGAGGCATGTAGGCACTGCAACAATACAAAAAATAACAACTTCTATGCGTCCTCTTTGTAGGAGACTGCGAGGGCTGGCTCTTGGTCTTTTGCCGCCCCAAGCAAAAAAATTGTTGGCCGCCCCGGGCACCGTATCTCGGCGCTGGTCAGGCGCAGGTAGCTGGGCTCTGCTCAGAACTGACCAGACCAGGGCAGGGGCACCCTCTACCCCAAACCCACCACTGGGTTGATGTGGTGAGGGAAAGAGTAGCTAGGGCAGTGGCACAGGCACTGGGGTGGTATGGCAAGGGGAAGGCTAGGGCAGTGGCACAGCACTGGGGGTGATTTGGCGTTGGGAAGGGTAGGGCAGCGGCACAGGCACTGAGGGGTGATGTGGCAAGGGGAAAGATAGCTAGGGCAGCAGCAGAGCAGTGACACAGGAACTGGTGTGTGGGGGGGGGGGGTGAGCCAGGGCCGGGCACGGGATGCTAGCAAGGGGCTGACGTGCGGCCGGGGCAGAGCAGGGACACCAATCCCCAGCGCAGTGAGCTGGGGAGAGAGGTGGGGCACTTACCCAGCCCCAGCACAGAAATGCATAAGCCATTGGCGAAGGGGAGCATGGGGACACCCAGCGCCCGCCCGGATGCCCAGGAGGCCATGCTGAGCCACATCTCCATAAACCAGGTCATCCAGCCGTGCCGGGCAACTGTCTCTAAGCCCTGCCCTCCGCCTCCTTTGTCGTCGTAAAGAGCCACAAAGCGTGGCAGGCTTTATGGCTGGGAGCCACATGCCCTGTGGGAAGGGGCTGCCACTGCAAACAGGTTCCTGGCTAGTGGAGCTGCAGACCTCCCGCCCAAGCGGAGCGAGTCTGGGCAGCTTCACAATGGGTAGTGGCGTCTCCCACGGCCCTTTAAAATCAGCAGGGTGGGGCGGGTATTGCCCCGGGCGGCTGCTTACCTGGAAATGCCGCCCCTGGAAATGTGCTGCCCCAAGCACATGCTTGATTTGCTGGTGCCTAGAGCCAGCCCTGGAGACTGCTGTGTGGTTCCAAGAATGGGCTACTGGAATAAGAGTCAGGTCCTGTGGGCTCTAGTTTAAGCTCCAGTACTGACTGGCAGTGTGATTCTAAGCAAGTAATTTCACCTTCCTATGCATTAGAGATCCGTTTGTAAAATGAAGAGAATGATGTTTACCCACCTTTGAAAAGTGGTTTAAGATCTAAGCATGGAAAGTGCTACACATGGAGCATTTTATGCAATAAAAGATACAAATGTTTTTACTATATTTCTCCATATGGGTGGATCAAACAAAATTGCTGGAATCACATAGTTTGTAAATTTTGAATGCTAAATCCATTTCCAAATCAGTGGCCTCTATGTCAGGAATCATGAAAAACATCAAAGTCCTCAAAATGTGTTATTTTCAGAATGGGTACCTCTATCTAGACAACTGAGAGATAGCTTTTATGGATCATGCTTCCTAAATGATAATAAGAGCATAGTCTTCCCACTAAATCTGATGCATTCATGGGGAGGTCAAGTAATTAAGGATACCCATCAGCAGCTTCCCAGATCAGTTATCTAGTATCTAGCCAGTTGCTTATACGGTGAGACTGACACACTATGCATGTTATAATTAAACATTTATGGTTTATTAATGATAATTACACTGATCTACAATTT
>JANRFK010004149.1:29820400-29841631 GCA_030068395.1 Apalone spinifera
AAAGTTTGACTACATTTATTTCGGAAGCATTTTGGCTGTAGAGCAGTGTTATATGACATTAACATCATTATTCTTTATTGCTATTATTCAAATGTATTATTATTATAAGATGAATACAACCCTGGAGCACTTTCCGGTCGCCCAACGCCAAACCATAGGTATGTACTGCCTCAGTTTCCCTTAATGGACTTTAATTAAGTTCATCATGGCTTTTATGTACTACACAGTGCCCTGTCAGGGCTCTTCTTTATTTAACCAAAGGTAAAGAAGACACACAAGCAAGTCTTCATCCCAAACATCCTTGACAGTTTGCCAAGTTAGTCTTAATCTAAATGTGACCACCTGGATCTATCATTCTCCTCTGTCCAGACTCCTCACTAGTGTGGTCTTCAAGACCCAGAACCTACTCTGGAGTCAAGCCTCTAGCTATGACCTAAAGAAAGATCCTCCTTTGGGCTCAGGATCACCCAGCAATCAAGCTACCATAACTCTTCCAGGTTGCCACGGGATTTTTTTTAAGGTAGATGTCCTGGGAAATCTGTAAGGGTGCTCAAGACACACATGGAGCTGCCTAGTTTTATAGTCTCAGTATTTTTGTTCCTCAGAAGTGGCAACACTAATTAGGTCTCCTTTTAGATGAACTCTCGAAACAGCTCCCTGAGAAGCCCCTCTCCTCAGGAGCTTCTTGTGTTCCAAGAACCTTTTGACTGAGCCTCATGATCCTTACTAGACCCAGATGTTTCTTAACTAATTAACTGCCACCCTAGGCAACTAATTACTCATTGGTGGATCTTCTTTGGCGTATTCTCCTTCAAAGAGCCTGTCGCAGGTTGGCTGGGTTCCTGACCACTTAAGAAAGCCAATTACCTGTAACACTATTGACCCTGTGTTTGGTGCTGTACAAGCCACAGCCAAAGGAAGAGGCTGTTGCTCTAGCCCCTTACTATAGAGCTCCACTTCATTTCCCTGAAGCTTCTGCTGCTGTGGGGAGTACAGAAAGGCCTAATTGCTGTTGCTGCCCTGCGCTAGCCCCCACCCCCCAGTAACTCATGAAACTGTGTCCCTCAGAGGACTGGGTGCAGTGCGGGAGAGCCGGTGGCAGGAAGGGGCAGGATTTGAGGAATGCAAACTTCCGGCTGGATTGTGAATATGCTCTGGCCCTAAGTAAAGGTAAAAAAACAGGAAGCAAGGACAATACAGGGTGCAGTCGAGATGTAATAAGACACCATGCACTTTCTTGGGAGTGTAATACACACATCTTGTGGGTTATAACTACTTCATCGTTATAAGTACTTACTTGGATAATGAAAATAAGTTTTGGTTTCATTTTTAGTTTATAAGATAATAGTCTGGAGATATGCAGTGTAGTTGTACTGTGTCTGACTCGGGACACTACACAAGACAAGGTGAGTGAGCAACAATATTTCAAGCAACAAAGAGCTGAGGAAGTGCTCTATCTAGTTCAATAGTTTGTCTCTTTCATCAACAGAATTTGGTCCCATACAAGATATTACTTCACCTATCTTGTCTCTCTACAGTCTGGAGAAGCAGAGACATATAAATGTAAGTCAACCACAAGTGACAGAGCAATTTTAATTACACTTATGTAGAAGGCTGCTCTGGATCCAGCTGTTCTGGTCACTATTTTACATATTAGAAAGTTAGAAAAATGAGCAGGAGAGTCTGGAAAGAAGACAAAGTAACAAAATATACTAACAATGCCAATATCAGAAAAGAGTTTAATATAAATCCTGCCAGCATATATGGATTGTTACAGTGCTCACCTGCTCCTTTGCAATTTCAGCTCTCCTTTTATTTTTTCCTTGTAAATAAGTTGTCTCATGACAGCTGGCTGTGGCATTAGTAATGATATCAGGTTCCTTGGTAGAATTTTTGATGGGCACATGAAAGGATACTGAAAAAAAAGGATTGATATATTTCCTTTAAGAAATACAAGTATTTTTGCCCGATGCTTGTATTGTTCTTTCCATTGTCAAGCAGATTCTTTGGTAACACTAATCCTGAGGGTTGGCCTGATGCTTTGTCAGTAGGACAATGCACTGTTAGGGTGCATCTACACTGCACACATAGCTCGAAATAAGCTATGCAATTTGTGCTATGCAAATTGCGTAGCTTATTTCAAGTCAATTTCAAAATAGCTTATTTTGAAATTTGGCACTGTCTACACAGCACTTATTTCGAAATAAATTGCTATTCCAAAATGTCCTTACTCCTTGTGGAATGAGGTTTTCTGGGATGTCAGACTATCAAGCCTGTTATATTTCAAAATAATGGGCACACTCAAAAGATGCTGAATAGCTATTTCAGAATACCTCTGGTATCCCAAAATAGCGCGACAGTGTTAACATAGACTCACAGAGAGAATTCATAGTTTACATTGATAGCTTAATCCCAAGATTTTGTTTAAGGGTTTGTGAGCCAGAGACTAGCGAATTTAGGATCACACTCGAAAAACTGTGACATTCCATTCAATAGAGGAAAGTGGCACATATTGCAAGTAACAACCCACCCTCTATTTTTAGAAGCAATCTTTATTACGTCTAATGATTTTCATCCTGAATCTGACATATATGGCTCTCACTTTGACCCATAACTCAGACAACTGTGTGAATGCCATGAGTGAAGGACTTCCCCATTTATCCTCAGTACTGCTGCATATAGAAACCAAATCTCAGGCAACCCAGAAGAGACAAGGAAACTGTGTCCCCTTTTCATGGTTTCTCTTTCAATGAGCCAACACTGAGCTCAGCTGGCCCACACAGCATCAAGTTCTTAGTTAAAGCTACCATAGGCATAGCCAGTTCACTGCTTGCTTCTGCATAATTCCTCTCTGCAAACACATAAAAGGACAGACACAAGCTTGGGTCTCCTCCCAAGTCCACACAATCTCCCAGATGCCAGAGTTGGGCCAAGCCAACCTAAGCACAGGAAGTATAGGTGTGAGGATTGCTGCACACCCTCACCTTTTAGACTGGCTGCTGGCCCCATGTCCTGCTCCCCTGCCACTTCGCATAAAAGCCAGAGATGCTTCCTGTGCCTATGCCCTGCTACCTGCCTTCCACCCACACTCCACCCCAAATCAATCACCTCATCTGAGGCTCAGGTCCTGGCTGCTGGCCCCGTGCCTAGGGCCCAGTGCCAGAGCCCAGCCCCCACTCTCAGGGTTTGCCCCACTACTAGCCCTACAATCAGGGCTCTACTCTGGGTCCCCAGGCCCACTCTCTGGCCATTGGCCCCATGCCTGGGGCTCTGTGCCTGACCCCCGCCTCATCGATCAATATGTGGGATCCATGCTGCTGCTCCCTGCTTAGGTTTCTGCTCCTATCCCCATGGCCATCTCCAGCTGTGACCTTCCTTCCTTACCTTTGTCCAGGTCCCCCCCTTCCTGGAGACAGCCCCCTGCTCCCAATCTCAGCAAGGGAGCAGAACAGAGGAGAGGAAGGGAGCTTTCAACACCCCCACCACTAAAAATCTTCCAGCGTCACTGCAAACCAGGCCAGATCTGACAAATGAATGAACCTGTAACTTACAGTGAGGGAATATCACTCCGCCAAGAAACTAGCAGCATTCCAGGCAATCTCGGCTGATGTAAAACCACCCAGGGCCCTGTTATAAACTTGTGCTCCTTAGAGTGCTCAGCCCCTAGCTACCCATCAGGACCAAGACCCAAAGTGGTCCTTCACTGAAAGCAGCTTGTCTGGATACAAGGATATGGCTCTCTTTCCCGTTTGCCTTCCCTGAGGTCACCTTTTCCTGCATTACCAGCATGTCATGCCCTGTCTATCCTCGCTTATACATTCCACAGGATGAGTTCATGGGTCTGATTCTCCTTTCACACCAGTTTAACAGCAGTGTAATTCCATTAAGATGAATCGGGTCCTGTACTTTTATTTTCTCTCTAAAGCACCTACACACCTATGCTACTATATACAAGTGAAATGACTTTGCATTCTGCTGTGATACTGGGCATGCTTTTCCCGGAGCTGAGGAAAAGCTCTGTGTGGCTCAAAAGTTTGTCTCTCTCACCAGCATAAGTTGGTCCAATAGAATATATTACCTCACCCACCTTGCCCCTCTAAAAATGATACTTATCCACTTGGAACTGGACTGAAATCAACACACATCTCACATGGGACACTGAACCCAGCCCTTTTTGTCATTATCAGAATTGCCTGGATTTAGGCCTAGAAGGAGGTGTAGAGCCCCTAGTGAATCTCCAGAGTGATCCAGTCCCCATACTGTTCTTCCGGCTGCTGACTGACCTGGGATTGTTGAGATCTTCTCAGGAGTCCTTACTTGCACTGATCCATCAGCTGCAAAGAGATTAATAGGCTGACACTCTGTGAAAGTTTGCTCTGCCTGATTTCTTGTGTGTGTCTGCTGCCACCTTGTGACGATAGGGCTACTAGCAACAGGAATGTTGGAAGTCAGTTTCTTCACAATGCAACTTTTAAATCGTGAATAGGTAGGCTCTGCTGAATCAGGTGTCTATTCAAAAGAAAAACAGATAATTTTGCTGCAATAATTATGTAACAGGAAGGTTAAATGGTTATTAAGCCCATGAATTCTCAAACAATCGAAATAACTAGGACCACTGACAAGGGGGAGGAGCAAATGGGGCATTTGCCTTGAGAGTCAAACGGCAAGAGCCCCGGGCCTCTTTAAATTGCTGTGGGAACACCCAAGCACCACTCCACACAGCTCTGAGGGCTGGGAGGGATGTGCCATAGTCTGGGCAGTGCTAAGGGCTGACTGGGCCATACCCCTTCTGCCTTCAGCCCCACCCCTCTCTGGGGCACGGAACTGAGCCCCCCAACTTGCCCTGAGACCCATAGTGGTTGTTGGCCCACTGACTGACAGGAGATTTTGTTTCTTAATATAGAGTTGGCAGCTTATATTAGTTTATATATTGTTAGAAGAAGCTTTTTGCTGTTAATGCATATGGGCAATCCTGCCTCCCAGCATGTAGCCCACGTAACTGCTGGTGGTGCAGGGCATATCTGGGAGCTGCCTGGAAGGAAGTTTCCTCCCCACAATCTGCAAGTCTGCAGAGTAACAGCACAGCTATTGTGTGAACACAACTGTAGCCTCTGCAGTGCCGGTGCATCTGCTCTGTGAAGAGGAATGGTTCATGGGGTCCAGGTAGTCAAAAAACCAAGTGTCCTGTCCCTGCTCCTCCTCCCTCAACCGTTCTTCGATCTCCTAAGGCTATTAGCATTTGAGTGGATATCAGTGCCACTGCTAACCGGGTCCTCTAAGTCCATCTTAAAGGAGCAAGATTCTTCCCAAAGGAGAACACAGCACCCCAGCACCCCTGGATACAATTCCAAAGCCATAAGAATATAAAACATACCACTAACATCCAGATCAGGAGAAAACCATTGGGTGTACAAAGGGAAGAGAGACCAAGGAAGCCACATCTAATGAAGCAGTAGTGATGGATAATGTTAATGTCTTGTATATAAACTAGTCACTTCAGAACAGGTTTAGAGACACAATTTCTTGACACCTTAAATGAATGGTTTATGGATCTGTGACACGGCAAACTAGGTGCCAGTTCCTCAGGCTGCTGCTTGTGCCTTTCCACCCTCTCCTATGAAACCTGAAGGCCCCTCCTGTCCAGGTGGATGGACTTGAGGAAGAGGTCAAGAGGAGCAAGCAGCAAGTGAGGGATGATGCAGGGATGATGCAGGGATGCCTGGGTGGAAAACGATTGGGGGCAAGAGCAGAGAGAAGAAAGCAGTGGACCCAGGAAGTCTTTGGAGAAGGGGCAGAGTCGGAGCAAGGCCTTGGGACATAGCACAGGCAGGGTTACAGGGTCACACCAGTGTTTCCACACACACATACACACACACACACACACACATACTTCTTGGGAGGCAGCACGCATCCAAAGGGAGGTGCACCACACCTAACATTTCTTGCCCTTCTGGGGAGATTGTATCTCTAGTGTTTGGACTCTTGAAGGCAAGTTTTTCTAGGCATAAGCAAAAGATCTCCAGTGTTTGCCCTGGGTTAGCCCTAAGAAACATATAAAGTTTGCTTATTACAGAAGCTTCTACCTTTTGAAACTTATGACTGTAACTCATTTGTGTGCATGTGTATGTTTACATGCTTAACCTTGTGAATAACTCTCTTATTTCCTTTCCCTAGTTAAAAAACCTGATAGATTGTTATATAATTGGTTACAAGTGTTGTCTTTGAAGTGAGATCTAAGATGCAACTCACCAGGGAAAAGTTACTGATCCTTTGGGACTGGGAATAACTTGAATATTATTGCAACTTTTGGGCCTGGTCTACACTACAGCAGGATGCCAAATTAAGATATGCAACTCCAGCTACGTTAATTATGTAGCTGGAGTCAACATATCTTAAATCGCATTTCCATGCAATCCATACAAGTGGGAGGCTGACAGAAGACACCTCACGACTGCCAGGAGTACAGACACTAGCCAGAGCTGCCCTCAGTGTTCGATTTAACGGATCTATACTAGACCCATTAACTGAATGCTAGAAGACTGACCTCTGGAGCATTGATCTACTGGTAAGTATAAACTTGGCCTTGAGGTAAGGCAGAAGTGAGGAACCTTTTTTGGGTTGGGGGCCGGTGACCCACAGAAAAATCAGTCAGGTGAGGGGCAGCAAGGGTGGGAGTGCCAGCACAGGTTCCCCATTGCTGAGCAGGAGGAGCCTGGAACCCCAGACAGGGCCTACCCGAGCCATTCTTGCTCCCCAGGCAGCGAGCACGCAGCATAAGCACAGCCCCACCCCAGGCGCGCAGCACCTGATTGACATGCATGCGCAGCCCCACTCCCGGGCGGCAACCTATGTGGGAGGCCTGATGCAGCATCCCTCAAAGGTTGGTGCCCCGGGCAGCTGCCCAGCTAGTCCCCCCTTAATCCAGCCCTGGCCTCAGAACCCATATCCAGGCAAGCTGAGGATTGCATCTGGCCCCTGGGCCTTAGGCTCCCCACACCTGGTATAAGGGACCATCTATAACAAAGCCAAGCTTAGCTGGGTGGCAAGATACATCCAAGTATACATTGAGATTGTGACATGTTAAGGTTCTTATAGTGCTTGAGGAGTTTACACTTGGTAATTGGCTTGTGAAATCAAAGTATGGAACCACAACTAATTTGGGGTTTATGGCCTGCTTCTTAACAGGCTGCCCTGAAGTTGCTACTTATGCCACTGCAGGACAGTTTGACAGGATCAACTAGTTCTGGGACACAGAAGAGGAACAGCTACTCTCATACTATGTATCAGGCAGGTGTTTGTTCGAGGTATAACTATCATTGACCCACTAAGTAATAGCAACCACAGTATAATTAGGTTTAGCACCTTTATGGGGAAGTTAGCACTCAGCTATTTAAAATCTAGCATGCAGATATGTAACTTTTAGCAGCAAGATTTTTAAAAGTAATTATGCTAGTTGCAAAGCACCTGAAATAAGGAAATTAAAATCCTTAAACTCTGCATAGAAGCTACAGAGCTTGAGAAGATATGTATAGCACTAAACTCAATAAACAAGAAAAAAAAAGCATGCTGAAATGGAACAGTATGGAGGCTTTCCAAGTCAAACAAGTATCTTTCAAAAAGGGAAGTGTAGCCCAAATAAAATGATTATATAACACACAGACACTGAGCCCACTGACAAGGGAGAGTGAAGTCTGCTTTACAGTCTTAGCTGAGAGCGAGTGGGCTTTTATCTTGTGCGGTAGAAGTACCTGGCTTTAGCATCTAAGTTCGTAGGGTCATTCCCACCTGCCAATGATCTGGGTCTGTCAGCTTTACAAATAGATAGCTGCACTATACGTGTACACAATGTCCTTAGGTTCTTATATAGTATCTGAGCACCTCACAATCATTAACATAGTTAGCCTCACAACATCCTGGCAAGGTAGGATAAAACTATTACCCCTATCTCACAGATGGGGACCTAAAGCACATACAAGCCTAGTGATTTGCTCAGCTTTACACAAATGGTCTATGATAAGTCATGGAATTAAACCAGAGTCACTCAGGTTCTGAGCTAGCACCCATAACCTCAGTGATTCCCAACCTTTTCAATCATACAGACCCTTTTCATTTAATAGGCCTGATCCTTATTTTTAAACTTCCCATGGATCCCCTGCAGTACCGTTGTGGACCACCAAGGGTCCATGGACCACAGGTTGGGAACTACTGCTCTGGGTCACCTTTCCTCTCTGAATCTATTTGCTTGGATCAGTTATGTGGAACTATTTTTAATGTAATTAGCACCATTTTAATTTATCTGTATCTCACTATGAGGCATTTATGCATATTATCAAACTAGTGTTTCATTCTGATTTATGTATGGGGGAAGCAGCCTCAACTTTCAAACCCTGAACATTTCTCCTAATAAACTAAAAAACAACAAATGGTCTGGTAGCACTTAATAGACTACCAAAACATGTAGATGGTATCATGAGCTTTCATGGGCACAGCCCACTTCTTCAGATGACCGGAGCCAGGGGACTGGACTCGATGACCTGTCGAGGTCCCTTCCAGTCCTAGTATTCCATGATTCTATGATTCTACACCATCTACGCGTTTTACTAGTCTATTAAGTGCTACCAGTCCATTTGTTGTTTTTTAAATTTATCCTGTACAGACTAAGTACGCTACCCCCTGAAATTTCTCCTCATGTTGAGGCACGATGAGCAGCTACAATGGTCTGTGTAGAGCAGCTGCAGGTTTCATGTTTCAGCTCCTCCTCACATTCCAGGCCTGCTGAAGCTGCCCTCAAAATTCTCCAAAATGGAGCCTCTGCCTCTCACAACTTATTCTTTAAAATGTTCATTGCCCAAAGCGAGGGTGTTTGTCATTTTCCTGTCGATGGTTTTGTGTACAGCGATGCTCTGCCTATTGCAACTCAAGTTCTTAAAACCTAAAATCAAAGATTTTTATTCTTTTGAAGTGAAGGATTCCAGAGGGAGGATCGTTTCTCTGGAGAAGTACAGAGGCAAAGTAAGTTGGATGATCAAAGAACTATTTCTTTGTTTACAAAATCTTTAGAGAACAACCAATATATTCAGTTTATATATGGTAAAAATATTATGGGGAGATAGAGATATTTACTAAATTCCCTGTTCCATCATTGTTTGGCACTAAGCTACCAATACAGATGAACTGTAACTTGCTATATTAAGTTTAGTGAAAATAAATCATGTAAAATGGTCATTTAATATGATTTGTTATTATAACTGAAATGCTCTAACAATGGAACTAATGTATTTTAATCACAATAGCTAAGAACATTGGCTCATTGCAATTATATTTTAGAGGTTGATCTAAAATATATAATGCAAGACTATTTATTATGCACAAACCTTAAGCTGTCTGACTTTGCATGTGTGGTTTTAAAACAAAACCGTAATTTAAAAAAATTTGTTCCTTTTTCAAGGATCTAAGGATTTTTATTAAAAGAATGTTTCTTAAATAGTACCAGCTTTCAGCTTCTGATATTCTTACTATATTTAAAGAGATAATGCTCAGATGGTTACAAACAGAAAAGATTATGCTATTGGAAGTTATATCTTTAAGACTTAAAATAATTTAGAAACTTGCAATTTCTTTTAAATATTCCACCTTATATTTCTCTGAAGGTGTCTTTGGTTGTAAACGTGGCCAGTTACTGCCAGCACACAGACAAAAACTACATCGCGCTGCAAGAATTACACAGAGAGTTTGGTCCATCCCACTTCACTGTTCTGGCCTTTCCATGCAATCAGTTTGGAGAATCGGAGCCTGGCTCAAGCCAGGAAATAGAATCTTTTGCCAAGGGAAACTATGGAGCAACTTTCCCTATTTTCTACAAAATTAAGATTCTAGGATCTGAAACAGAACCTGCATTTAAATTTCTGATAGGTAAATATTTGCCTATTATATATTATGTTGCATATAAATACGATAGGTTTTTTTTCATTATATTGTATTGATTTATTTACCCAAAAATAGGGGGAGAACACAAAAAGGGCAGAACAGAAAAGTAAAAGAATAGGAGGAGAGGTGGAAGACGGATCAGGCACAGAAGACATCTTAGTTTCCATCTGCTAGGAATTAATTAAAGGCTTCTAATACATTAAACCAAATATTTTCAAATTTATATGAGATTCCTCTTCTCCAAAATGTTACCTGTTCTTTACAATATTATTTTTAAAGCAAACTTGTAATAAATTAATTGTTATCTATTTTTATCATAATTACAAAATATTTTCTTTGAAAAGTTGTTCAAAACACTATATCAACTACAGCCACTCTTATAAGGCTGTGTCTACACAGCAGTGTTATTTTGGAATAACATCCATTATTTTGAAATAACAAAGTGAGTGTCTACACAGCAATTCCAGTATTTGGAAATAATTTCGTTATAATGGATGGCTTATTTCGAAATCTGTAAACCTCATTCCATGAGGAATAACTCTTATTCCAAATGAGCTATTTTGGAATAGCAGTAGTGTGTACACTTCACTGCTTCTATTTCAAAATAGCTCCTCCCCAGGGCCACTCAAATTAATTACTCTCCAGTGCCTCCTGGAGAGTAATTTGAGGTAGCTCCTCCACATTAGGGAAGCCTGCCTAGGACTAATATTGAGGCTTCCCTGTAGTGTATTCCCCTGTAGTGCAGTATTCCCTGACGTGCTATTTCGAAATAAGCTGTTTTGGAAACAAAATTCTGAAATAGCTTATTTTGAAATAAGCGTGTTGTGTAGACATACCCTTAGAGACTTAATAGAGAAGTATCACAATTATTGTCTTATATTTCTTAATATTTCAACAGTTAATGCAAACACATATAGATAAGCATATTCCCTTCTTACCAGTCGTATATATCTTATTGACTTCGATCTTGTCTATACACCCAGTGCCATCGATGTATTTCAACTACGCAAATAGCATAGCTGGAGTCAATATATTCACTGCAGAGTCTTATGTGCAGTAAGGTTGGTGGGGGCTGCTCTCCTATCAACACTGACTTCTCTTCTTATTTTGGTGGAGTACCAACATTAATGGGCACACACTCAGAGATCGATTTATCGTGTCTAAGCAGATAAATCGATGGCCAGTGGATGGATTGGTGCAGCGATAAATCAATGGCCAGTGGATGGATTGGTGCAACATCAATCCATTGCATAGTGTAGATGAGGCCTTAGATGCAAGGTATGCATGAACACTGGAAAATAATCACTGGTTTACATTAACTCATTTTGTAAACTTTGGGGTCCAATCTGCAAAACCTACTCACATTAGGGATGTTAGAGATCATGTAATTGAATAGTCGTATAACCGCATGAAATCTTAGCAGTTACACAACTATTTGATAGTCCCCAGAGGTGGGGCCAGCAGTTAGTGCAGTACCAGCCCCACACACAGGGAGGCTCCTCCCACCCCACACTGCTGCCTCACTATCAGAGGCCACAGTGCAGGGTGGAAGACGAGAGCTGGTCCGCGAGGGGAGCCAGTTTACAAACCAGACCTCCGTGCAGCCTGGCTGTCTGCTGCCCTGTGCTGCTGCCTTTCAAATAGAGGCAGCAGCATGGGATGGGAGGGGAGAGCCCTCCCCAGGAGTGGGGCTGGGATCGCACTAGCTGCTTGCCCCACCTCCAGGGACTATCAAACAGTCATGTAACCACTAAGATTTCATGCTGAGATCTCAGACTTTCCACGGACAGGAGCCCGGCTGCTGTGAACAGCTGCTTCATTGCAGCCTCACTTGCTCCTTCCCCATGTGCTGCTGCCTCTGACAGGAGGGCAGGTGGCACTGGGAAGCTAGTGCTGGGGGGAACCGCCTTTTAAGCCAGCTCTCCCAACACCGGCTCCTCCCTGCCCCTCTTCACTGCCTCTGTAGGACAGAGCACGGGTGGGTGCAGGTCGGTCCACAGAACTATGAGAGGCAGCAGTGTGGGGGTGGGAAGGGTAGGTGGATCCAGTGCTTGTGGGTGGCTCCTCATGGGCTCTGGCTCTTGCTCCCTCCTTGCTGCCTCTGATACAGGTAGTCAACAAGATTAACCAATAAGACTCGGCTTATCAATTAATCGTGTAGTTGTCTACACATTGACATCCCTAACTCATACACCTATTCCTTATTCACATGAAGAGCTACTCATGGAACTTCTCACATGAGTAGGAGTTTGTAGCGATGGGCCCTGTTTTTTCACAAATAGGAATGAGACTGTATTTACTTCATGTTTAAATCAATGCTCACATAAGCCAATAAAGACTCCCACTGACTTCAATGTGCTTTGGATCAGGTCTTTGGTTCTCACTGAACTTCTGTATAACAGAGGAAGGTGGGACAAGTTATTAGGGAACTAGCCCATAACTTGGGACCGATATGTGCAATTCTATGCTCTTCCACAGCTTTTCTCTGTGGCAATGTCTAGAATGGCATGATTTTCCACAAATGCTTTTAACAGAAAAGTTTTCCGTTAAAAGCATTTGCGGAAAAGAGCGTCTAGATTGGCACGGATGCTTTTGCACAAAAGCACTTTTTGCGAAAAAGCGTCCGTGCCAATCTAGACACGGTTTTGCGCAAGAAAGCCCCAATTGCCATTTTAGCCATCGGGGCTCTTTTGCGCAAAACGGTTCTGGGTTGTCTACACTGGCCCTCTTGCGCAAAAGCATTTGCACAAGAGGGCTTTTGCCCGAGCGGGAGCATCATTGTATTTGAGCAAGAAGCACTGATTTTGTACATTACAAAGTCAGTGCTCTTGCGCAAATTCAAGCGGCCTGTGTAGACAGCTGGCAAGTTTTTGCACAAAAGGGACTGCTTTTGCGCAAAAACTTGCCAGTCTAGACGCAGCCTGTGACTTTGAGTAAGTCACCTACTCTTAGTTCCTCATCTGGGAAACAGAGATAGTGATAATGGGGGCCAGCTAAGTACTTTTAAAGAAGATGGGGTTCAAAAGTAACTTGCCATATCACTAGCAAAACAAGATACTGAAGATTTTGTAAATCTTTTCACCGGTCTGAATTTCAAACTTTTCTTTTCACCTAACTAAAAACATTGGATCAAATTCTGCACTAGTTTATATACCTTTCAATCCTAATATCTCCACAGCTATGCTTGTGCATTATGATCTGGAAACAAGGGGAGCATTTGACTTCAGTTACATTACAGACAGTATAAATTAGTGAAGAAATATGTCCCATTAGCTATATTAAATTAATACTTATTCATATCCATGGTAGGAGAGTGATACCACAGTTACTCTTTTGGTTCTAAAATGCATGATACTTTGTTTGACATAGACATAAAATCATTTTGTTTGCTATTTGTATATTTTTAAGTATTTTATGAAAGTCATCCTTTCCCTTTCTGCTGTTCCCCATCTCACCCAAATTTACAGTTTAACTTCTGCCCAAAGGGGATGATATTTTTATTCTCTTATATATTTGATATTTTCTGGTTCAAATTCTCAGCCACATTGGGACAGCTTTGCACTACTCCACCAGCTAATTCTGACTATACAACTAGCATATCCAGCCCCAGAGCAATTGTACTAGTGCAAGGAAGATTCTCCTGCGGCATTGAGATGGTGCAGAGGCTCTTATGAAGTGCTTAATTTGTAATGAAACAGGTGCTGGGGTTCAAACAGTTAGGTGCCAGGCAGGGCTGAAACAATTGTTTTGTTTTTACTTTCATACGTGATGCAGCAAGCCTAGAGATACTGAGGCTACAAACTGCCAAGACTAGAGGTGCTTTAGCAAGCCCTGGCATAAACGAAGCACTATTCTTAGGCCATTTCTCTCTTTGATTGCAATGTAACAGCAAAAGGGGGGCTTGGCCAGTGCAATGGGGTTGTGCTGAGGACACTGCTAAGTCTCCAGGAAGCAAAGGAGTATATTTGGTTCTTACATTGCTTCAAAAAGAAGGGGGGGTGGGAGCCACCCAAAAGTCCAGATCTAGAGACTTACCATAGAATGGGAGTTTCTTCCTCTCAAAAGATTATTAAAGAATAGCTGCTCTGTATAATAGTATTTGAGGCCATTAAAAAGTATCTGGTGCCTTTTCTGCAGATTCTTCAAAGAAAGAGCCTAGGTGGAATTTCTGGAAGTATCTTGTCAGCCCAAAAGGTAAAGTTGTAAAATTTTGGAGACCTGAAGAGCCCATAGAAAACATCAAGCCAGAAGTAGCATCCCTGATCAGGCAGATCATCATGAAAAAGAAAGAAGATCTCTGAAAAGACCATTCAGTCTGTGAATTCATTTTACCACGTGTATAGACAATTTTAATACATTCCTGTTAAATGATGCTAGAAGCTAGACCATCAAGTGTTTTAATTTCTCTTTGGTTTTAATGGTAGTAAGTGGGAATAATTACTAATTATTTAAGGGTCCATTCCTGTGACATGCTGAGTGCCAAAAAAGTGAATGAGAGTTGTAAGGAACTCAACACTTTGCAGGATCAGGTTTTTCATTTGGCATAAAGTTGCTAATGTTCTCTGTAAACTCCCACTGCTGCCAATAATGTCAACACCACGAAGATGCTTAAAAAAGAAGACAGAGGATTTCTGTTATTATGAAGTTGAAATTTATCAAGTCAAGAGCTTTGTGTTAGGGACTTTTTTCTAGTTGATTGCCATATATCAAATTTCTGTGACTGAATTACTTTGATGCCATTGTATCAATCCAGAAGCATCAAACTAAAGAAGTTAAAATTAAATGCTTTGCAACGTTGACAGAGAAAAGTTGATGAATTGTGAAAATTACAAACTAAGTGTTAAAAAAATTGTAAATAGATAGTTCTATGAAGATTGTTTATTAAAAAAGAGAAAAATAACAAAATGGTTCCCAGCCTATATTGTGTGTATTTGAATATATTTCACAAAATGTTCTGTGACATTGTGTCATCATACACACACAGAGCATTCTTGAGAAGCTAATGCTAAAGTAATGGTAAGATCAGCCTCTATTGTATTTGGAGGTACACAAACCTAGATTGCTAAGCTTTGTGAAAAAGCGTCAGACAGCTTGGGGTTCATCAGACATCATGTTGGTATTTTACAGACTGAGATAAAGAAGAAAACATAACTAGAATAATTTTAAGAGCAGATACACTATAGTAAATACTATAATACATTTTAAGAGCAGATACACTATAATAAATCTTGAAGAGCTAAAGTGCAGTGATGAATAAGAATGGCTAGTTATGAACAGCATTCTCAAACCAAAGTTAGTATTCCCATTTTCTCACTATTTGCAGGGGAAGGATATGTGAAAGAACACAAGAACTGCCTTTCTGGGTCAGATCAAAGGTCTTGCTAGCCTAATAGCCTGTCTTCCGACAGTGGCCAATGCCAAGTGCGCCAGACGGAATGAAAAGGTTATCATAAAATAATCCATCCCTTTAAGGATCTTGAAGCTGAATATGACTGGAGGCTGTGGCATCTGTGAGGAGCCCCCTGGCCAAAAGAAGGCATTACTCCCAGTCCTACTGCTGTAAGATTCTATGAATGTAGGCACCAGAGTACAGTCTGACTGGGTGTAGTTGAGATTGGTGTCCATTGTAAACATACTTTGGAAAAAGATGGTGTGAGCCTGCTCCCACTGAAGTCAATAGGGGTACTTCTATTCTATGGGACAAAGTAGAATTAAGATATGCAACTTCAGCTACATGAACTGCGTAGCTGAAGTTGAAATAGCTTAATTTGGCTTTTGGTGCTGTCTACACTGCAGGAAGTAGAAGGAAGAACACTCTTCCTTCAACTTCCCTTACTCCTCATGAAAGCAGGGTTACTAGCATCGACTGGAGTGCCCTCTCACTTCGAATTAGCTGTCTTAAATAGACCACTAATTCGAACCCTAGAAGATTGACAGCAGCAGCTTTGATCTTCCTTTGTAGCATAGATGTACACTGGGGCTGCGTCTAGACTGGCATGATTTTGCGCAAATAATTTTAACGGAAAAGTTTTTCCCTTAAAAGTATTTGCACAAGAGAGCGTCTACACTGGCACGGATGCTTTTGTGCAAAGCACATCTTTTGCGCAAAAGCATCCGTGCCAGTGTAGACGCTCTCTTACGCAAGAAAGCTCCGATGGCCATTTTAGCCATCGGGCTTTCTTGCACAAGAAATTAAGGTGGCTGTCTACACTGGCCCTCTTGCGCAAGAATACTTGCGCAAGAGGCCTTATCCCTGAGCGGGAGCGTCGGAGTGTTTGTGCAAGAACCACTGATGTTGTACATTACAAAGTCAGTGTTCTTGCGCAAATACCCGTGGCCAGTGTAGACAGGCGGCAAAATCATGCCAGTCTAGACGCAGCCTAGGAGTTTTATTATTGGCTTCAATGGAAGCAGGTTTGTGACTTTAATTAACCTTAACTGTTAATTTCTGTCAGTTTCCTGGTTCTAAGTAAAAACCATAAGATTATTTTAATATAAATATTATAGTAAATCAAACTGTTTTTAAATCCCACTATTACCATATTGTAGAACTATTATATTTTGTGCCTGTTTGTCTCATGCAAACAAAGTAAGCCAGATATTCACAAAATTATTGTCAGAGAGCAAGTTCTCTCTGCTAGGGAGGAAGGAGAGCAGGCAGGAATGTTTTTGTGTCCTAATTCCATGACCTGATAACATGTGAATAAGCAGTGCAGCAGAGAAAATACTGTGTTTTTTCAAATTTTCGGGGGGAGGAGCATTTCTTAAGTGGAAACTTAGCTCTGAATATCCAGTCTAGTGGGAGAAGGGTAGAATTCAATGAGTAACAAAAAGAATGCGCAAATGCTTGGAAAAGCCTTCATATAAAGAAACACTGAAAAGATTGAGATAGTCATCTCATTTTGATGAGAAACAAAGATGAAACATGATAAAATTACATAAAATAATGAATGGTACAGAGACGGTACATCAGGAATTCTATGTTTCCTCTCCTAACATAAGAACAAGGGGGACATTCAATTAAATTAAAAGGCCATTTATTCAAAATAAATAAAAGGAAATACTTCTTCACATAATATATGATTAAACTATGCAGCATGTTACATGTACTGATGGACAGAGCTAATCAAAATTTTCCAGAAAAAAATCTTTTTTTCAGATTTTTCCAGAAGAAGCATATTCAGGCTGACCAAAACATTTGTGAATTTGTATTAAATGTGTCAAGTTGTTTCAGTCAAGAACACCTCTCCCCTCAGAAAACAAAAACTGGAAAAAAAAATGTTTCCATTCTTTAATTCAAAGCGACTTTTTGTGTCACATTTTAATTCACATTTATTTTTTAAAAGATTTTTAAAAATAAAATGAAGTAAAAACATGGGGGGGCGGGAGTTTCAACTCAGAAAAAAAAATTTAAAAAACTTTTTTTTTAGTTTAGTTACCAAAATACCATTATTTACATAGCTCTGAGGGTGGATTCTAATCTTACAGAGAATATGTATGAGGCAAATTGTGCCACGTATCATTTGTAATCTACACAAAGGTGCTGGGTGGGAAGAGGGGTGTAGATGAATAAGAATATGCATACGGAGACTTTTCCTCACAGTCACTAATCTGACTAGAACAGTGGTTCCCAAACTTTTCGGCATCACACCCCCTTTTTGATTTTTGAGAAACCCTCACATTCACCCCCCACAATAGCAGCAAAACTTGTTGAGCAAAAACAAAAAAAAAGGAACTGACCAGGGCCAAAAAATAAAAATAGCAGCAAAACTTAGGGCGGGAGGAGTTGACGGGGGGCGGGGGGTGGCTGGGTCACCTCGCACACACACCCCCCGGAATTTCTTCACGCCCCCTCCCCCCCAGTTTGGGAACTGGAAGTTCCATCCAGTCCTGTCCTGATAGTGACAGGAGGGGACATGGTGACAGAGAAGATTGCCCCTGTCTAGCTCAGGTGGCATGAGGCTTGGCACCCCATTCAATTAGAAGCACCCCTACCATACCTCGGCACCATGTGCGACTTAAAAGGGAGAAAAGCCAAAAGTGCACAAGAGTGACTGGGAAGAAACATAGACTGATGGGTCCTTTGTGCTGAGCTGGCTGAGAAACACACCCAGGGGAGAGCAAGGAGTGTCTCCAATGGGAAACCTGAAGAAAAGTAGGGGCAGCTGGTAGGTCTCTTTCAGCAAAAACTCAAGGAAGGAGACAGAAGCCAGTCAGAGAGCCAGCATTTACCTGGGAGACAAGGGGAAGCAGAAAGTGTGAGTCTATGGACCTTTGGTAGGGAAGAGTGCAATAGGTGTCTGTGCGCTGACAGCACCTGCAAGCACCCCTCGCCCCCATGGGAGCTGTGAGGATGGTGCTGGGGTTGGAGGCAGCACAGAAAGACCCGCTCCCCCACTCCCCACTAGGGCGTGCATGCAGAGACATGCTTGCTTGAGAAGCCAGCCACTTTGAGCAGTGTGTGGGGCTGCAGCAAACAGGCAGCCTGCCTGAGTGCCCCTCTGGGGTGCAGGGCATTAGCAGACCGAGGGTCGTGGTAGGCCAGATCCAAATGTTGGAAGGCTGGTAGGGTTGCCAGATGGTTTCAACAAAAATACCGGACACACTTGACATTACATCACAATCTACATTACATCTCATTTAGAAAATACCGGACATTTATATTTTCTCATTTATATTTGTTCAATTTGTTTCCCAAACAGAAAGCTCAAATACTGGACTGTCCAGTTCAAAACCAGACACCTGGCAACCCTAAAGTCTGGATCTGGCCCACAGGCTGTATTTTGCCCACTCCTGAGCTATGGTGAGAGGGCTGTATAGGAACCCTAAAATCAAAGTGAGGAAGCAATGTGGTGAGTCCTACTATAGTGGGAAAAGAAATATTTACAGGCCCAAGTGTAAGGTCTATGGACATGGGCATCCACAAAGGGGTGGAGTTAAAGGTGATTTAATTGAAAGGCTAAGTCACCAAAGCAGCCCAGATAGCACTGGAGGCTGAGTGGAGTCACAGAAAACCAAAGGGTAATTGAGGCATATCTGCTGCAATGCCCCACTATGACATGAAGAAGTGCTCTGGAACAGTGATTTTTCTAATTCTGGATACCTAAATGCTTCTGCAAAATGTGTGTGTACAAAGCATATAACTACACTCAAATAACAACAACCTGCTTTGCACGTGCAGATCCACAGTTGAGTGTTCAAATGGGGGTTCTCTGAACGCAAAAGGTGGAGACAAAAATGTTATGGGCACAATTCAGTGAAAACATTTTGAAAATCTGTGCCAGTCTTTTTATCATTTCAGAGTTATGCAGCTCATTATATGAACTGAATTGGCAGTCTCAGTCCAGTTTCCAAATAAAACATGAAAGCAGGCCCACCAACAGGGAGAGAGCAAAGGAGGCAATTGGCCCGGGACTGGATGATTCAAATGGTCCTAGGGCTACAGCTGCCTCTGCCATAGTAACAAATTCATTTCAACCAACCTAACTTGAGTTTGAGCATCTCACCAACTCTCTGTTGAATTTTCTGACTGCCAAAGACCCATAAAAGTAGCACCAAGCAAAACCAAATAATTCCAGAACTGAGTTTCTGGTTCGCTTAGGAATATTTTTGGTATCATCTTTGAATGTTTCAAGCTTATAAAGTTACATCATGTAATACTGTAAGAAATGCACTTTTTCATATGAGACTCAAACCTAAAACATGAAAGCAATATTCCTTTGTGCAAGTAGACCCTTTAAAGTCAATGTGATTATTCTTTTAAGTAAAATTTTGTAGTATCAGACCCAAACATATTAACTCCTAATGTCAAACAAACCACAATGTCTACAGGATAGATCCTGGTATAATTTGACTTAGCCTCGCTAAAATCAATGGAGCTATGCCAACACACATTTAAATCTACTGAAGATCTGGCCCACTGTCTTTACAGAGAGAGGTTTATAATAATCTGTTTGTCAAAACACTGATGCAAGGGCATGTGCTAATGTGGAAGTGTATTTAGTTGCTGGTATGTAAGCAACAGCTAACTAACAATACACTGCCTAATCAGTACACACAAAAACCTAGTTTTGTTATGGGCCTTAATGCTGCAAATTCTTCACACATAATATGCACATGCTACCTTCACTGAGAGGTCTTCACTTGGAGAGTTTGCAAGAATGTGTTACTTGGCTTCTCTATCTAATATAAAGAAATGGTCTGTTTTTCATCTTGCAAATAAGAACTGCTTAGATAATAAATATAAGACATAGATTTCACACAATGAATACCAGCACTTATATACCAGAGTAATAGATGTCTTAAGCCAATATTGAAAACCTCCTATTGAGAACAAATTTTATTTATTTTAAAAATAATTTAAATTATCTGGCTAGGAACCAGTGGGAACTGAAAAGTTTCAGAACCTAATAGAAATGTACTCATCAAGGCAGTTAACATATGGCTGGGAGAAATTAAACAATATTCAGTAGGAAGCTGATACTTCTTGCAAAGAAGTAATGCAGCAAACATGACTCTATATTTTAAAATGTTAGCTTTGAACCTATGTCCTTACCATATACCTACTCTAAAATCATATAGTAAGTCAATTGTTGCATCACTTTACTTAGTTAAAATGGTTACATCTTACTATGAAGCAATATAAAGTTAAAAGTTACTAAGACAAATTAGATGTCTTCAAGTCACCAGGGCCTGATGAAATGTATCCAAAAATACTCAAGAAGCTGACTGAGGAAATATCTGAGCCATTGGTGATTATCTTTGAAATGTAATGGAAGAGGAAAGAAATTCCAGTGCCCATCTATAAAAAGGAAAATAAGGTCAACCTGGGGAATTACAGATCAGCCAATTTAACTTCTGTACCTGGAAAGATAATGAAGCAAATAATTAAGCAATTAATTTGCAAAAGTCTAGAAGATAATGAGGTGATAAGTAATATTCAGCATGGACTTATCATAAACAAATTGTGTTAAACCAACCTGCTAGCTTTCTTTAACAGGATAACATGCCTAAGTGGAATAAAGTGTGTACAAAGTTGGTTGGAAAACCAGTCCCAGAGTCTATGTCTACACTGAAGTCCTATTTTGGAATACAGAAAGTATCCCAAAATAGCTCTTCTGCGTCTTTTGAGCATGCCAGTTATTTTGAAATATAACGGGCTCTCTATTCTGACATCCCTGTAAACCTCATTCCACAAGGAGTAAGGGACATTTCAGAATAGCTATTTATTTTGAAATAAGTGCTGTGTACACAGCACCAAATTTCAAAATAAGCTATTTTGAAATTGACTTGAAATAAGCTATG
>JANRFK010004149.1:29860805-29872536 GCA_030068395.1 Apalone spinifera
TCTAGACGTAGCCGAGATGTGGCTTTTTTCCTTTAGAAAAAAGGAAAGTATCAAAGAAAGAACCATGTTTAAAGAAAACTGTTCCTCAAAAAGCTTCAGAAGCAGCAAGTGTTTCTGCCATGTAAATTGCAAACAAGCACATGCTGTTGCAACACCCTTTTACTTCTAATAGAAATAGATGTAGAAAATTATGACGGGGCACAAACAAATGGTTCTGATGACCCAAAAACATCCACAGTCATCTGATAGAACAAGATGAAAAGTGTCCGTATTTTTCACTGAAGCTTGACAAATCAACAGATGTGGAAGAACTCAGCTTCTGTGTTATGTGAGATTTGTCAAAGCAAGCACAATAGTTTAATTTTTATTTTTCAAAGAAATCCCAACCTGAAAATGTGGCAGGAAATATTCAAGATCCTCGATAAACTCAGTGGATGAAAAGGATGTCATTGTGTGTAGACAACTAAATGATTAAGCAATAAGCCTGGGCATTTCCCCTTCCCCCGCTGCCTCTATATCAGAAGCAGCAAGGCAGGGCACGTGCCAGCTCCCCATGAACACCAGATCTGCCTCCCCACCCCCACCTTCTATCAGAGGCAGCAGCACGGAGGGTGAAGGGGGTAGGCTGAAGCCAATACATGCAGGAAACGGGCTTTCTATCCTTCCCCCCACACGTATAGGCTCCCATGGACCCGCCTGCCCCCCTTACTGCCTCCTACAGAGGCAGCAGGTGGGACAGGCAGGAGCCGGTGCTGGGGGGGAGGGAGCAGGAAGTGGAACAGGGAGGGTACTACAAGCAGCATATGTCCACAGGGGATCCAAGCTCCCCATGGACAGAGGCTGCTCCATATCCCATGGAGCAGCCCCAGTCTATGATGAGCCTGGGCCTGCTGCAGATAGAGGCTGCTCCACAGCAGCAGCCCCTATCTGTGGGGGAGTCTGAGCTCCCCGCAGACAGGGGCTGCTGCCATGGAATAGCCTCTGTCTTCAGGGAGCTTGCCCTCCCCCCCTCCCATGCTGCTTCCTACCCATCCCCCCCAGCACTGGCTCCTGTCTGCCCCCCACCCACTCTCCCACTGCCAGCACACCAAGTAAGTAGCCCTCCTACCCCAAACCCTTTCCCCCCCTCCCAGACCTTAGCCACAGTGCCAGATGGGACCTGCGGCCCTGAGCCCTTCCTCACCTCCCAACCCTCACTCTCGCATTGCCCACCCTCAGCCTCCTGCACTCCCCCACACATCCCCAAGGCTCTGCCTGACTCCTGTATCCCCCACACCACCAGCTCCCTGCCCTGACAGACCTGGGCAATGCCAGGTAAGCCTACAAGTATTCCCTACACAGAACTGTATTACATTATTTGTATCCACCCACAATGTACTAAGTACTCTCCACACACAGAAAAAAAATATAAGTGCTTTCGGTACATGCCATGTAGAGTTTATAGTCTGAAACCCCAAACCAACAATGCGCTCCGGGTGAGTAAATATCTGCACACACAAAGGCACTCTGGAGTAAATGGGACTCTGCATGAAACTGAGCTGGGGGCGGAGATGTAAGAAGACAAGCAATGCACAAAGGGCCAAAGAGTTTAATACAATTAAAACATATCTAAAATAGTTATATATTTTGATTGTTTTCCTCCCCCTTCACATTGTGATTGAGTCCTTAGATTGCCAGCTCTTTGTAGCAGGGATTTGCTGTGTATTTTTGTACACATTCATTGTGCACATCACTTGAATACACAAGAGTCTAAGCTGAGTTCATTTTTGAACATTTTGGTTAATGTTCAAAAAGAATCTATTGCACATATACTAGATATAATTCTTCCTCATATATGCAGTCTTCATGGAAAGACAGCTAATTGTAATGTGAATGATAGAAAGGAGTATCTCAAAGTAGAAAGGACTGCATCAGGGTATTTAAAAAACACAAACTACAATGTGTCAGGGTTTGGAGATTTTCATCATAGCTCTGTGGTAACCTCCCACCATTCAAAAGGTTATAAAATGCCCTGAGGGTACAAAGAGCAGTGGGAAGGCAAGTTGAAATTTGTAAAAGGAAACCTCTTATCACTAATTTCTATTTGTAGTTATTTTCCATAATTCACAAACTTAGTAGAATATTCAAGCAGAAAAGCAATCTATGAGTATGAAATTGTTTCAAAAAGTTCAGTTCTGTTGGTACAGTTATGTTCTCTCTGAAATAATGTGTAACTAATCCAGAAACTCTCATATATAATATGCTACATTGTACTCTTCCCCTTGTTGGTTTCCAGAGCTGAGATTGAATGTGCAATTTTATAACCCTTCAGCCTGAGATTTGCTAGACCAAGTTGGCTGACATGGGCCAGCCACAAGTGTTTTATTGCAATATATACATACCCTAAGAAACTGGCAGGGAAATAAACAACTGCAAGCCCTGGAATTTAAGGGCTGATTGACTCATTTTAGATCAAGTTGATGGACTAGGCTAACTGAAGTTGAACAGAAGTTAGGAAAGAAATCTGAGACCTCAGGGAGAGAGCCCCAAGAGCAGTTGATAGACCCATATAGCTCTTGGCATTTTCAAAGTACTATGTTCAACATTGAAAATTAATTCTAATATCAAAAAATAAATTTCAAATAACCAAAGGTTATTATTTCTTAGGCCCTCCTCCTGCAGCAGCATGTTTCACGCTCATTAATTAATTAGGGTTCTCCCATATAGACCCTGCATCTATGCAAGCAAAACTCCCACTGACTTTGAACGAGGTCTACTCGTACACATGCAGTTGCGGACTCAAGGCCTTTAAAGCAATAAGTGTGCAAAAGTCTTCCACAGATAGTAACAAGTTCACTTATATCTACTAGTACTTGAACGATATAAAACTTCACTGGAATGCTTTGCATTAGGAGACACATTTGGTTGGGCAGAGTAAAAAGATGTACTACTTTTTACTGAGAAATCAAAATTCTCTAACTAGAAATCCCTTTCTTGCATCATCAGAGAATGTATGGTAATGTCTGGTTTCCTGCAGTTCAGTTCTATTCATCCATCACATGAGCAGCTGGTGAGAGAGGCCACTAAAAGCTCCTCACTTCACTTCATTTTCAATTTATTTCCTTGTAATCTGATCCTGACTTCATGAAAAGACCTAGTGCTGAGGTTTGCGAGGTCACAATTGCCAGAATGAATACAAAGTCTTTAAATTAATGCTAGCTATCTTTCTAGAAGCTATGCTGTTGCTCAACAAGAAGTTATGGGCTTGCTGGAAAAAAATTATTGGATTAAGTTTCTATGGCCTGTTTTATGCAGGTAGCCAGACTCAATGTATGTCTATACTACAGTTTTATCTGCTTTGCCAACAAAACCTGAGTTACGTCCACACTGCAATCACATTCTTTCTAAAGTAAATCAAAAGAACAGAGGGATTTTTCTGGCATTGGTAATCCTCTTTCTACGAGGAAGAAGCCTTTTTCCGAAAGAGCTCTTTCAGAAAAAAAGGCATTCGTGGACAGGGAAGAGGGAGTTCTTTCATAAGAGGAGGAAAAAGCGCAGGTACCCTGGTAGGCACTCCATCCATAGTAATCACAGCTTAAATGTGAGATAGCATCCATTCAGTGTGGATGCTAGCTTTTGAAAAAGCAAAAGCACATAGAAAAAAAGTGATCTGCTATGTAAACACTCTTTCAGAAGAAGTTTTTTCAGAAGATCTCTTCCAGAAAAGCCTCTTCCTTAAGAAGCCTGCAGTCTAGACATAGCCTATGAGTTATTTTTAAGCAATACTTCAGTTTGGACATTTTAGTGAGTTTTTGGTTTGGGTTTTTCGTTGTTTGTTTTTTAGACCGATGCACCAATTTATGAAAGTTATAGGCTATATAAATAAAATATCACTTTTAAACATGAACAGGTCATATTTGTGTCCTCAGAATAAACTTTGCTGCCTCCAAAACATAAAAATCCATGTTTGAAAATGCTGGAGAAGTATAGCAAATTAAAGAACTGGCAGGTTCTTCTAATTCAATTATTAGAAGAGAAGTGGGCTCTCCTTTTTTCCTAAACTGAAAGCAAAACATATTTGCATTTAAGATTGGAGGATTCTAAAGATATCAGGTTACAAGGGTAAATAATCCAAATCTAAGGGGCTTGAATCATAGTCCATATACACAGGCAAAGGAGGTCAAGGCTGAGTGTGGAGAAAGAAGAGGAATGAGTGAGGTCTCTAGCCATGTCTACACTATGTGGAAGACTGATGCTGCCACAGCTGATCTTCCAGAAGTTCAAATTAGTGGGTCTAGTGAGACCTACTATAGAAGAGTCCCTGCTTAGGCCCCTTGGGCTGGTACACAAACCAGTCACAAGCCTTCTGAAGCAAACACCCGTGCCTTTATTGCAGGTTACTACCACCTTCTAGTTACAACATTAACATTGCCCTTGCCCTTGCCCTTGCCCTTGCCCTTGCCCTTCTCCACTGGAGCACACTGAGCCATGTCCTGGCTCCCTTCCTCTGCCTTATATAGCCCTCCTTCTGCAAGCCCCACAGCTGCTTCTGATAGCCCTGCTGGCCTGGGCTTGCTCAGCTGTTTCCCCTTAACCAGGCTACTATGGCAGAGCTCTGGCTTAGCCAGCAGTCTGTCACACTTCTCCCCCCTTATGAAGTGTCAGCTTCGGGCCTGCCTCTCCTTAACACACTCTGCCCCTGGGGTTGGCTTTTCCCCTCTTTTTTCTTGGGGCCCTTCTTGAGGAGCTGTCCCTTGCCCTGGGGTTCCTCCCTGGCTGGGCCATGCTGGTCCTTACTAAGGGGGTCCTTTCTGGGCAAATCCCTAGGGCTTTTCCCGGAGGCTCTTTTGCTCCCTCCCCACCAAAGTCACAGGGGAAAGGGCCTGGCCCAGATACTTCCAGCATTGCCCAGAGGTGTTCACACTACCCACACCCTCATTGGGCCCCTGCTCTGGTACAGCTCTAACCTGCACTTGGGAATCAGCATCTGTCTCCTCTTTGAGCAGCACCACTTGTGCCTCAGTTTCTCCCATCTCCCCAACCAGGGAAGATGTCTCTTTTTCCGGGGGCTGCTCCGGGGAGCAGTCCACTTGTGTCTTTTCTCCCTGAGAGAGAGAAGGGCTACCCCATACCACTAAATTCACTTCCCACCTGTCTGTCCCCACCGGGTTGGGACACCACCCAACAATGCGCCTTAGTTCCCCACATCTGTAGCACTGATGGCTACGCCTCTGTCTCCCTTGTGGGGAACTCTTGATTTCCCTTGAGGCTCCTCTCTTGCTCTCTGTAGCTGATGGGTCCCAATCCCGACCAATCACCACCGGGTATGGTAACCAGACCAATACCCCCACCCGTTTCCACCGGAACTGGCCTCTTACTTCCCGTGGCACCTGGGCTACCAGGTAGGACCTCTTGTCCCCATTGACATATTCTAGTGCCACCCTTGCACCGGGGAGCATCCAGTGTGGCCTCATCAGCTCCTTCTGCACTAGCAAGTGGGCTGATGCAGAGTCCATTAGTCCACGCTGGGCCTTTCTCCCCACTCGGATCTGGACAGTGGGCAGACTATCAAGTCCTCCCACCTGAGTCAACCCGCAAAACGCCACGGCTGTGTCTAGACTGGCCAGTTTTTGTGGAAAATCATCTGCTTTTCCGCAAAAACTGGCCAGCTGTCTACACTGGCCGCTTGAATTTCCGCAAAAGCACTGACTTCCTACTGTATGAAATCAGTGCTTTTTGCGGAAATACTTTGCCCTTCCCGTTCGGGCAAAAGTCCCTTTTGCGCAAAACTTTTGCGCAAAAGGGCCAGTGTAGACAGCTGATATTTGTTTTGCGCAAAAAAGCCCTGATGGCTAAAACGGCGATCGGGGCTTTCTTGCGCAAAAGCGCGTCTAGACTGGCACGGACGCTTTTCCGCAAAAAGTGCTTTTGCGCAAAAGCGTCCGTGCCAATCTAGACGCTCTTTTGCAGAAATACTTTTAACGGAAAAACTTTTCCGTTAAAAGTATTTCCGCAAAATCATGCCAGTCTAGACGTAGCCCACATGTCCACAATCCATATTGTCCGGGCAGTCTTGCCTTCTATGCCCTGGCCTCCCGCATTGTCAGCAGGTCATAGTGCCAGCCCCCCAGTGCTCCTCGAAGTGACTCCCTTCTCTCCAGACCTTTCCCAGAAAGGGGCTCCTCTGGCTTCCTTCCTGGTTCCTTGTCGCTGAAGGGTCGGCCTTCTCTCCAGGGAACCTCCGTCTCGACATACTCCTTGGCTAACCTGACCGCTGCATCAAGTGTGTCAGGCTGGTGGTGCCTGACCCACACATGGATACTCTCTGGAAGGGCTTGAAGCAACTGCTCAAGAACGAGCAAGTTCAGCATTTCTTGTCCAGTCTAGCAGCTTTTGGGCAAATGCCCGGGGCCTCACAGCCGCTGTCCATCGAGCCAACCAAAACTTCTGCCGGTATTTTTCCATGGACAGACCCACCCGGTCCAAAATGGCTGCTCTCACTGCCTCATAGCTACGGGCTTGGTCATCCCACAAAGCCATGTAGGCTGCTTGAGCCTCCCCTGCCAGGTAGGGAGCCAGACACAGGGCCCAGGTAGCCCTCTCCCATCCAGCACCCATAGCTACCCACTCAAATGTCCTCAAAAATACATCCGGGTCATCTGCTGGCCCCATTTTACAAAGTCCCAGGCCTGGCAATCAGGTGCCATGCCCTTCCCCAGGACTCACCAACTTGTCCAGGAGCTGCTGCTGCTGCACCTTGCTCTGCTCTTTTATAAATTCCTGCAGGCTTTGCTGCTGCTCTGCTTGCCAAGTAAGCAAAGACTGCCTCTCCACATGGTGGGCCTGATGAAAACCTTGTAGGGTCTGCTGCACTTGTTGCTTCACCAGCCATTGCAGGGTCTCCTCCATTTCTGGGCCACCAACCACGTTCACTGGTGATGCAAATCCCACTCCTGGCACCACGTGTAGTTGAGTCCCTGCTCAAACCCCTTGGGCTGGTCCACAAATCAGTCACAAGCCTCCTGATGCAAACACCCATGCCTTTATTGTAAGTTCCCACCACCTTCTATTTACAACATTTACAACCCAAACAGCCAACTCCCCCTCTCTCTCTCCACCTAGGAGCACACTGAGCCACACCCTGGCTCCTTACTCCTCCTTCCCCTTCTGGCTTCGTTTCTCTGCCTTATATAGCCCTTCTGCTGTGAGCCCCATAGGTACTTCTGATAGCCCTGCCGGCCTGGGCTTGCTCAGCTGTTTTCCCTTAACCAGGCTATTATGGCAGAGCTCTGGCTTAGCCAGCAGTCTGTCACACCCACTAATTCAAACTGATATGGCTTCCCCATCGGCTCCAGTAGTCCTGCTCCTCACGAGAAGTAAGGAAAGCTGACGGGGTCCTCCTGCTATGTGGACAGTGTGAAAATGCGATTTAAGATACATTGACTCTAGTTACGTAATGAACATATCTGGAGTTGCGTATCTTAAGTCGACTTTCCCCGTTGGTATAGACCAGACCTTAGATTATCCATAAGAGGAATTAAGAGAGTGAGAGGGATGGGCCTGGTTAACCTTCACATTTATTTAACCTTTGCAAAAATGAGAACCAAGTCCTTCCTTTTGAAAGGATTGTGAGCTATGAATTAAGTTACACATAGTTAATATGTACTACTTCTCTTGAAAATAACAATATTGCAATAAAGCCCCTAATTCGGACTACCGTTATTCCTCCTGCAATGAGGAGCAACTCCTGCAATGAGGAGTAATGGTAGTCTGAATTAGAGGCTTTAGTATGAACTACCTAGCCCGTGCCGCGTGTAGCCATGGGCAGGGAGTTTGAACTACCGGGCATTGAAAAATGGCGGCGCCCGGGAACATGCAAATAAAGCCCAGGATATTTTAATCCCGGGCTTCATTTGCAAGTTCGAATGACTACATTAGCCACCCTAGTTCGAACTAGGGTGGCTAGTGTAGACATACCCTTAGATTATAAACTCTTCAAGGCAGTGACTGCATCTATCTCTAGGTCTGTATAGTACCTAAATATGGAATCTTCTGCAATATAAGCAATAAATAATAATAGTACTTCTTGGGTAGCCAAACATGTCTGGGACCCTTTACTGCTTATTATAGGTCATGAATCTGAGGCTTTAATTTTGCAAGGCCAAAGCTATATGATTAAAATTGTTCCTGCACTACCACTTATGTTGACAAAACACAGCCTTGAGCAACAACATTTTTGCCAGCATTAATTGCAGTATACAGCGTTAAGTCAGTGTGAGAGCTTCTCCCACTTATATAGCTACCACCACTCATGAAGGTGATTTTATTATTTTGACAGCAGCGCTCTCTCCCGTCAGCATAGAGTGGCTTACTCAAGCAATCTTACAGTGGCACAGCTGCATAAATACAATAGTGCTGCTGTAAACTCATTCGTGTAGACATGGCCTATAAGTTTTAAGTAAACCCTGAACCAAGACTCTTGCCCTTCCTTAACTAGATGGTCAAAGACATAAATAATAACTAGGCTACCTTTGAATAATATATAGATCATATAATCTTATATGTGTAATGGGCCCAATCATGAAGTCCATACTCTGGTAAAATTCATCATGGAGTCAATAGAAGTTTTACCTGTGTAAGGCCTGCAGAAGTGGGCCTGGACAGTAAAAGAAAATGAAGATAGCTAGAAATTTTTAATGCACCCATCACCATAATGTGTAATACCATGGGTTTAAGACTTGCTCCACTGAAGTGAATGGGAATTTTGCTATTGATTTCAATGTGGCCAGTAGTTCATCAGCACGGTGCTAACAAAGCCAGAACCTGACCCCAGAAAAGCTGTGAAAGGCATTGTTCAAAGGCTGATTCCAGTTTTAATGGTAATGAAAGAAAATATTTGTATAACTCTTTTTAAACACCATGGCTACGTCTAGATTGGCATAATTTTCCGCAAATGCTTTTAACGGAAAAGTTTTCCATTAAAAGCATTTGCGGAAAAGAGCGTCTAGATTGCCACGGACGCTTTTCCACAAAAGCACTTTTTGCGGAAAAGTGTCCGTGCCAATCTAAACGCACTTTTGCGCAAAACAAATCTGAGCTGTCTACACTGGCCCTTTTGCACAAAAGCTTTGCTCCAAAGGACTTTTGCCCGAACAGGAGCAGCATAGTATTTCCGCAAGAACACTGACAATCTTACATGAGATCGTCAGTGTTCTTGCGGAAATTCAAGCGGCCAGTGTAGACAGCTGGCAAGTTTTTCCGGAAAAGCGGCTGATTTTCCAGAAAAACTTGCCAGTCTAGACACAGCCCATGAAAAATAAGGGAGGTGAAGCCAAATAGTTATTTTGTTCTGTTTTTTCCAGAACAATGTGACTTATGCACACTGTGTTACTGTAGCCAGAATTCTGAGAAGAAGAGGCAGACAAAAACATTTCTCCCCCAAGAAGGCAGGCTCAGGGTCTATTGAGGCTATTTCTTGTGCATAGCAGTTGGAGCATAAAGATGCAGCACAATGCTCCATAGCTCAATTCAGTCCCAATTCATAGCTCAAGGAGGGGGAACAAGATCATGTCCTGCTCTCCACCACCTACTCCTTTTTGGAATCTTATGCCTCAGGGGAGCACTGGATCAAGCAGCCCAGATGCTACCCAGAGTACAGCAGCTTGACTTACTACTGGGTTAGATCTTGCTCCAGTTTAAATCAGTGATGAAGGATCAGGCCCACTGTGAGCAACCTTTGTACAGCTCTACAAGAACAAAGAGCCTTTATCCTTCCCCTTGTCCAAGTGCTCAGAAGCTCTTCATGATGCAGCCTGAAAATAGATGACATTTTTGTGTCAAATATACAATTCATTAATGGTTTTACCATGTAGTGTTTTGCAGCTCTTAAAATATAAAGTGAAACCTTGAGGCAACAGAATCCAATCTAGACTGAGTAAAGCAAGCAACTTATTGATAGTGTTTTAACTCATTTATTCATGGTTGTTTCCCCCTCCTCACTTTTGTAAAAAAAAGTTCCTTTGATACAGCTGGTTTGTAAAAAGACTTCTCCTCCCACTCGCTTCTATTTTCTGCTCTACATAGTCACTTTAATCTCTGATGAAGCTAACCTGAAATGCCAGTGAAGTTCAAGAGGAGGATACTGTCTGCTTTGCCCTTGTGACCTCTCATATAGTCTCTTTTTTTCTGAAAGTGTGACAGATAGAGGTACATTGGTCACAAATAAAGCTATTTCATATAATTTTTTCCCCAGCAGTGGTGTGTTCTATAATGCTATACAAAATCAACTCCAGCCATTTCAATTGGATTATCAATTCTTTTGCTTAGTCATTTTAATAATGCTTGAAAAGAACAAAATTAAAGTGTCATAGGAATTGTTTTATAGTAGTAGATGAGTTACATCAGACAAACAAATATATTGCATAGAGTACAGAAAAAAATACCCCTCTGCAAACATATTTTCTCTATTAATAGAAAAGTAATATGTTCTGTTTTTCTAAATGCTGTTTTAATTATTAGTAGCATGTATGTGAACATGAACTAACAGAACCAGTTTGGAATTCAGTATCATAGGAATGTGAAAAAAAATCAGGCAATCTAAGCAAATATTATTTGTGACTAGAAGAACAATTATGAAAAGAACTTCCCAGAAAGAATTTAAAAAATAGATTTTTAGACTAGGTGTTCTCGTACGTAGATCTAATTCAAACATTTTTGGAGTTCTTCAAAGCTATTTGTTGGGCCATCTGCTACAGAGCGCACAATTCAGTATACAAGTTGATTCTCTACCTGCTCTGATGTTATCTCTTACACACACACACGCACACATGCACAGCTAAGTGAAGGGGAGTTAAAGCTCTGAACTATGTCCAGAACTGCTGGATTGAGAAGACACCTGATCTTATGGTTAAGGTATTGGACTGGGACTTAGATCTGGGCTCTGTTTCTAGTTTTATCACAGACATCCTATATGACCTTGAACAAGCCACTTCACCCCTGTGCCTCTGTTTCCCATCCGCATAATGGGTATAATAGTGCTCCCTTTCTTGTCATATCTATTTATCGTTAAACAGCTTCAAGATTGTCCTCTACAATGTGCAAGCACAGTCCCTAGCACAGCAGTCCATAATTTTGATTTATTAAGTTAAGATGCCCATAGTGCCTTGTGCTCTTCCAGAATGTGGAGAGTGACTAAAGTTTAAATTACTGAAATCCAGGAAATACTAAATTAGGCTATACAGCACCTTATACAACACAGTCTTAACTCTGCACCTGAGCAAAGGTTCAGTTAGGGTTGTGCAAAGGTAAAGTAACTGCATAAGGAAGTGATGGATTCTATGTCTCTTGATGGCTTCAGATCAAGACTAGATGCCTTTCTGGAAGGTATGCTTTAGCCAAACACAAATTATAAGGTTCAAACCAGGAGTAACTGGATGAAATGCTATGGCTTGTGTGATACTGGTGGTCTGTCAGACAAGATGATTTAATTCTCCATTCTGACTTTAACATCTATGTATATATTGTAAGTAGACATGAAGAAATATTAAATGAACATACCATTGTTTACATTATGTTTGGATTGGAAAGGAAGCGTTTCTCTGCGTTTATTACACCTGTATTGACTGTGCTAGGTATACTGAATGGCAGATGGATTGTGATCTGTCATATGGCCATGATATGAAGAGAGGTGCGTGTATGTACCCTAAGGCTACGTCTAGACTGGCATGATTTTCTGCAAATGCTTTTAACGGAA
>JANRFK010004149.1:29877361-29922163 GCA_030068395.1 Apalone spinifera
TAAGGGGTTTTTCTCGGAGTACCGCGTCTATATGCGGCAAGTTAAATCGGGCTAGTCAATTTCCAAAAATGTTGACCGGCCGTAACTATGCTAATCAAGCGCGGGATATTTAAATCCCACGCTTTATTAGCAACTTTGGTCGCCTTCATTTGCCTCTCTAGTTCGAACTAGGGGGCAAGTGTAGACGTACCCACAGAGAGAGAGTGCATGTCAGCTTTAAAACATTCACACAATTATTTAAAACAAGTGATTTCTAATTATAACTGCATTGCTTTGCCAATCTCTACTAAGCAATTCTGATTCTTTACTAAAATAGCTCAAGCCATGTGAATAAACTTGAGGACATTTACTAATTCTGATTTCCCCAGTACTTTGTTGCAAAGTATAAAGTAAATATTGAAAATAAAGAGTCATTAACTATAAGAGTTTGAACAGGTGTTAGGTGCAAGGGAGACATTAAGGCTATTTCTAGTACACTTATGAAACACTTCTGCCAAAGCAAACTATTGCCTCTTTTGACCTCAGTAGCTTGAGCTGTTTGTCAAGAATGTACAATGCAAAATCTAAATAATGGCCACTGATCAGGAGTAAGTCAATGTTTAGAAAAGATGAAGAGGCCTGCTGCTGTCATATTAAACTTTATGTTAAATGTTTGTTTTTTCTCCAGTGTTAGAGTTATGTGCAATTTTACTTCATAAAAATGTTCCGGAAAACAAGGGGGGGGAAAGTCAGTAAAATTCCATTTCTCTGCAGCCCACATTAAGGTGAAAAGCCTCAAACAGCAACAGCTGCTTTACATGGAACAACTCACGGATCTATATATTGGCCTCCATAGATACCTCCAAAGAGCCCAAGCCACAGGCCCAGCGTGAAGTAGAAACAAGGAGATGGAGGAAGAGGATGGGGACATGTGACTGGACAAACCAGATCCTATTTGAGATTCCACAGCAATCACTCAGTCCCACTACTGTGCATTCTCCATTGCCTCATGACTGCTGATGTTCATCTTAGAGAAAAATTGCTGGTATCAAGCAGGGGCAGCTTGTCAGCCCAGGCAAGTGCAGCAGAGCCTAACCAAGAATTCCTAAAATACATTGTACATATTTTTTACTTAATTTATAAATATTCACAGATTTAGGTTAAATGGTGATTTCATTTAAATATCACAACTCACTCTCTCGTGTAGCAACACATTTTTATGAACATAGTGCTGCATAAGGCTGAAATCTTAGTATAGCTTAAAAGTGCTTCATAGGGCTGCCTTGGCAGTTTACCACACCCAAGAGTCACTTTATAAGGTGTGACATTATCTGATTATGATATGACCTGATAGATCACTATTGTAACCACACTTATATGTTTGCAACAAATCTTGTACAGAGTGTGCCAAGTGAGGAGTCTATGAAAAGCTTACAGTTTGCTCATTATGATTATACCATTCATATGCATGTATCATGTTTGTACTTGAAGTTATGAGTGTAATTAGGAGGATTTACTGCCGGGGTGTCTGGACAGGTCTGTGGCTCTGTCTGTGATGATAAACAGAAGGCTGCTTGTATTTGTGCTATATGATGCGGGCCCAATGACCACCGCAGACCCCATGAACCCCCCCCCCCTCCCAAAGACCACAAATCAGATAGGATCAAAGGTGCCCGGACAGGTTTATTGTTAAGCGAAATACAGTAATAGTTGTCAGTAGACTCTACCGAATCGCTACACACATGTACTTACAACAATGGCCTCAACTCAATCAGTGGGAAATTCCCACCACCCCCCGGCTGAACAAAGACTGTCCCCCCAAAGGCACCACTTTATATGGAGATACAAACAACTTACACATCACTGCTGACATGTCAGGTTGCCACCCTCTGATGTTGTCAGGTTGCCACCCTCTGACACTACCCATCGCCCTGTACCTCATGGTTTGATTAGATAATCTCTATCCATCATGCTGCCATTTTAGACCCTTTCTTGAACCTGGGTCAGTATCTGTGAGGAGTGGGTATCAAGGTCTTTTTTTAATGAGCTGGTGGTACCATGTGCTTTCAACTTATGACCAGTACCAATTACTGTGCTGCACCTGAGCCGATTACCAATTAGGCTATGTCTACACTCGCAGCTTCTTGTGCAAGAATATCTTGCGCAAGTGTTCTTGTGCAAGAAGTCTTGCGCAATAAAACGTCTATACTGCCATGTGCGAGCTGTGCTTTTGTGCAAGAGTGCCCATGGCAGTGTGGACGCTCTCTTGCGCAAGAAAGCTCTGATGGCAATTTTAGACATAGGGCTTTCTTGCGCAAGAAATCCCTGCCGAGCGTCCACACTGCCCTCTTGCGCGAGAGCCCCTGTGCAAGAGAGCTTACACCTGTTAAAAAAGAGCATAGCTCTTGCGCAAGGAGCCCTCTCTTACCACGCCGTACTGTAAATTTACTTGCGCAAGAGTGGACGGGCAGTGTGGACGCTCTGCAGATTCTTGCACAAGAACGGCCGTACTTGCGCAAGAAGCTGCGAGTGTAGACATAGCCTTAGTGTTTTGCACTCTCAGCCCTGTTCATGACAAGTTCTCTGAGCAGGGGCCTGCCTCTTGCTCACAGTTTAGCTTTGCTTTATGTTGGCCATGTTTTGTCTATTGTTAGCTAAGCCTCAAGCCTCAGGCCTGTGCTACATGGGCTTTTGTTTTAGGCCTTCATCTTACTACATTGAGCATTGGCTATATACTTGCATTTCAGATGTTTGCTTCTGGAAGATGCTAATAGGAGACTTGGTGAGACTGTTGTGAAAAGACTATTCAAGGTGAATAAAAGTCCTTGACTGACCAATCCACATCTAATGAGCTTTCCTGTGAATGTTCACACTAGCACGGGAGCAATGGGTTCTACCTGCAAAGTACTGAGTCTTGCATGGACAGATAGGTGACTTGCTCATGTGATTCCAAACACCATCTTGTTGATGTGCTTTTCCATGTAAGAACAATGGGATTTATTCCACATGGCAGAAGATATAAAAGGTCCTGGAAATCCTTCCTTTTGTCTTTAATCCTGCTTTTTACCACTTACAAACTGAAGCTCTAAGAAAAAGACCAAATGACCCATCCAAGCTACAAATATTCTCAATATGACTTAAGCCAGCAGTTTACTTCATCTCTGCTACAAGCCTGAAACAATAACTTTGCAGTTGATGTATGTATTTGATTCCTTTCACAAGTGCAATTCTTTCTTTCTTTCTTTCTTTCTTTCTTTCTTTCTTTCTTTCTTTCTTTCTTTCTTCAGATAAACCTTTAGATACTAAAGGATTGACCATCAGTGTGATTTTGGGGTAAGATCTGGTTAATAGGAGTGTTGTGAAAAAACATGAGAAGTAATTCTTCTGCTCTACTATGCACTAATTAGGCCTCAGTTGGAATGTGTACAGTTTTGGGCACCACATTTTAAGACGGATGTGGAGAAATGGGAGAGAGTCCAGAGAAGAGCAACACAAATGATTAAAGGTCTAGAAAACATGACCTATGAGGGAAGATTGAAAGAACTGAGGTTTGTTTAGTTTGGAAAACAGAAGACGGGGAGGAGGGCATGATAACAGTTTTCAAGTACCTAAAAGGGTGCTACAAGGAGGAGGGGAAAAAATTGTTCTCCTTGACCTCTGATGATAGGACAAGAAGCAATGGGCTTGAACTGCAGCAAGGGAAGTTTAGGTTGGACATTAGGAAAAACTTTCTGTCAGGGTGGTTAAACACTGGAATAAATTGCCTAAGGAGGTTGTGGAATCTCCATCAAGAGCAGATTAGATAGACATCTATCAGGGATTATCTGGATGGTGCTTGGTCCTGCTCTGAGGGCAAGGGACTGGGCTTGGTGGCCACTCAAGGTCCCTTCCAGTTCTAGTATTCTATGATTCCAGGCAATTTAAATTCACAGTTCGACTACTAGATGTTCCAGATGAATACACAGGGCAATTTTAAAGGAAAAAAACAGAAAAATCCACATTGATGCTAATGCAAAAAGTTTGATTGAATGTGAGAAAAGACCCATTAATGGCTACAAACATTCATGCAAGAAAAAAAAATAGTCCTACTTAATGCTATTGATGCTCCAGCTGAAAAGGAAACTGCCAAATACAATGTCCAAATTTCTGAAGATACCTTCTGAGAATAAACAGGAAAAGTAGAACAAGATAGTGGTTTGCTCAAACAAAAATAAAATTAAAAATATGAAGCTATTTCCTGGATGTATTCATTACAACTTCTGACAGAAGGACACACTATTTAAAGCACATGACAAAGAAATAACACCTAACAAAGTCCTAGCACCAATTGCAGAAGTTTAAAAAAACCTGATGGTTGGTTAATTTAAAAAGGAAAGTAGATGCATCAACTTCTCAGTGACTCTGGATGCAGCTCTCAGGGACATTGTGGGCTAGATCTTACCCTGTGCTCCAGCACAGACATAGACCAAACTGCTTGGACACTGGAGGATTCCCAATATATATAAGAATCTTGTATAATGTAGACCCGCTACAGTGACTCCTTAACCACCCCTGCGATGATCCAGGTGCTGGTTGGGTTGACTTCCTTATGTCCCAACAATCACTAACTGCCAGAATGGATATGGAGGGTTGCTATCAGAAGAAAGTGCCTTGATCTCAATGCTCTCAAACAGCTCTCCTTTGTGGTAGGGACTGGCCCAGTTCCTGGACAATCCCTGGATGGGAGCAGAGGGCAGAAAGGTGGCTTTAAGGTACCTGTGCAAAGGTACCCCTGTAGATTTGCATCAAGTGCCCCTAAGCCACACCAGAGAATCAGATCCTGATGATGCTACTATCATAAGCTTAATGGGAATCTGGCCTGATCTAATGAACTTGCAATTAATTTGTATTAAATGCAGACTGCACCTACTTGAATTCTTAGGCCAATGTATGGTTTGCAAAGATTACAGGGCTCTGGATGCAATATGGAAACTTTACCAAGGAGCCTGCCCACTCAGATCAGATGAAGCATTGCTCACAGGAAACTGTACTTAGTGTACTGCCTTTAGGCACACCTTCATGCTATATAATTATAGGGTTCTCTCAATGTGCATGGCCATGTGCAACAAGAGGCTGATATTGTAACCTTAACTGGGAAGTTCCTGACTTCCAGCCTTTAAAACCTCACCTAAGCAATGCTGGGCAGGGCTCAGTTCTGTTTTCTTCATTCTCTTATGTACCATAGAAATGGAAACTTCTTCTATGATGTATTGATTACAGTGTTATGGGTTTGGGCCACAAGCTAAACACTCAATTTTGAACAGGTAGCTCCAATTTAAATATAGCCATTCAACCTTTGAAATTGCTATTTGCACTTATCTTTACCAAAAATAATTCTACTGGATGACCACAGGTTGTGTGTCTTTTTCTAAGGCTGCCTGTTTTGTCAGAATAGATCTTCCAATAAGAAAGATGTTTTTCTTCTACTGTGAATAAACATAAGGTTATTTTCACACAAACCGAAGTAAATGAACATGACTGATGCAAAACAATGTTTACTTGAAATTATTTTAAAAATCCATTGTAGTTTTATGTACATAATCATTTAGTGCTCGCAGTAGGTGTAAAAAAACATTTACAATTGTGTACACGTCAGAGTCTAAAATGTGATCTTGTAAATTTCTTGGATTTAAAACTCCAGTAGTAATAAAGTGTAGAATGCTGTATGCTTAATATACTTCAAGCAGTGTGTGCATTTCCAAAGTTGCTATTATGGATAATCTCTATTTTATAATTTTGCATTTGTTCTAACAAAATTTCAGTGACAGAAACTAGGCAATACATTTCTTTCAAAGATACCTCAGCAACAGCAATATTTCCAATAATTAATAATTATGTCATGAAGGAACACTAACAAAGTCACATTTCCATCTGAAAAAATGTTCTACCTGCTCTAGTTACAATACCTACGATCGCTATAATGGAAAGGAGTTGCTGAGGCAAATGTCTTTTCATATTCCGTTTGTTTGGGGTATGTATTTGACTGTGTATATAGTCAGATTTCCCCTGTACTTAGTTGCTGAAAAGATCCTCGTAAAGATCAGTAGAGGAGCAGAGAACATCTTGTTCACGTTTGAATTACATTTTTTAAAGTTTCAAGGCATATACTGTTTACAGAGGTATTTTTAAATCCAGACTGAGACTGTCCCTATAATTTATCCAGAGTATCTAACTGTACTTTCAAAAGTGTGTGTGTGTGTGGGGGGGGAGGTCATAAGAATGGCCATTGGGTCAGACCAAAGGTCCATCTAACTCAGTATCCTGTCCACTGACAGTGACCAATACCAGATGCCCCAGAGGGAGGGATCACAATAGGTAATCCTCATGTGATCCCTCCCCTGTCACCCACCTCTAGAGAAACAGAGGCTAGGGACACCATTCTTATCCATCCTAGCTAATAGCCATTGATGGACCTAACCTCCATTAATCTATCTAGCTCTTTTTTGAACCAAGTTAAAGTTCTAGTTTTCACCGCATCCTCTGGCAAGAAGTTCCAGAGGTTGACTGTGCACTGAGTGAAGAAAAACTTCCTTTTGTTTATTTTAAACAACAATGGCTTAAAAGAAAAAAAACACCCCACAACTTTCTTCTTTTAAAAAAATCGCTTCCAGTCTCTGCAACAGACAACGTCCTATATAAATGGAAATCACCTTGGAGGACTAGGGTAGGTGGAACAAGGCTAAGTTCAAGTGCAGGCAGTGCAAAGTTTGCATTGGAGACCTTGGCCAGTGTAGTTAGCTGATCGTTTCCTGGCTCAGCTGGGAACCCATCTAAACTTGTAGCCCCCGGCGGCTGTCCTGATAGTGAAAGCGTTTCCTTGGGGGAACGCCAGTGTCCGGATTGTGCCGTGGTCTGTGATGGAGGTCCGGAAAGACACTCCTTCCTCCAGCTCGCTGTTACTCAGATCTAGCGACCTGCGGCTGCTGCAAGTCTGCAGCCCGCTGAACACTCCGTGCATGTTGCCGGCTTTGCTGCCCCGGGCTCCTGCGGGCTCCGCCTGCAGCCGGGGGCGCTTCGCCTCTCTGCTCTCGCCAATGGTCTGCAGAGCAGCGTGACAGGTGTCGGATAGTTCCCGCAGGATCCCATCCACGGCTGCGTAGTCCTCCTGCCTGGCCGCGGAGAGCTGCTCCAGGCTCCGCTTAGCCCAGCTCCTGGGGAGGAGAGCGTCGCCCCCCTCCTTGGACTGGTGGATCATCAGTTTCTGTAGGTGAAACAAAATGCAACTGGCTGCTTTAAACCGAGCGCCGTGGCTCCCACTGGGGGCATCGAGTGGCCGGGGGAGTTGCAATGTGTGTACCAGTGTCTGCCTGCTGCGGGGGAATTTAGCTTTTTGGCCCATGGGCGCCCCCTGGGGGTCTGACACTGCAAGCCTCGCGCGGTGAAAGGAATAGCTCTCCGGCATTGCATCCGTTCATCGCGCCCGCCCCTGTCTACCCCCGTCCCCGAGGGTGGTGAGTAACGCTTTGGAAAATAAAGCTGGAGGAAATCGGAGCACTTACATCGAGCACACAGGCCAGCTGCTTTGCCTGGCTGGCTAGCTCCTTCAACTGCACGTTTCTTTCCTTCAGGGACGTGATCTCCTCCTGCTTTTGGGTTAATTTCACGTGCAGCTGTTGAATGACAAGTGTCAGTTTGAAATCAAACCTTTCCTCTCCCGTGGAACGTCAGTTCACAGCTCACACGCGGGCCCCGTGAGGCGCTGTAGTGTGCACACAAACCGAATTACCCCTTTACCTTTGCACACCGTATTGATGATCAGTAACCAGACGACTTAGCCGAACAAAACTAGCAAGTGGTGCCCTGTGTGTGCCACTCAGCTCTCTAGCTAGGATCAGTGAGTTTGGAAGGAATATACAACGAAGAGAACTTCCTCTGATTAATCGCCGAATACCTGATCAGGAGGAGATTAGGAGCATTCGTTCTACTTTCCATCCTACCTGATTGTTTTCCAACAGTGCATCTCCTAGTGCTTTCTGATTTTGGTCGGCCACATCTTTCCAGTACTGTTCCGCAGAGTTTGGCAAGTTCATCTGTGGAAGAGGGTCGTTTTGTGACCGTGGAATGCAAGGGCTAAAGGCTGATGCGTTGCCGAGCGGGAAAGTGAAATCCGCGGCGTCCAGGGGAGGAGGCATTAAGGAAGATGGGTCTATAGAGGAAATCACAGGAGTGAGAGGTCGTATCGCTACGCGTTCGCCAAGTTCTTGGTGCTGCTGCAGAGAATTATAAATATCTCAGCGGGGGTTAATTCAATATTGTCAGACTGGGCACACTACTAAAGTACTTCAGCGTTGGGATACACCAAACACACACATTTCGTTTGCATCTCCTTGGGAGTTTTGTCAGTGCAATTTTTTTCTTAATTAATGCCGGATTGGTGTGTTCAGTTATGTAATGTCCAGTGGGTAAACTGATAGCAAATTAAACTGGTACCCAACAAGATAGAAGCCTGTCAGGGGACCAATTGCAATGAATGAAGGTAAGCGACCAAAGGCAGCTGGTGCTCTGTGTAAATAAAAGTGTTAATACTCAACAAGAAAATTACTTGCCACATATAAAACTATCGACAGCATCTCTGAACTCCTGGAAGTCGAACTCGGGTTCGGTTTGCAAGCAGGGGCTCTGAAACACGTAAAGGAAACATGCGAGTTAATCCGTGCATTCAGGTTCCTCCATCAGACCTGCCCCCACAGTACACAGAGAGAGAGAGACACACACACACACATACCTGGAACTCCAGTCCCCACGCTGGGCACTGGAAAGGGCACGTTTGTACTGCCATGGTCAATGGAATAGCGGATGAGAGGCAATTAGCGTCTCCACCGATAGAAAGGTAAATGTGGCAGGTAACCTAGTAACTGAGGCCAAGAGCGATCTATCTGATCCGTTAACCATCTGAGAGGCTTTGGCCAACTCTGCAGGTGCTGCGAAGACCTTCGGATACGGCCAGCTTTGTGCTGGCAGACTTTGTGCTGCAGCCTGCCCGCCCCGGCGTCCCCATATAGGGCGCTCACTCCATTCTCATTGGATAGCAACACGAGCCAACCCTAGTAGTCCAGCCTGGGCATTCCTCCAGAGTCGGTAAAGATTAACCTGAGCACTTGTGCGACAACAGAATTTCACCTCCACGTCCCAGACACGGGGCGCCTGGGCAGGTGACTATTCACACCCAGACACTTGCCTTCCTACGATCGCTTTACTCGTGCGGAGGGTTCGTTCCCCCTCCCCCTTCCCGCCGCCCGGATGGACAGAAGAAAACACACTGTCTTGTGTAACCGATATCGCGCTCTGCCTGTGGACAGAAGCGCAGTGTGGTCAAAGAGCATGCTGGCAAATAGCAGCCCTTTAATTCATGATTGGCTCGTGCGCGGTAGCACGCAGGCATTGACTACGTCGCGGATAAAAGAAATTTGTGCCAAAAAAGTGCTCCGTGATTCAGCGCATGGTGTATGGAGAGTTTTCCTACAGAATATGGGGGAGAGGATTTTGTGCAGTGTGGTTACACGTTAGCACCTTATTAAAAAATTCTTCTTCCTACATTCTCTCCTCTCTGCCTGTCTCTTCCACGACACACACATAAAGCTCCAGACACAACAAAAGCGCCTGTGCTCTCTGGTTTCCTCCCTCCAGGTTCAGTTGTTACTGTAGGGACACAGCTGCTGTATATGTGCCTTCCATATATACATTTCCCCTTTCTATCTTTATATATTAATCTTCTAAACATGCAACTAAAGTCATAGCTAAAAGAGAGCAACCAGGGCATGCCACTCTGCCCCTATTATCAGATTCTGGATCCTGATAAAGGTTTTCTTCCTAATCTTTCAAGGCCTGAATGGGGTTGGGCCTAGCTATCCTTCAAACCATCTGGTTTTCCATCTCTCACCAACTGTGGTCAACTGGATGCTGCTATTAATGAAGCTCAAAGCCTAGCTTTATTGGTCTGCATATCAAAGTCTCAGAAATACACGAAGAGATTATATATATATATATAAAACCTAAGGACAAGACTTGGTAGGAGACCCTCTTTAGAAATGCAGACCAGGATGAAAACCATGTGTGTCACTTTTAAGATGTTATACAAACCCTGCCCAACAATGATGGCTGCGAAATAGCTCTTTTCACCAAGAGACACAATAAAGAATAACCCCACTCAAGAGAGATGGAGGTATAGATATGGGGTGGAACAGAAATTTTACCCATTTTATAGATAGGGGAACTGAAGCTCAGCAGGTGAGAGGCCTGCACAGAGATGTCTGCGTTCTGTAGTGTAATTACAGCACCACCCACCCTCTCAGTGAGCAGCCACTGCAACCATCCCCACTTTTCCTACATGTGTACCAGAAAGTTATCTTCTTCTTATCTCTTATACTTTTGGACTGAAATCCAGTAATTTTTATCTTCATTTCAGTCCTCCAAAATGGAATATGTTTGACAAGTTAAGGGGCTCTGTAATCCATCTCATCTTGAAAATAAAAGAGAGCATGCTGCAAAACGTTTCAAGTGGTGTAGCTAATTCAGAGCGCTTTGAAACAGTACTGTGGGGGGCTTCATTCATTTTATTAGTAGATAGAGCACTGCACTGGGGCTCAGGAGATCTGAGTTCTATTCCTTGCTTTGCTTCTAGTCTGCTGGGATTGGGTGACCTTGGGCAAATCACATCCCTGCCTGTGCCTCAGTTCCCCATCTGTAAAATTGGGATAACGATTCTGCTTTGTAGAGCACTTTGAGCTCTGCTGATTAAAAGTCCTCTATGGTAATATTATTAGTAGTAGCCTGGGGTTATAACCAAATCCCCATTGTGCTAGGAGTGGTACAACACTGCAAGAGACACACCCTGCCCCCAGCTGGACAATCATGTGATGAAAGAGATGGTGGAATACACTAGCAGGGCTGAATGGCTTGGCATGAACTCTCCTCCTTTTGCAGCAGGGGACCAACGACTCTGGATGCTTTGGTTAGATGGCCACATGTTTATCCTTCATGGACTGCCCCAAAAGTCAGCTGCCAAAGCTCTGTTAAAGGGAAAGTATTTGTGTACACAGAGACTCGGGCACAGCTTGCTTTGGTATCTACCAGATCGCAAGAGCGGCTTGATCTTTTCTTAGCGTAGGTTCACAAATCCCACCCCTCACGTATGTCTGACCGGATGGGGGCAGACAGTAGCCGACCGTCCTAGCTACCTGCTGGTTCGCTGGAAGGCTGGTTAACCGCAGCTTGCCTAAGGAGAGCGAGGAAGGAGGCAAGAGAAGCGTCTCGAGCGAGCGTGGAAATGCCTCCTCTCCCACAAAGTTGAGGAACAAGAGCGTCTGAGGGGGAGACTCGGAGGCAGGGGTCTGGAGATACCAGGGGGTGCCATTGGGCGGCGGAGGGCTCCGTTACCTGCTGAGCAGCTGCAGCACTGGGCGGCTCCTGCTGAAAGACCGAGGTGCAGGCTGCTAACTCTTGCCAGTCGATGGTTGCAAGCGCTAGGGAAGAGAAACCGGCGGCTAGAACAAAGCTGGGGGTTGCCAGGGCTCGCTGGAGGCCAGCGCAGACCCGTGGACACTTTCCGGTCTCGCCCTGCGCCTTGCAGGCTGGGCACAAGCCCGGGGCGGGGAAGGGGGTCCGAGCACTTCCCATTCCCGTTCCATGCGACTCACCCTGCTCCAGCGCGTCGGGAGGTTGGTCGCGGTGCACTGCCCCGGGAATGGCGCTGGGCAAGCTCTTCCGCGGCACCGGCTACGGGGAAAACAGAGGGAGGTGGGCAAAAGGCGCAAGCGGAACTAGCTCCCCACCCGCCCCGGCCAGAGGAACTGGGGTGCTGGGGATGCTGCCGCACCCCCTGGCTGGACGCGGTTTCCATTATCGCCAAGCTGCACGGTCCTGTCCCGCGGCTACCAGCACCCCCACTGCACAAACTGTCCCTGCCGGAGGCTGCCAGTCGCTTGTGGAGGGACAGCGGGGGCGGGGGAGCTGCACTTGGCAGCGCCAACTTCCCCACTCGCACCCCTAGCGCGCCCGTCTCCCACGCACCTTCCTCTCTGCCCTGACTGGCTTCTTGCCCAGCCGGCTGCCCAGATCTCGCACCCGGTTGGGGCAGATGCTGTCAAAGGCTTTCCTGCCGCTGCGGCTCTGCATGGCGCACGCTGGACCCGGGGCTCGGGCGCTGCTCTGGCTTCTGGAACCCAGCGGCTCGCCCTGTCCGCGGCTCTCTGCGCCCGGATCTTCAGGCACGGCCGGCCCAGGCCTGCACATGGCCGTTACGGGGCTGGTTTTGACACTGTTGGAGGGGCCCTGAGCGGTCTCCAGGGCAGCGTGTCCAGGGGGAGCGGAGGCGGGGCGGGGCTGGCTGCGGAGTGAGCGCCAGAGGTGGCGCCTTCGCCTTGGCACAATCTGCGCCCTGCAAAGGCGCTAAAAGCCAGCCTGGCAACAGGGCAGCGCCTGGGGCCGCAGCAGCTGCAGCTTTGCGCCCTCGCAGCGCGCATTGGCGCCGGCACAAGGCCGCTCCGGCCTTCCACACACGGTCCCGATCTCAGTCTGTTCGCCGGGGCTCCGGCTCCAGCGTGCCGGAGATCCGACGGGGCGCACAGCCCCGGGCGGTAGCACGGAGCTGGGGTGTCACAGGCCCAGGGCTTAAACAGCAAGGCGATGGAGGAGCTCACGTGGGCCACAGCTCCAGACACCCCCATGCAGGAACAATAGGGGCAATTCTCCTGCAATAGGGGCAGTTCTCAAACATGACTGGCCAAAAAAAGGGGATAGGAGGGCAATGTAACTATTCCGGCATCATGGAAATCAAAGGTGAAAACCTCGTTAGCTTCTCCAAACCAACTCTCTGCCAAAACAGGATACCTCCCTATATTACACTGGGTACTGCTTGGCCCAGAGCAATTTTTAAACCAAGGCCCCTTGTCTCTATATTATCACCCTCATTTAGATTGTGTCCCTCTGTCTTTTTTCCATCTGGTCTGCAGAATGCTGTGTGCATACATGCTTGTGTATAAATGCTAAAAATAATCACCAGTGTGTGGAAAACTTGTGTTTTCTGAAAGCTGTAACACAAACTTCAGCAAAACCTCTGTGTTGACACAAGCCTGAGTGCAAAAAGATCAAACCACAACTGGCTATAATGATGGATGGGCATATGAGCCATTGCAAAAGGCAAACTGGATCGGATCTGCTGGCAGCTGGGTCACAGTTGAAAGAGAAGAAAGGCAGGAACAGTGTCTAGCACAATGAGATCCTAGTCCACAACAGAGATCCTAGACCATATGATAATACAAATATATAATAAAATGAGTAAGGAGCACCCCCCCCCATGACTTACAGAATAAAAGTGGGTCCCAGCAAAAAGTAGGCAGTGAGATTTTTCTTGTGTTACTTGTGGTTCTCACAATACATTACAGTGAGAAATAAATGCAGACAAGCCTGTTTGGATGTGTCAATATATGTTTTTAAACAATTGTAACTAATTTAAATGCATTCTCTACATTATAGGTGCATCAGATAAGGGTGCCTTAAGAGATAGAAGGCTTTCTCTCTCTCCTGGAAGCATTTTAGCTCCTTAACTAAAACTGTATTTACAGTACTGCATTTTCTAAATCAAGCTATAGGTTTGACTTTGCTGGGCCCTTTTTTGGCTTTTTTTTCCTTAATAGGTACATTATATTTCAGTGTCAGGACCTACCAAAAGCTTTCTAAAACTAGGCTGATAGCAGAATAAAGAAGGAGAAACAATGATGTCTGAGGGTACACCTATACAACAATGTAAACACTGGAGCTAGTGGGACACCAGTCAGTCAAGGTTTGAGCATCTATACTGATTGTTAACCCTAAATTAAGATTTTTCTGGCCTTGAACGTGGGACTTTATGTGGCATAGTGGGGGTGCTGTCTGCTCTATAAGCCAAGGTCCCCCTGCACTGTGATATGTGATTCCCACCGACTCACCCAAATATGTATTAACCCAGACACCTGGGCTTAGCCTGAGGTGGTAACAGGGGATTCCCAGAGCAGAGAAAAAGGGAGAGAGGTGGAGACCAACAGGGGGCTTTGGGGGAAGGGTCAGCTGATGGCTGGGAAACAGGAGGCAGTGAGCCTAAACTGAGGGCTGAAGGTCTAGGGGGGTGATGGACCCCCCTAACCCAAGGGATCTAAGGCATCCTAGCCCAGACTCCTGTAGCAATATCACATCTATGCTGTTCTGTATCCTGGAAGAGCAATAAACTCTCTTTATTCTCTGGCTGGCGGAGACTGTTCTTGCTGCTATGGGGCTGCAGGATTTGGGGGAACCCTGACTTGGCATCACACTCTATTATACACACTGCAGCACACAAACCTCAGCCAAAGCCCAGACTCCCCTACACCTTCCTGCAATGTGATCACTGTAGACCTTTGATGGTAGGAACACTTGACTGTCCACATTACTGGTTACCAGACATGTGAAAACCCCACCAACACAGTCTGCCAAGGAGTCATTTTGGTCTGCACACTACCAAAGCCAGTGACATGGCAAAGCATATTTTCAACAAACTTATCTTGTTTGTGCTTTCTCTCCCATGTCAGGAAATGGGCAGAGCTGCCATGAACATTTTGGTGGTGACAGAGCAGCAGAAAGAGAAATTAGGCATGGTAGACTTTAGCTGACTGATGCCTCTTATAACATTCAGTATAGCTGTTGACACCGCCCCTCCCCCCGCAAACACTGGTGCTTCTGGTGCAGGGCCAAAGGCACAGATTGGTGGAGTCACATAGTCATGCAGCCCTGGGTTGACCAACAATGGATCCAGAACTTTTGCATGAAGAAGCTACATTTCTGGAGCTTTGTGAGCCCCAACCCTCCAGCAAAAAGACGTATGTATGAAAGCATCCTTGCCTGTCCTGAAGGAGATTGCTGTTGATGTATGAAAGCTGACTACCCAAGACAGTCCATTGCAAACCAATTTGGTGTGGGGAAGTTGATGGTGGGTAAAGTGGTGGCAGAGGTTTGTGAGGTAATCAATCAGCCCTTTCAGAGAATGTTTATGAATGTCATTGTGAGATGCCCTGGGAAAATGCAATAATTATTTGCTAATTGGGCATGTACATCCATGGACAGGTTGGGACACCGATCCCACCAAATTACATTGTCATAAATCAAGTTACTATCCCCACCATTATTCTGGGGAACCCTGGTTTTATCAAACCATGGCTTGATTTCAGAGGCCTGGCAAAAGACTAATTATACTCTCAGACAGTGCAGAATGGTTGTTGAATGTGCTTTAGACAGATCATAGATGTTTACAGATACATTTAGATGGCAGCATTATTAATGCTGTTCACATCACTGTGCTTTGTACTTCCACATTACAGACTTGCCTGGTCCATGAAAAAAGGAGGCATAGTACCCCTATGAACTTACTTGTTGGGGTGGAGGCAGGGATGAGACTCATAAAAAGGGCCATTCTGAGTTAGACCAAAGGTTTATCTAGCCCAGGGTTCTGTCTTCTGATAGTGTTCAGTGCCAGAAGGAATGAACTGAACCGGTAATCATGAAATGATCCGTCTCCTGTTGATTATTCCTAGCTTCGGGTAAAAAGAGGTAGGGACACCATCTCAGCCCATCCTTGCTAACAGCTAAGGCCCCACCACATTCATGGTCCACCCTGGCCAGCCTCACTCAAAATTAATGAATTTCATTATTTCAGATGCATTATGGTGTTGTAATTGTAGGAGTCATGGCCCAAAAAACTGGGAGGGGGGTAGAGGGAGCAGTGACAAGGCTACTGGAGTGGGGTTTGCAGTGCCACTATCCCCAGAGCTGAGCAGTTGGAGAGCAGTGGCTTCTGTCTGGGAGCCTAGCCCTGAAGGCACAGCTGCCAGCAGCACTGCAAAGAAGCAGAGATAGCACAGTATGGCATTGCCACCACTACAACCATGTCACTCCTTGCAGAGCTGAGCCCTAAGCCAGCAGCTGCTACTTTTTAGATGCTTAGTCCAGCAGGCAGCATAAGCAGACTCACAGACTGTGTTACATCATCTAATTTTTCAGATGTGGAATATAAATAAATTGAAGCAAATGTATTTTAATGGCAAATAATATAATAATGCATCATTAGTATTTTTGGCCCTGTCATGTTGTTCATTCTCTGGCAATTAATTTCCTCTGTGGTATATGTACAAAAATCACACTGAAACAGACCATCATTGATCAGAGACAAAAAAATATTTAGAAACATTTATCCATTTTCACTCTTCCTTGGTTGCTATGAAGGTGTGCGTAGTGAACCATCTTCTAAATAAATAAACTATACAGTACTTGGATGATATACAATATTTACAAATTGAATATAGATCTATAAAATCTGTCAGTGCAATTAACATACAATAATGAAATGTGCAAAATGTGATTTAATTTTATCATACCAAAACTCTAAACCATCACTATCTAGTACAAATAAATACAAATATAATGCATTGATTAGTCAACTAAGCAAGAGAATAAGGCCAATACTGTTATCTTTAGAGGTATAGAAATGATGAATTTATAAAAACACAATACACTCATGAAAATAGACCAAACTGCTCTTAAACTTCACAGATGCTTTGGATGTCATAAAAAGGTTTCAAGTGTTATGGTCCAGTTAGCTTAACTTCCTAGCTGTAGGCACTTTTCAGAAATTTCCAGGGGTAGCACATGTGTTAATGAGTCCCCATTTAAAGAAACCAGTAAATGCAGTTTGTCCGTGCACTCCTGTAAAACCCCCTCCGGATAGCCACTTATATGCAAGTCCAGTAGATTTTGGTGATGCAACATCTGGTCTGCCAGTCCCAGGGAGCAAATGGCCAGAAGGGAGGGGGCATAATCGTTAAAAGCATAGTCGGCCATACTAAGTTCAGCCACCCCTTTGGCCAGAGCTTTGGCATTGTATGCCTCCCTGGCATCTGCCTGGCAGGACTCCATACGCACATGGGTGAAGTGCTCCAAGAAGAAGTTGATGGTCGGTGCCCCCAGGTTGAAGTGTAGTTTGTTTAGGATGATGCATTCCAGGTTGCAGAGCTGCTGGCGGGTGAAGACGTCGCAACAAAGGGCTAGGAGCTGCTTCACTCTGGGCGGGTGCACTTCCACCTGCAGGACATGCCAGCACACGCATGACTGCAGTGCAAAGCCACAGAGACAGGAGAGCAACCCGCGCTCTCATAGAGCAGAAGGTAGCTTTGCGGGAGCACAACGAGACGCGGCCGGCTCCGCATTCGCATGCCCCGCAGTGCGTAACGCTGTGCTACCCCTCACGGAGCACAGAGACTCGAGAGAAACCCTGAGCCGCGGGCCTGAAGCCTTCTTACGAAGCAGAGGAACTTGCGCGACTCCAGCAGGGTTGCGCCTGAGCGCTTCTCCCGGGGAGCTCTCGTGCGTCACCAGCCTCGTCACTGAGCTCACTTCACCTCTGACATCCCGGTCATTTGCACTGGGGGGAAATGGGGCCCCGCCGCCCGCGACTCCTGCCCGGTACCTGTTTGCAGGCGATGAGGAGCGAGGTGACCCCCAGCAGCTGGAAGCAGTCGGCAGCCACTGGGGTGGTGGTGAGGAATCGGTCCAGAGTATTCACCGCCAGGCACAGGGACTCGAAGGAGAAGCCGAAGTGCCGGTGCACAGGGAGCAGCCAGCTGATCAGCTTACATCGGGCCTCTGCAGTCACCTGCCAGGGAGAGAAGCGCTCTAAGCCACCGGCCACCGCTTTGCGCGGCGGGGCTCTGATGCTCCTGTCTTCGGACAGCGAGGCCACAGCTTGGAACGAGGTCAGGTGGCCAGGCAGCGCCACCTGGCGCTACTCTTACTCCCCGTGGCCATGGGCCAGCCCTTCATGGCACTGCCACAGCCTGAGTGTTGAGCCAGGAGAAGGCTCTGGGCACACGCGCCAGAGCGAGCTGGGCTGAGGCCCGCACACGAAGCAGAGCGGAGCACTGACGTGCGCGTCCTGACCCTACAGACTGAACCGCGACGCCGCGCAAGGCGCGGGCAGAGCGCGCGAGCAGGGACCCGGCTGTGCTGGGAGATACGAACGCTAAAGGGCAGCGGAGCGAAGGCGCTGGAGGCTGAGAACAGGGCCCAGGACCCAGCCTCCCCCCGAGGGCGCCGCAGCAGTGCGCGCTGCGTACAGTGAGAGGGGCACCAGGGATTCCCGGGCCAGCCCTTTCCAGCCTGTGGGGGCAGAGCAGGACACGGAAAGGCGCTGGCCGGATGGCAAGAAGCGAGTGTCCGTGCGGAGCGGAGACGCGCGGGGAATGGGCGTGCAGTGCCGTGGCCGGACGTGCCTAGGGAGAGTCGTGTGTACAGCACAGACCAACGGCCTGAGTGGACGGGCAGGAGCGCAGCACTCGCTTATGGACGGAGCGCGGGGCCCTGGGGAGTCCCGGGCTGGGCTCCATGGGGGCACAGAGCGGGGGCCTTCGGGAGCGCTGCAGCCCGCCAGAGGCGGGGGGTGCGCTTGTGCCCAGCCCCTGTCCCCGCCCCCGCCCTACCTGCGGCTGCTGGGCCAGCGGCTCGCGCGGGTGGAACTTGCCCTCCAGCCCCTTTCGGAAGCGGTACCAGCTGGCCCCGTACTCGCGGAAGGCCTGCAGCTCCAGCCGGGCGGCGGGCTTGGGGCTGCCGGGGGGGCTGTGCCCCGGAGCGTCGCCCTGAAGCGGCCGCTTCCTCGGGCAGCTCGGGCACTTGCTCTTCTTCACCGGCGCCCGGAGGTCGAGGCCGAGGGCCCGAGCCCCCTCCGGAGGGGTGGCGCCGCCCGCCCGCCGACGCTTGCCGGGGGGGCTGCGCGGCCCTCCAGGGCGCTGCTGGCCGAGCGGGCGAGTGACCATGGCGCTGCCCGCTGCGGGCCCGGCCGTGTGAGGCGGCTGCCGCGGACTGGCCTATGTAGCAGCCGCCCAGCCCCCGCCTGCTGACATCACTCGCGGAGCTTTCCCGGCTAAAGCCCCGCTCAGCGGGCTCGGCCGCCAGCGCCGTAGCCTCCCGGCCCGCGAGCTAAGGCGGGGCCAGACGTCCCAGGCAGGGGGCGCTCGGGGAACAGCAGCCGCACTAGCGTAGCCGGCACCAGCACTGGCAGCTTCAGCCCCAGCTGAGCCCCGGGCGCTGCCGGCATCTGCAGGGGCGGGGAGGGGGCAGTAATGAGAGCGCGTCTGTCAGCCTCTCGGGGAGAGCCGGGCCGGGCCCCTCTCAGCCGCCCTTCCTGAAGCACCTGAATCCCGCCGGGACACTGATGGTGGCCCAGGGTGGGAGTGGCCGTTCTGGGTAACGACTCTAGGCAGGGATAAGCAGCTGGTGCGTTTCACGGCAAGGGGCCAGCGGCCGCTGCAGTCAGGGAGTTTTGCCCCTGACTGCCGGGGGTACTGTAGGGTCGGGCGATTGAAGGGCGGAGGACAGCGCTCCACACGAGACCGACTTGTAACGCCCCTGCCCTCGAGTAGCTAAGATTAGCGCAATAAAAGAGCTCAGGCAGCCACGGGAGGGATGAGGTTGTGAAGAGAACTTGGGTTTGTGCCTATAACCTTTCTGTCAGGCCATTTTTCAGGTTCACCTGTTGCCATCCTACACAAGGTCGTCTCATATTTCAGTTACTTTCTATTACAGATGAGACACAAGCAATATACAGAATATGAATCTCCAAAAAATATTCTGTATTACCAGTGGTACTTTCCACTAACACAGCCGGGCACCATCTTTGCTTAGGGACCAATTGAAAGGAGAGCCACAAATAACGCTCCTGACTCAAGCAGCTGCTATCACCTGTACCCAGATTATGGGATTTGACTACATCTGTGGGCCCCGAAAGGCCTGCAGAAAGAGGGAGTGAATGAATAACTCCCAGAGGAAGGTGAGTGGGAGAGAAAACAGGTCAAGAAAAGGGAATAAAAAAAGATGATTGCTTTAGGTACCAGAAGAGTGCAGAAAATGGGCCCCCACACTGAGTGACAAGGCCAAGGGTTTTCCTGGAGAACAAAGCAGAGTGCTACCCTTCACAATAAAATACATTTTCCAAAGAGCTGCACAGTGAATTTTGTGAGAAATCGCAACCTTTGATGTACTTAATGTCTGCAAAATGCTTTATGTAGATCAAAATTGCTGCCCAAGGGCTGAAATAGACCATATAGGAGAAGATCATACAAAGGCTGTCTGTCTACAGGGGGAGCAAGGATAAGAACTGAGCTACATTCATATGTGCTGTAGCACCCCAGGTCTTGAAATGGTTTCTATTATAACCAGGGTTTATACTGTGGTTCAATAGCTCTCAGCACCCCACTATAAAAATTGTTCCAGCATCCCTGGCTAAACTACATGGTAGAAGCTGAAGGTCACTAAGCATTTGTCATTTCTATACCTCTATCCTTAAGTGTAGGAGGTTGATCCCTTTTCTAGTAGATTGTGTTTCAAAATAGCTTTTATCAGTAAGATAGGTTGAATACAACAAATCAGATTATTATATATGGTGGTAGTGGTGCAGTATGCCACCCAGGATGTAAAAAAGTTAGCTGACACAACAGCTTTTATTAGTCCCGTCTGTTGGTAAGAGACAGACAAGCATTAGAGCTTACACAAGTGGCCAAGAGCTCTATTAAAGCTGGTCTCTCATCAACAGAATTTGGTCCAATAAAAGACGGGTAAGTGGATGAGGTAGTATCTCTCTAAACATACTATAGATAGGTAAGTTGATAAGGACCATCTCCACCCACTGCAGAGGAACTTTAAGTCTCACCACCATTCTCAGACATAAATGGCAAAATTTTACTCTTCACAATCATTATTCTTATTTTTATGTTTGTTTAGCCAAGACATTCAGTAGAGATTAGTTATTTAAAAATAAGACTAATTTACATTTAACATGAAGAAAATGAATTGCAACTGGGACACACTGGAGAAAATGGCCAAAGAAACAAAAAATTTAGAATCTTCATTGTTACCCTACACACCAGTGGGCATAATAGGCATTAACTAACTAACTATGCCACATTATAGATGGGTGTGGGAAGACATCTTCTTCTGTAATCAGTCTAATGAAATAAATTTATTATTTTAATTTTGTGAGGAAAAAATGTAAAAAGTAAGATGTGTATCAAAGCAATCAATAGAAGTTATTCAGCTAAACTATTTATGATCTTGAACTTTGATCAGTGGGATTGTCCATTTAATTATTTTATTCAAAGGTGGTGTCATGCACAAAAGTTCTGCATATAGATTTGAAAAACCTCTCTCTGATGGTAAGATATGAATACATCTAGAAAATAAATAAAGATTTGGGCTCCAAATTAAAGGTTACAAGTTATATTTTCAATGTATAAGCTGTTACTTTGTATAAAAGGCAACTCAATACACCTTAAAACAGTGAAAGGAAAAAAAAACCAGGATCAGCCAGCTTCTCAAGAAACTCAGAACACTAATAGCCTTTTCACAAACCTGGGGAAGTGTAGCTAGGAGGAGAACTGGCTATTTTTACAGAATTCTTACTAAAAAACATCACAGGTGGCTGATGAGATAGCCTTTTTAGTGGTATTGAACAGCTGTATTTTTTTCATTTTATAGCATGACTTTTGTAAATTGGTGCTGTTACTACCAATGAACGTTTGTTAGATGGCTCAACATATTCTGGTCTATCTTGTAGACTGATCTTTCAAGTATACATTGGATTTTTCTTCTTACCCTGATGGAAAATATTAGCAGCCCTGGAAGCATCAATCAATATTTACTAAATTAAGAAAATTTCAGCATTAGTCATTTGCCTGTAAATACTGTTTTCAGGCTCAGTGTTAAATGAATGGAGAAAGGATTTCAAAAGGTTAGTGAAATTCCCAAGCTAAAGACTACTGATCTGGCATTTGTGGTTTTCAACTCAGAGTGAGCCACATAGGAAAAATGACAACGTTCTTAAAATGTAATGCTAACAACTGCTATGGAATACAAGTCGGCAGCTTAAGGGACAAAGCAGTGAAGTAATGTTTTGGCAAATAAAAAAAAATCTGTTTTGTGATCAGTTTTTACATATCTAAACAGGACAAGCTGTTTTGTAGAGCAGTGAAAAGCTATTTCATACATATCCAGAACCTGATCTTGAATTTCTAGTCCATTAAGATATTTTTAGTAAACTGAAACAAAGCAAATTTGAATTGGTCATGTTCATTTTTATATTGAAAAAGTTGGAATTACTACCATCATTTATACATTCAAGCAAATGGCACCAAAATGTATTGTAAACATAATACATTTATGCTCGTAATTAAAAATAACCTACAAAATTACTTATGTCAAATTCATGCAGTCTTTCCAGTTGGTATCTATCACATTTTAAGTTTTTTTCCCTATCAATATTGAAGCTTTGTAGTTTGTTACTGAACATCACTTTCAGTTGGCATTCTCTGTTTTTATCAGTTCTTTGATGATGTGTAAAATCTTGTCCTCTGGGGATGAAAAAACAGGAGTTAATGGAACAGAACTTAAATTTAACAAAAAGGAAGAGATGCATATGTAGCTCTCAACAGTTTAACAGAGAAAGCTTTAATTAGGGGAGGCTGTATCAGACTCAATAGTGAAGGAAGAATGCAACTACCCAAATCCACAGGTAAGAAATTATCCTTATCGACATTAAGGACTGGTATGCTATATATTGTTTGCTAATAAATTGCCTGCCTAAGGAAGTTGGAGAAAGATAAGAAAAAAAGACTTCCACAGATATATTTTAACATTTCACTGCATTTAGGATTTTATTTCTTGACAGTCCTCCAAAGTTTGGATTATGCCCCTTTATCCTTAATTTTTGGGGTTGTCATGTAGTCTCTCCCACACTATTTATTGATAAGTTTATCAGTACATTACACGCTATCTTACTGCTGTGGCCCAGCTATGGAGTATGGGTGGAGTGTCAGAATTCATCTATGCCCATGAGAAAACATTAACAAATGGAAAGTAACCATTATTACTGATACCATTAATATTCTGATTGTAGACAAGTGAGTCTATGCCAGAGACAATCACATAGGGTACGTCTACGCTGCATGGCTATTTCGGGATACCTCCTGTATCCTGAAATAGCTACCCTGCATCTACACAAGCTGCCCATTATTTCTAAATATTTTTTTAAACAACAGGTGTGCTATTTCGCCATCTGGGTAAACCTCATTGCATGAAGGATAAATAGATGCGCCAAATTTCAAAATAAGCTATTTTGAAATAGTTTCAAAATAAGATATGCAATTTGCATAGCGCAAACTGCATATCTTATTTCGAGTTTAGGGTGCTGTGTAGAGGTACCCATAGAGTCCCAGATTTTTGGGGTGATACCATGGAAGAGACCCAAGTTCATTAATGAACTGATGAGTTACTGTTTCTCAAGGAACTGAATTAGTCGCATCCTGGCTACAATATGGTCTCTTAAGCAAAGATGAAGTTTATTATCATATTTGTTTAAAGAATTATACACATGCATTACCAATCTATATTTATCACATTTTTATATGTATAATATAGCAATAAAATTACCTTCCAGGGACATTTTTGGATTTTCAAGCTTTTTCTTTAAAACAGACTCAATAAGAACCCTCAGTTGTTTGAAAATTACTGCAATCTTTACAGGGGCCTGTAGACAGTAGATAAGAGAATATTAATATATTTACATTTTTCTCAAAGCAGTTTCATATAAAGAAAACCCAAGATTAAAGGTTACCCATCATTCCAAGAGGCTAAGAACCCAAACCTGCAAACAGTTAAGCACGTTAAACTTTCATGTTTTCTTAATATGCCAGTAGGATTAAACGTATTTAAGTGAAGCACGTGGCCCCCATTCAAAAATTATTGCCCACCCTGGCATAAACTAACTCAATGTGGTGACCGGGAGTTTAATATCACTGCCTGCAGATTACAGACCAACAGCATACACATATACAGGGCTCGACGATCGCGGCGAAAACCACTCGCCAGCCCCGCACCGGTCATGTGCGAGACCCGCACTGCGCATGCGCGGACCGCCGGTGAACGGGGCGACCAGCTGAAATCTACTTGCCACGGGCGAGTAGATAAGCATATTTATCGAGCCCTGTACATATAAATCAGGCAGGAAGACTGAGAAAAATTACAGATTGAATCCTAGGTCTGGCACCCTGGGGAACTGACTGGTGCCAAATCAGAGAATTTGCCAAACCACAGGATGTCATTATTGTCTAGTAGCATTTCCAACACTTCCACTGCTTACTGGGCTTTTATAAGACATTTAAGGGTAAATTAGAGCTAAACAACAGCACTGAACACGGAGAACCTGCACTGGTGACTGTAAACAAACTTTATGGGACTGGAGGAAACTTTGCCACACTCACTCTAAGTGGACATCTAGCTAACTAAAATCATTCTGGATCATGAATGTTGCTAGACCAGAGAGTTCAGGACTAGAGAGGTTCAACCTGTTCAGACATAACAGACATGGTAGAGATTTGATACCCCTCACCTCCCATACTCAAACTGTCACCTACAGGCTTAAAAAAAAGTATGTTGACTTGCCCAGGAAAAATGTGGATCTCAAATTGAATTTGCCAGTAAGAACACTGATTGTCTCCCATTTCTGTCACACAGCCAGAAAGTTGTGTTATGTGTGTCTCTCAAAAAGAAAGGCTGATCTTAAAAACTCTGTGTGTTAAGTAACAAGTGCATTCAGTTATTAAGTGGTGTTTCTTTGTAAGAGAATTTGTATCTCCATTCTGTGTTTCAGGGCAGCGGTTCCCAACTGCCAGTCAGTGGACCAGTGCTGGTCCGCAAACGGCTGGCTGCCAGGCTGCGTCGGCTCAGCTCCAACAACTGTGGTCGCCGATTTTTGCACTGGGACTGAGGTGGCAGCAGAAGGTGGTGGAGCCTGCTCTGTGGAGTGCGGGGATTGGATGCGGTCAAATGGGTGTTGGATGAGGGCGTCGTGAGTCACACGGCAAGAGGGAGTTGAGATGGGCTATAAGGGTCAGAGGTTAAATGGTGTTAGGCACTGGGGAGCAAGAGGTTGTATTGGGGCTAGGCAGACAGGTAACATTTTATTTGCATATTAGCATATTCATCATCTGTATAATAAATATGCAAACAAACTGTTACCAGTCTGACAAAAGTTTGTGAATGGGTTTGCTGGTCTGTGGTATAAAAAAGGTTGGGAACTATTGTTTTTAGGGCATGCTTACACAAAATTAGCAACATGCACTCTTCCTGGCATGGAGCAGGTGGTGCACATGAACAGAGATAGAAGAAAAAAAATATAACCAATTTGACAGTAGGTGGACAACTCCCATATTTCTTCTGTTATTTGGTAGCATTTATCAAGACATGAAAACTGGACACTTGCTCTATTTTCAGCCTCAGATTAATTTCATTCAGAAAATGTGTTTAGATTTTCTTGTTTCAAAAGAGAGAGTGAATGAGTGTGTTTGTTTTAAATCTTAAATATCTCTCATTTCACAGCTTTCACAATCATGAGACAAAAAGCTTATCTAAACTGTAAATCAATGAGATTACTCAAGGGTTTAAAATTAAGCAGGTGCCTACATGTTTACAGGATTAGGAACTCTGATTTAAATGTTCCAACTTAATACATTTTCAAATACGATACTTACTGAAAGCAGATATATCCTAAATTGAGTAAATGTGAGTGTTTCCAATAGTATCTTATAATACTTCATTCCTTCTTCATCAACAAAGGCAAACATTCTTTTTTAAAAATAGCATACTATTAAATTACTCTTGCTATCTCTTGGAAGCACATGGTTTCCATTGCTCTTGGTACACATTTAACAAAATTCCCATTATTTCCTTAATAAAAAATGTTTCAGGTACAAAATGCACAGCCATTTAAAGGCATAAAAATAAGCAGAATCCATGTGTACCTGAAAATGGATCCAACCGTCAACAGACAGGAGGCGTTCACGGTGCTGAACTTCTATGTCCCCACCAAAAAGTAAAACTGGAAAGGGGGAAATTAAAGTAGTCTCTCTCAAGTACACCTTGGCATATCTTATCTGCATAGAAATGCACACAAACAAAAGCATTTAAAAGCTACAACAATTAACTGGAATACTACTTTCATGAAGTAATCAAATTTTTTTCCTGAGACCTTATTACCTTATCCTACCTATGTTAATAACAATGAAAGAATGTAAGCTACGCCTGATTATCTTCCCTATACTTTGTGTGATATCTAAAAATCTCTTAGTCTTTAGGGAAGGGAAAAAAGCTTGTGTCACTGGAGAAGTTTTCCTTCTGTGATCTTTCAGAGGTGAATATTAAAAACCACTGGATGAACAGGAAGACCATAATTATGTGGTTAAGATTATAAACAGAAGATAATGGTGCCTACAGCAGATTATACAGCTGAATGTGCACTAACACTGATAAACAGTATTTTGTTTACATAAAATGTATCAAGTAAAATTTACTGAACAAGTTTTTTTCCCTTGATAATCCCATTCCTACTGATATGCCTAGGCCCCCCCTTCTCCAGCCCAATGATTCATGCACGTTGTCTCTTCTCTTCATCTGTGCTTTTAGGCTTCGCAAATCTTACATTTCTTATTAACAAAGAATTCTTTCCCCCTTTCTTTAAATGCATTACTTTCAGTAACTATTCCAAACTTATTCTCAAGAGTCTGTCAATTCCCTTTCTAATTTTCTAGCTGTTACCATACATCTTGCTTTATACTACAAGCTCCTTGGGCAGGGAACGTTGTCTGCTTTGTTTGGAAAGTGCAGCGTATATGTACTGCATTAAATATCAACAGGTAGCTTAGCGCACCCTTACAATAAAATGTTTGTTGATATGGCAACATGCACTTGAAAAGAATTGCTATGATGCTTCACACTGAGATAAAACATAGGTCTTCCCCAAAGAGTTGACAGTCCAAAAAGACACCACATATATAAGGATATGCAAGTAGATGGGAAAAGGTGAGCAACAAAATGCAGTTCAGTTGTGAAGTTCAGCATGTCTTGTATTTCACAATTCTTGTGTGTATATGTTTTAAGTTTCTGTGGTGTCCAACCATTACTGAAACATTAGCCTATAGTGGCTACTGCTATAGTGAACTAGACACACTCAACCAGCCAAACAGTCACACTGTTCAAGCTATCTAGCCACACTCAACCATCCAAATAGCCATATGGGGCTAGCATGTTGGACGCCACAGAGCTAGTATCTCATAAGGTCTAAGAGAGGGCATTCAATGGCTGAAAAAGGCCCTGCTTTGAAGTGTGTTTTAAGGATTTTGAGGTAAGTAGACATATAGCACAGTACAAGTCAAAAATGACTATTGCTTTGACTACATTTTACTTTTAATTAAGTCACCAAACAGAAGTGATCAACCCTTTAAAAAAATAAACAGTACCATAGATAATACTATAACCCTCTGTGAAAAGGGTATCATGAAAAGGGTATCATGACTGATAAAGAGTAGGGTACTTTCATTTTACGCTTATCAGTTTAGTCAGTATTAGATTTACTGGCCTTCATTTCTAGCCAAATTTGTGTGCCTTATTTCCGACCTGGTGCACTTTTTTAAAACCACACTGATTTCAAGGACAAGGCATTTATGGCTCTTAAAATGAACTGGATGTCCAAGCTCATTATGTTCCATTTAGTAACTGCTTTTAAGATTTTCATCTCATTGCCTCTAAGTAATAAGACAGAGATACAAATACAAGATACTTACCTTCTCTTGGTAGAGTAGCCATCCAAAAATCTGCAAATCTCTATTTACTGAGGAGGGATGCACTTGTGCTTTGCCTTGAGCGGTTTCCACCATGCATGCCAATTTCTCTGTGATATCTACAGATTTTGTATACATTATCTTCCCCAAGTTGTCATACAGCCCTGCAGTCAGCACTGCCTTAAGAAGGGCTATTTCCTGAAGAGAAAGGGATTGTGTGGTTCCATTTCCATCCCATCCATGAGGAGTTATAGGTGCTGCAAATCCTGCTGCTCTGACCACCTTTATTAGCTCTTGTTTCACATCCTGAAATTAGTTTTGATCAAAACAGGTACATTAATAGCTTAATAGTAAAACAATGATTATAAAAAAGGGATACTATCAAGCCACCAGCACACACGGAGACTCCTCCCCAATATTCCTCACAGTGAAGAGAAACATATCTACAAAAAAAAAAAAAGTCATATCTTCAGTGGCCTAGAATTATGGTTGTTTGGATGAGTAACCAAAAGAAAATAAGGCTTCTAGGATTGAGGCACTGAAAATGTGCAGCTGAAAGTGATGCACGCATGTCTCTGTTCTCCCAGCTATTCGGGAGACAAATTCACAGTAAAAATTGCACACATTTACATTAGACACCCTTCTCCTGTTACCTGTGCTCTAGGAAAGGACTATGTTTTGAAAGGTCAATTTGGGATCACAGAATCACTGAAACGCAGAGCTGTAAGGGACTTTGAGAAGTCATCTAGTCCAGGCCCCGATTCTGAGGCAGAATCATGTATACCTAGATCATCCCAGACAGGTGTTGGTCTAATTTTTTTTTTTTTAAATCCAACAGTGATGGCGATTCTACAACCTCTCTTAGAAAAGATTACTAGTACCTATGATCTTCCCAGTCTGACACTAAAATCCAATTACTTAACAAGGAAGGATACAGTCGAACCATGTGTTATTTTATTTACCCTTGTTAAGTAATATTTTACCTTACAAGTTTTACTTGGCGTAAAGTGTTGTAGTATGAATTTGCATAGAATTGTTCTAAGGAAAGAGGTATATCAATGGGGCTTGCCCCCCCAAAAGGTGTAAAGGATAGATGTAGAGTAAGAATCTATTCACCCATTCTCAACATTCAACTTGCTCATATTTGTTATCATCTGTATACTAACGTGAGTACTGTATATCACTGCTTTAAAGTTATATGCTGAATTTTCTGAAGGAAATTAACAGTCATCCTTCCTGGGCAGAATCACATGGCTTGTATCTTGATATACCTCCAGAGTTAACAGTGAAGTTCTGTTAAGAAAATTCCTTCTGCAGTAAGCCATTTCAGTGCGAAACCCTCCTTCTTGACGAGCCTTTTTCCACCTACACAAAAAGTCTTGGTTTACTACGGTTACAAAAGTAACACAGATGACTATTTACAAACAGAAGAGGAATCCAAGTTCAAATACATAACAAAAATGATAATCACTTATTGATAAAACACTAACTGGTATAATCTGGAACAAAGTATGTCTACCAAAGACCAGGAGAGGGCAAGCATTTCACAATATCTAAAATTACATGCTGATGAATAAACAAAGATTTTTTTTTCTATAAACAGACATGATTGTATGTTCTGACAGTTGAAAATAGAATAGCAATGTTTCTGGTTGAAAGTCATAAACGATGTAACCTTAAATAGGCAGTTGTTGGGTTTTTTGTTTATTTTAAAGTATAGCTCTCTACAAACAGCTACAGGAAAACCTGAAGCATTAGGACACCACCAGCAATACATTTCTGCATTGTTTGTTATACGTGGTATTAGAAGGCCAAGTAACTAAACATCTGGGCCATTTATTAATCCTCAAGTAGCATAGTACTTGTGTCACGTTTCTGCTATTCTAAAAGGATAATTACAAAACCATTTAGGAGCAGGTATCTAATAGCAATATTTAATTAATGTGTTACTAGAAATCAATCAAAATATACTATTTGCTGTACATTTTAATATTTTAGAAAAGATTATTTACCCTAAATATGCACTATAAATTGTCAGATGATCTGAGTTTGCCAATGCCAGGGAAGATTTTGCAAGATCCGCTTCATCTTTTCTACCAATTGGTGTAGTAAAAGGGGATTTTTCTGTCATTACAGCAGCTAATGTTGCCTGTAATCAATGGCAAGGTATTACAAAGTTAAAATATAATAATCATCATATAAAGAAAAAATAAAATACTAGGCTTCAAGCTTTACCACACTAAAAATCTAGATTTCTCTTTTCAACAAGACTTATCACAGTCTTGCTTCACATTGGGCCAAAAGGACAGAGTAATTGCATTTTATATCGTATATTACAGTGTCTTCAATTAATCTTGCACTGTATTTACATACCACCTTGAAACCTTTCAAAAGATTATCTGAAAACAATGGAGTCTTGCAGCACCTTAAAAGACTAAAATATTTATTTGGGCATAAGCTTTTGTGGGCAAAGACCCTACTTCTTTAGATGCACGTGAAAAGTATTATGATAGACTATTATATAACGACAGTTCTAAGGATGGACTGAGTCATATAGCAAGACCTGATCAAGTATCATAGTAGAATGAAGTGCAAACTCTTGTTTCAGATCTGCTCTTCATGGTAGTTTCTTGATTTAGTAGAATTTTGTATCAGTGATGTTCCTTTTGCACTGTTTCTATATCAAATTACAGTGATACCGAGTGAGGATACTTGAAAATTATTGAAGTAATATATCAGTAGTGAAGAGAGGGATTGAAAAGGGATTGAAAAGCTGGCTAGATTCACTCCTGGTCTTTAAAATGAGAATTACAGGTTCTTATAGTGAAATAAATATTGAATAGTTGTTTTCAAACTGGAGTATTTTATTATATGAAAGTTTCCCTAAACACAAAACTGATATACAAGCATTTGTTGGCTTTTGCTAATTATACATGACAATTATGGGGATTCTGTTTTATACAGGGGAATAAGAATTAGGGATGTTAAATTTCAATTAATCAGCTAACTGAGTGGTCGATGAAATTTCCATTGACTACTCGATAGCAGGAGGGTGGGGGAGATAGGGTACTCACTATCCCCACTGCACCTCTGCCTTTTATATGTAGTAAGAGCCACACACAGCTCTTACTACATTTAAAAGGCAGAGGCGCAGGAGTTGGAACCCAGTGTGAGAAGGGACTGCTTTAGTTCCCGCTCATGCCATTTCCCCCACTGTGCCTCTGCCTCACCACGAAGATGGTGCTGGGGGGAACTGGCTTTTAAGTATCAGAGGCAGCAAGTGGGGGAAGCAACTACTTGAGTAGTGACTCAACTACCCGATAAGCCTAGGCATTTGTTGGCTTTTGCAAACTACATTTGACAATTACTGGGACAATTACCTAGGCTTATTGGGTAGTCAACTAGTTGCTTACATCCCTAATTAGATCCTTTGCACCATGGGCAAGTTAATCTTAATAAGGCTACTGTTAAATTTGGTAGAGGAGAAGGGAAAGTTTCCAGCACTGATTAGTTGGATATACTAATTGGATTAAGTTCATTTACTGCATCGATTCTTAGGTGAAATGAGTTTGCCTTTGAAGAAAAGAATGTTTGCTGCAGACTCATACTACCATGAATGGGTTGTTTTCAAATAATTTTAAAAAGGACACTAATCTGAAGTCTGTCAACTTAAAAATGGATTAAAAGCAATTTCAGGTCCCACATCAGCCTTTGAGTACACCAAAATAAGAAGTTTTAGAATCACATTTTAAGGTTTTTGAAGTATTCTTTCCCCATTGCTCTTTGAAAGAACCACACAAACAGAAGAGACTGAAAATGAACACATACAAGTACTGCTACATGCTCAAAGTAACACAGACTGAAAAATAACCATCTTAAGTATTGTTTGTAACAACAGACCATCAACGTTTCAGACAGATGTGATTCAATAGTCAATGCCACTTTAAAACCAGGAGATTAAGAAGAAAGTTTATGTTAACACTGCACTTCATAAGATCACTACATGTTGAACCTTTCCAATCTGGCACTCTCTGGTTCAGTAATAACTGTGATTTGGCATGATTTTAGTTGGCCACACCCATGATAAGATAAGTTTCCTACAGTCTCAAAGTTTGTTTATAGCCACCAGTCATTGATCTCACTGTTCTATGCTGTTACTTAGCTTTAATTTACCCTTAAACATCTTCTAACAGCTCAGAAAGCAGAAGTGTTGGTAATACTGCGAGACAATATTGACCTCCTGTGGCCTGGCAAATTTTCTGGTTCAGTACTGGTCAGGTCCCAAGGATGCCAGACTAGAGAGGTTCTACCTGTAGTAGATAGACAGATAGATAGAATTGGAAGAGACTGACTAGAAGTGCATGGGCAGTAGGCAAACCTAGGATAGGGGGAGGCATCCTTCCAGCCCCGCCTCTTTCACCCAAGGCCCTCATTGGAGCCAAGCTCTTCCCTCACTATATATAGGAGCAAGGCCATCCAAACTTCCTAGGAAGATGCATATGGCCCCAGCCTCTTCTCCCCTCCCCTCTGGAGCACTGGGAAGACTACTCCTCTGGCCTGGAAGGGCCCCTGCTTCCTCAGCCTCGGGAAGGCTGGCAACATGGCCCCAAGCTCAGCAGGATGGAAGCCAGGCAGCCCCAAGAGACTGGAGGAGCTGTGCTAAATATGGAGGAGGTGGTGCTGGGGTCAGAGTGTAGTAGGGGACAGCTAGGAAGTTTGGGAAGGCATTGCCTTCCCCCATCTCATATCTGCTGCCCATATGCTAAAACACTGAAACTGGCTACTTTCTTTTGTGTTTGTAGGGACAGGATGTAAGAGAAAGTACTAATAATAAAAATTCCATTTAGTTTTCTTAATTGTAGTATCTGTCAACTTACCACAGGATCCAAGCAACCAAATATGGCACCAAATATAAGCATTTTCCCAATCTTCACATTGACAGGCAATGCTGCAAGATGCTGGCCCAATGGAGTAAGTTTGGGCTCACTTAATTCACAAGCGCCAATTTTCCGCAGAAGGTTCATTGCATTGCTGATTACTTGGGGCTGTGGAGGGTCTAATGCTCTGGAGAGGAAATCCTCAGGAGAACCAAGATTGCATTTCTGTGGATTAAGTAGGTAGATAATTCAATCTAAAAATATCTTCTGGTTAACATTTGATAGATAATTGTTTTTTAAATGATGGGCTCCAAAGATATCTAGAAGGAATGTGGTCTATTCAGTCATTTGAGGCCAACTGTCCTCCTTTTCCCCCCATCACACTCCATCTTCCTCATATGTGCCAAGAATTTCCCCGATGCAGACCCACACAGTGACATTATGATGGCTCCACTTTAGAAGGAGGGCCAGAGCACAGGGAAAGGGATTATGCACCCACTACCCATAGCTTCAATCTGGCCTATATTGCAGTGCTATGGAAGTGGAGATGCATTGGCATGGTTGGTAGTCTGCAACTTCATGAATCTATTAACGTGAATTTATATGAAGAAGATGTGGACATGACTTGAATGACACATTCTTGAATTCCTGGGGAAAGATGGATTCTAACCCCCTGCTTAGTTACTCCATGCACATACAACAATGGCGGGCAAAAGGGCCTCTGAGGGTCGGATCTGGCCCACGAAGGTCCTGCCGCTTTCCTGCTTCCAGGCCATTCAGAGCCTATGGATAGAGGAGCACACGGGGCTTAGAGTCAACCCTGGGAGAGCAAGAGACTTCGTGCTCCCTCCACCCCCAAGGCCAACCAGGGCTTGGGGGAAGTGCGCAAAGTCTCCTCACGCCCTGAAAGGGGCTTGGCATTTAAGAGTCAACCACCAACTGCTGCTCAGCTGACGGGTGACTTTGTGCGGCGCTCCCCTAAAGGGTTGGGGCAGACTTCACACACTCCCCCAGGCCTTAACTGACCTGGGGGCAGGGAGAGGGAAGTACGCAAAGTCTCCTCCCACCGCCAGGGGTGCGGGCACCTAGAGGGAACCATCAGCTGTTCAGAACAGCTGGTGGTTCTCTCGGAAGGGGAAGAGGCAAAGACTTCATGCTCTCCCCCACCCACAGACCAATCAGGGTCCATGGGTGGGGAAGCAGGGAAGTGTCCTGGCTCTGTCCATGCCCCTTCTGCCTGATGTTCTGCCCCTTCTGAATTTCTGAAGTGATCCCCAGTCAAAAATTATTGCCCACCCTGACATACAATAAACTTGTAATATGGACAGATACTGGGATTTAGTCCTTTATTCATAAAAAAAACTTTTTCTTCCGGCTGATGTTGGGAAGAAATGTGAACAATAATTCCATTCTGCAGATTAGATAGTATTATGTACTAATGGATGGGTTTATACTCTTTTCTCCCAGCAACATGCTCTGGATTTTTTAAAGTATTTACATATAGTGGATTTTCTAACAAGAGGACCCCGAAGTCTCCACAGATTCACACAACCCAAATAATGGACAAGCACCTTTTTCTTCGATTCCAAAGAACAAAGGTAAGGGAAATTCAATAAAACAAGACTGTACCATAATATGAAGGCATAACTCTTCTAAAGGCACACGCAATATTTCTGGAATGGAATATTCCATGAAACTTTCAAATCTGCAATACCATAATAATAAAAAGACACACATATTACAAATTTCACTATAACAAGCTGTGATGTAAGGATCATAAAACACTAAAACTGGAAGTAATCTTGTGAGATCATCAAGTCCAGTCCTCTACTCTCATGGCAGGACTAAGCATTGTCTATTCTAGACCACTAGCTGACAGGTGTCTGTTTAAGTTGCTCTTAAAAGTTTCCAATGATGGAGATTCCCTCAGCCTCCCTATACAATTTTTACAGTGCTTAGTCACCTTACTGCAGTTTAAGCCCATTGCTTCTTTTCCTATCCTCAGAGGTTAAGGAGAATAATTTTTCTTCTTGCTCCTTGCAACAACCTTTTAAATATTTGAAAGCTATGTCATGTCCCTTCTCAGTCGACTTTTCTCCAGAACAAACAAACCCAATTTCAATCTTCCTGCATAAATCATATTTTCTAGACCATTAATCATTTTGTTGCTCTTCTCTGGACCATCTCCAATTTGACCACATCTTTCTTGAAACATGGTGCCCAGAACTGGACACAATAGTCCAGTTTAAGCCTAATCAGGGCAGAGTAGAGCAGAAGAATTACTTCTTGTGTCCTGCTTATTCATCCTAGAATAATATTTAGGTTTTTTTGCAACACAATTATATTGTTGACTAATATTTAGCTTGTGGTCTGGTATGTTCCCCAGATCCCTTTCTGCAGTGCTCCATCATAGGCAGTCATTTCCCATTTTTTGTGTGTGCAACTAACTGTTCCTTCTTAAGTGGAGTACTTTGCATTTGTTCTTACTGAATTTCATCCTATTTACCTCAGACCATTTCCCCAATTTGTCCAAATCATTCTCAATTATAATCCTATCCTCCAAAGCACTTGCAACCCCCACAACTTGATATCATCCACAAACTTTAAAAGTGGACTCTCTATGCCATTATCTATATAGTTGATGAAGATATTGAACAGAACCCGTCCCAAAATTGATCCCTTTGTAACCCCACTTGTTATGCTCTTCCAACATGACTGTGAACCATTGATAACTACTCTCTTGGAATAGTTACCCAACCAGTTATGCACTCACCTCATACTAGCCCTGTCGAGGTTGTATTTCCCTAGTTTATTTTTAAGAAGATCATGCAAGACTGTCATAATTACAACTCATCTTTAATTACCATCTCTTATTTTCATATGCAGATTTCTCAGCTAGACAATCCTTTCTGGGATACCTGCATATGCATCTTAAAGTAAAGCATGAATAGAATACATTTCCCCTCTATGAGCTAAGTGTGCGCACAAGTCATGAGAGGAGGGGGATTATGGAGAAGACAGAATAGTAATGGATAAGATGACACTATTTTGAAATAATTTATAATGTTTTTTGCTCATGCTTAACTGAAATAAGTGGAACTTCAAACTTTACATGTGGCTAAACCCTCAAAGTAAAAGTTACTGGAAAAAATATATACATTTAACTGAAATACAGTTAAGGAAAAATCATTTTCAATCAGATGCAATAAAAAAGGAATTTAAGGTTTTTAGTTATGATTTTAGTTAGTTCACCAGCCCTGTCATTCATCCACAGACAGCCCACTTTAAGTCTATGAATCTGGCATGTAAGGATCTATACTTCAAGATTCCAGAGCTAAGGCTTGTTTATATCTGACACTGAAGCAATTTTTGGTAATATGTAAAATAGAATTCTATATTTAAAAAGAGTGCTGCAGCTTGATTCTTTCCCCTTAATTTTTTTTTTTAAAAGAAAATAAAAAATGTGAGTCACTTCTGTTAAAGAAACATTAAGGATACAAATTCAATGTGGGGAAAAAAAGCCAGGAAATGCAGAAGGATTACATAGCACAAAGTCATTCATATTACACACATCAAGTAAGTAGTTAAGAGAACCTGAACTTCTGTTTTTCCTCAGATCAGTTTAATTTGCAACTACTACACTGCATTTTAAACACAGGCTTTTTCAATTAATACCATAACAGTTGCCTGACTTACAAAAATCTTGCTCAATAAAGCTTTTACCTGTCTCTTGTGTACATTCGGAAACAGAATCCATCCCTAACACGTCCAGCTCTCCCTTGACGCTGCAAAGCACTTGCTTTACTGACAAAAGTCTCTTCCAAAGAGCTCATTTGGCTACTTTCATGGTACCTGAAAAAGCATTTATACAGAATGTGTAGATAAAGATTACGGTCAGTTTCAAAGTCTAATTTAATTTGAAGTTGATTTTTAAAAAGTAAGTTACTCATCACCTGAAAATGGAGTTTCATTACATCTTGACTAGTGTTCTGGGCGGTCCAGAACAGACTATGCTTTAACCTTTGTTTCGCCATGTGTTACCCTAATGCAGCATTTCTCAAACTGTGGGTCGCGACCCCCATGGGGGTCATGACCAACTTACGGGGAGAAGAGGGCAGGGGAGGGTCACAGCTGGATCCATTATTTTTCTTGAAAAAAATGTGTCTCTCCCCACGGGCTCCATCCGGTTTAAAAAAAACAAAACAAAAAAAACCACACACACACCCACGAAATACTGGACGGAAGCCCAGTGGGGACAATTTTCCCCTGCCACATCTGGTAGGGGTGGGGAAGTAAGGAGCGCTGTAGAGTGTAGTGAAGGGGATCATGAGGGGGCAGTTGCCAGACGCCACGCTAGGGGGGCGCTGGGCTAGGTGGGAGCGAAGCACGCGCTGCTCTGGCCAACATGAGCAGCAGAGACTGGCAGCTGGCCACATGATGCCTCCCCTATAAGCTGCGAGCTGAGGCAGCTGGGCCAGGCGGCAGGAGCAGCCACTTTAAAAGTAAGTGTGTTTCTCTGTACCTGGCTCGGGGGGAGGGGAGGATTGGGGGAGAGATTTGATTGGAGTGGGGCTCCCGACACTGAGGATGCCTGCTTCAGGGGGAGGGGGAGTGCACTGGGATATGGGGGGGAGGGGAAGGTGCTAGGGGGGCCTACCTTGGGGAGGGGTGGGTGCATTGGCAGTTAGTATGCAGTCCAAAACTGGAAAAAGTGGTGCAACTTTGGCTCCCCCCCCCCCTTTTTTTTTTGCTTAACTTTGGTGAGGGTGGGGGGTGTGTGTCACACAAATTCATTTAGCATTTTAGGGGGTCACGGTATCACAAAGTTTGAGAACCCCTGCCCTAAGGACTTAATTTTCCTGTATTCTGGTCAACTAATAAATCATACCTTTTTGAAAAGCTGTTTGGGTGTTACTATAACATTTGGTGAGGTTCATTAACCCATGAAAAGCATACAAGTTTCTACTAGGAGTCTGGCTCAGCTGGACTCTCAGAACAGAACTCACAGTGACAAGCAGGAGTGCTTAAGTCCAGTGATTCAGTTTCAGGAGGTGACAATGTTGCATGACCTGCCCTGATTGAAGAATGTGACCCTTTCGGGGATTTGGCCCACCAAAGGGATCCTTTCCAAAAGACTGTTCCAAAGCTAGGGGTATATTGTCACAGATCCACAGGATCAGTGACAACACTATTATTTGAAAATCAGCAGACTTTTACCAAGTTGTAGGATAGTTTTGTGGCCTTTATTATGAGACCAATACACTTTTTTTTAAACCAAAGGCAGAATTTAAATCTGAAGAGATACAATCCTAGTGCAAAACCCCTCTGGTATCTACTTCAAAAAATGTACACAACACAAAGGCTTAGGAAGATCAATCCTTACCTATTTTCTTTTGTTCTCCCAGTGTCAATTACAAAGACAACATCTGGTATTGTAATACCTGTTTCAGCAATATTGGTTGCCAAAACAATCTGCAAATGAAACAGATAACTGAATTTAGGACAGGGGTGGACAATAATTTTTGACTGGGGGCTATGTCAGAAATGTTTGAAGTGGCCTTGGGCTGTCCCAGAAGGGGTGGAGCCTCAGGCAGAAGGGGCAGGGACAGGATACTTCCCTGCTTCCCCATCCACAGACCCTGATGGGTTTGTGGGTGGGGGAGTGCATGAAGTCTTTGCCACTGCCCTGAGATAACAGACTTCTAAGCCCCCGGGCGGTGGGAGGAGACTTTGTGCACTCCCCACTCCTGTCCCCAGTTCAATCAGGGCCTGGAGGTGGGGGGAGCACGCAAAGTCTGCCTGTGCCCTATAAGGGAACATCACACTTAGAGTCACCCTCCAGCTGAACAGCAGCTGGTGGTTGACTAAGTGCCAAGCCCCTTGCAGGGTGGGAAGCAGGAGCACACAAAGTTTCTCACTCCCTGCCCTCGGGCGCCCGGTGCTTAGAGTCAACCCTGCTGGTTGACTAAGTGCTGAGTGCTCCCTCGTCCCTAGCCCCTGATTGGCCTGGGGACGGGGATCAGCAGGACCTATGTGGGCTGGACCAACCTGCTTAGCAGGCCAGATTCGGCCCATGGAGACCCTTTTGCCCACCCATGATTTAGGGACTAGCCCTTTCATCAATTTCATTCCTTTAAACTCAGACCTGCAGAGAATTTGATAAGAGCAGTCCCCACAGAAATGTCTGGGAGGACTAAAGAGCTAAAGGGGACCTTTAAATGCTCTTGTACTAGATTTTCATTGTATTACTGGTTTAAACTGCTGCTTGTGCTTGAAAAGTGTGCTTGACTTTCTACTGAATAATTTGGCATATTAAGTAACACAGTATTCAACAAGCTTGTGTGTATGAAGTGTACAAAATACTTCAAAGGAAAAGATTCCTAAAAATATTTTTGTAGAATGTGACAGATCAATTTTTTATTCAACAGAAAGCCACAGTAAATCAGAAATTACAACAAAATTAATGTTTTTCTGTTGTATATAAGTGATTTAATATGCTGACAACCATTTCAAGTTAACTCTTAAATGTCCCTGAACATCTTGTTAATTGAGTACAATGCTGTAATTTCAGCAGGAGGCTTTCAAAGACAACTCACATTTGTACAACTTTGTATGTTTTTATTAAGACAATTCATATTCTTTTTGTATGTGAGTATAAAGTAGAGGGAGCAAGATGATTTATATTACAGTAGTGAAGTTTTACCTGTTTAAGTATGTCATACCTTTCTAACTCCAAAAGGGGGCAATGTAAATGCAGCTGCTTGATCTTGTGTTGAAAGAATAGAATGCAGAGCTATTAATCTATACCTGAAAGAAGATGTTATTCACAATTAAGTGACACTATTTAACAGATGTTTAAAAATGCTTGAGGTAATGGCTGGTGAGCTGGAGGAAGCAAAGAAAATATACATAAGTAATAGTAAGATTCTGTATTGCTAATTTTTGATTATGCAATACTAAAATTAAATTACAGAAAAATATCAAAGAAAAAATATGTAAATGACAGTTTGGTGGAGATGGTGAAAAAACATTTTTAACATTATAGTCAACATAGAATTGGATTACAAACTACATTGACAGTATTTGGCAGAAAAAACAAAGAGTCCAGTGGCACCTTAGAAATGAACAGATTTACTGCAGCATAAGCTTTTGTGTATAAAATCCACTTAACCAAATGAGTTGGAATGGAAATTACAGAGGCAGCGGCATATATAAGAACAATAAAAGAAGTTACTTGTCAAGTGTAAGACAAGTGTTAGTGAGGCTAATCAAGTCAGGGTGGATGTGTCTCATTCGCAGCATCTGATTGTGAAGGAAATATCAAGAGAGGGGAAATTGCCTTTGCAATGTGTAAACCAGTTAAGATCCTTACTCAATCCTAAATTGATTGTACTGAATTTGCAAATAAACTCCAGTTCAGATGTCCCCCTTTGTAATCAGATTTTAAAGCTATTTTGTAGAGGATGTCTACTTTTAAAATCATTACTGAATGCCTGGAGAAGCAAAAAGGACAAAATCAAAATATATAGAATTCCTTCACTGTTGAAGTGAGGAAGTTTATTTGGAGGAAAAATAAGGCAATTTTGATGGCAGAAGGATCTAAATATTTACCACTTACACTCAGATTTGAAGGAAAATAGAAAACATATTCTGAAAAAAATCTAAGTTACGTACTATAAATACAATTCTCTTTTCCTGTAACACAAAACAGCCAGTTTTAGAAACTAAGATTAAATCACCACACATTTCTCAAATGAGAATGCTTTTATTACCTTTCCCGTGAGTTAAACCTTCGATCAGCTGAAATGAGATCATATAACTGCTGGATGTGAGCAAGCCCTGGTAAAAAGATCAATATGGCACCTTCTATGTTTTTGAACAGGGGACTTCTATCTGTGGGGACAGAATATAGAACTCCAATTAAAAATTTAGGGAAAAAAAATCCTATTTGACATTTCCTGTTTGAAATAGCTGGGCTCTTTCCAAGAGACATTATGAATAGGGATAAAATCGAACATCCTTACTTGTTCCAAGCATTATTAGTAAACAACAAGAAATCCATGAAAGTGGAGTCCAAAGATATGACCAAAGTCATCACTGAATGATTTTTTTAAAAATCCACAAACATTTTAGAAAGTGACAACATACCTAAGAAAGCAAGCAATTCCACAATAAGGTCAAGGTTGATCTTGTAGGGATTCATGTAGAAGATTGCTTGCTGTGTACGACTGCTATACTTTTGATAGTAAGGATCCAAATCAATACCTGATCCAGATTGGAGTGGAACCAACTCCTAAGAGGAAAAAACAATTTTAACAATAACTTTATGCAAGAGGAAGGCAAGAGAGGAGAATATAGACATTTATGCCTTTTTTGCAAGACAAAATACATACACGTTTATGAAGTCATGACTAACACAATAGAGTCCATTTTACAATAAAAAAGTTCCAATAGTACCATTGTGTCCACCCTTAGGGCTCACACTGTACCAATTCACAAACACTTGGCCAACTGGCGTTTTTTGCTTTTGAGGCTGCTTATCCTATGCTCCAGAACGTCTGCTTCAATTTAATAAGTAACAAGCAAGTTTCTAGCCCTTATGGCTATAAAAAGAAAAAATGAAAAAAACAACCACCCCTGAATGTACACTGAGGCAGTCAATTGTCTGAAGCTTGGTCTACACTAGGAAATTCAGTTGGTTTAACTATATTGGGCAGGCTGTATAAAAGCCACCCTCTGAGTGGCACTGTTTAGCCAACTTAAGTCCCAGTGTGGACAGTGCTAGGTTGATGATTTATTCATCTACTTACCATCTAACTGCAAGACATGAGCAAGACATTTAGGGAGAGGCATCCTGGAAGTGGGAGATGGATTACATACATCAACAGAACCACCCCTTCCATCAGTGTAGGTCAGCGTTTCTCAAAGTGGTCCACAGACGCACTCTGAGAAAGCTGCTACTAAGCTGCTTCAGTTTGTTTACTTACCAGCTCTGCAGCCATGGAGCCTTGTGATTCCCTGTGGCTGAAAAGCTAGTAAGTAAACAAACTGTTGCAGCCCAGTAGCAGCTCTTTCAGAGTGGGTCTGCGGACTGTTTTGAGAAACACTGGTGTAGGTCATAGCACTAAAGGAGCACAGCTGCTGTATCATTTTAAGTGTAGACATGACCTGACTTTGGGGCAGCTCACATCTCAAAGCTCTAATTATTTCAGTAATAGAGAATCCTTAAGTCTAATGATATTTAAGTGTCACTAATGCCAACAATTTCACTGCTGATCATTCAGGAAAGAGAGGGACAATCATATTATATGAAAATCTGCCCTACCTACTGCAATGTCTCATTTTTGGTATTGACTGGATGGTGCACAAGAGACTGCTCCCACTTATTGTCCTCTCTCTCTCATAATATATCCAGTCAACTAACCAGTGAGAAGGAGTGAAGCCCAGAGGGGCATCTAAGCCCCACCAAGAACAACTAATTCCACAGAACCTTGAAAGACATATGAGTCACAATTAGGGGGAAGCAAACTTGGAGTGGGCAGCAGAGCACAGCATATAATATTTTGACACCTAGAAAATCCACTGTACACAGTGTCTCATTTTGGAATCAAAAGTGGCTGGAAGCAGCGTGGAAGAGGGACATTACTTTTCCTCTTACCCTCTCCCTTGTTTATCTTCATAACTAAGTAGTATTGTTCCAGAGTTTATTCAAGAACTTTGCTCAGTCTTTGCTTAAATGTATCGAGAGATGGGAGTGTGCACGAGATGCTGAAGGTGTTATTTAACTGGGAATCAAAATTAAAAATGTAGTGACAGTAGGGCAGCCACAAATAATTGTTGATGAAATCATCAAAAGACACACAGTTGATGACCCAGTAAGTTGCTGAATATATGGTTTCACAACCACTAGAAATATAAATGTATATAGCTAGGTTAGTACTGCATTAATTGTGAGGATTTCATACCATCGTGCAAATGGCTCAGTTGTCCAACCTCCCCACCCCCCACACATACTCCCCCCTACTCCTAGAAGACTTACGTGGCATTGCCTGGGTCTGGGTCCGGGTCCAGGCCCACCCTGCCCGCCAACTAACTTCTCCCCAGGGCGGGGCAGGCAGGCCTGGGTAGGATGAAGCTGTGGGGGCTGTACTACCAGCCAATGGCTGCTCCCCAGGGCTGGGGTGCCTACTGTCCCCATGTCATCATTTATGAGTATAAAACTGTCCCTATTCTCACATCTCTCCCTTTCCATTTGAGTCAAAACAGTTGCATATCATGTGCATCCCATTGTCCTGGCACAACAAAACCCTGAGCTTGTTTTAAGTTATGAAAAGAGAAAGCTGCGAACCAAGTTTGGTGATCCAAGCTGTCACCGTTTAGGAGTTCTTACAGATGGATGGATACGCAGACAAATACTATATATTTTAGAGTCTGTGTAACTACTACTCCACCAAATTCATAGTATGCTCAAACCTTGAATACTACATGCAGTTCTGGACATCTCATCTCATTTTAAAAAAAAAAAGTGGGGGATGTATTAGAATTGGAAAAGGTGCAGAGAAGGGTAACAAAAATTATCAGGGGTATGGAACAGTTTCTATACAAGAAAAAAATTAAAAAGACTGATTATGCAGCATAAAAAAGATGATTAAGAGAGAATATGACAGAGGTCTATAAAATTATGAATAGTGTAGAGAAAGCTGACTAGGCACAAAGTATTTACTCAGGATATGTCTACACTTGTACCCTCTTTCGAGAGAGGGATGCAAATAAAGACATTCGAAATTGCAAATGAAGCCAGGATTTAAATATCCCATGCTTCATTTGCATATTCGCATTATAGCGCTATTTTGAAACAACAGATGCTGTTAAGACGTGGTTATTTCAAGAGAAAACGCTTCTCTCAAAATAACTTGGAAACCTCATTGTGGGTATGTCTAGACTACAGAGTTTTGTCGACAGTATGCTTCTGTTGACAAAGAGCATCTAGACTATATCCAGTTCTGTCAGGAAGCTGCTTTGTCGACATGACAGTGTAGATGCAATAACGCTTTCTGTCGACAGAACTCTGTTGACAAAAGGCATTATTCCTTGTAGAATGAGGTTTACAGCCGTCGACAAAACTGTTGAGTTCTGTCGACATTATGTTGACAGAACTCAGCGGCAGTGTAGACGCAAGTATAGTTTTGTTGACAAAAGTCCACTTTTGTCGACAAAACCCTGTAGTCTAGACACACTCTGTATGAGGAATAAGGGTTCCTTCGAGAGAAGGGTTTTCTCTCGAAATAACCGCATCTTAACAGCATCTGTTATTTCAAAATAGCGCGATAACGCAAATGAAGCACGGGATATTTAAATCCTGGCTACATTTGCAATTTCGAATGTCTTCATTTGCATCCCTCTCTCTAAAGAGGGTGCAAGTGTAGACATACCCTCAGTCTCATAACACAAGAACTAGGAATAACCAGAATAAATTAATAGGCATCAGGTCTTAAAAGAAAGTACTTTGCGCAATGCAGTCAGCCTGTGGAATTTGTTGCCATGGGATGCTGTGAAGCCCAAAACCATAACTGGGTTCAAAAAAGAATTAGAGACATTAATGGAGGATAAAATAAACAGGGACACAGCCTCTTATTCCGGGTGTCCCTAAACCTCCACAGTTGCATCTGGACATCAGGGACTGGATTACTTGGTAAGCTGCTTTGTTTTATTCATGCTTTCTGAAGCCTCAGGCACTGGAAGATAGGATACCATTGTCTGACCAACATGATCATTCTTACCTTCTTAAACAAGACTGTCCAAACAGAAAATACTTTTACCTGATGCTTTGTAATTCCTCCTCCTTTGTTAGTAACATTTATTGTTATTTCTTCCTCCTCCTCCAAGAACTTCTGACAATATTCTGAGTCTTTCTCCAGAACATAACCGATTTCCTCAATAACATTTTCAACGTGGAAAACCTACAGAAGTAGTTTGAGAGGGGTAAATGCAAAAAATAAGTTTCACCTTTTGTCTTCCTTATACAGACATTCTTAGTATTGAAAAGGGAATTTCCTATAACACTACCTTCTACAGTTGCTCTTCAACAGAAGGAAAAAAACCCCAGAGTGGAATTATATGTTGCTCTTTAACATATACTGCCACTTCTTTTTTCTGTGTCTGCCATTTCAAAGGAAAAGTAATTTACAACTGTGAGGCTATGTCTAGACTACATGGCTCTGTCGACGGAGCCATGTAAAATAGTTTAT
>JANRFK010004149.1:29922263-29959274 GCA_030068395.1 Apalone spinifera
AATAAACTATTTTACATGGCTCCATCGACAGAGCCATGTAGTCTAGATGTAGCCTGAGGTATTTATACTAGTGGTAATGAGCCACTTTCTGTGCAGCCCCTACCACCTAAACTGCAGCCCACAGGTCTGCGAAGTGAGATAGAAAAATGTCAAAAGAAGTATGCGGTAAAGTTACATGAAGAGAAGTGAGATCTTTCCCTTATTATTTATATGGAAACAGAACAGGAATCACACTGTTACTTTTAGGGATGTCAGCGTGTAGACGGTTACATGATTAACTGATAAGCCTACATGCATCCTCCCACTTGATGCCGGGGAGGGTTGGGGTGAGGAGGGAAGAGAGAGGAGGAGCAGGAGCCAGTGCCCCACAAGGCAGGGGGAGGGCAGAAGCTGGCTTAAAAGCTGGTTCCCACCAGCTCCGTGGCGCCGCCTCCCCATCACAATGTCCATTAGAAGCAGCAGTGGGGAGGGGACACAGGGAAGGATAGCTGCTCCGCATCGCACAGAGCAGCCTTTGTCTGTGGGCAGCTTGGACCCCACATGGACAGGGGCTGCTGCTGTTCCCCTCATGGACCAGCTTTGCCTGCCACTCTGCACTACTGCCTCTGATAGAGAGGCAACAGTGTAGGGTGGCAGGAGGCTCCTCAGGAGTGGGGTCGGAGCACACTGACTACTGGGCCTGCCACTGGGGACTATCAAATAGTTGTGTAACCATTAAGATTTCATGAGGTTACACAACTATTCAATTGCACGATATCAAACATCCCTAGTTACTTTAAGAGCATATCAAGAAGCTGAGCAAGTCAGTAAAGCAAATTAACAAAGCAGCAAGAAGGACATGTTATAGGCTTTGTCTTTGCATATCATAGCTTTAACAATGCTAGATCACAAAAGTAAATCATGATGGCTATATATTTGGTGCACAGTTTGTGTTATTAGAAATCCTGTAAACAGAATTTTAATTTTGTTTTTAATTTGTAAAAAAGACAACAAGTAACCGTTAAAGCACAGTTGGTCATTTACTACTAGATGACTGGTTCATTTAATTCAGCAACAGATATACAGCGACTAGTATTGATATGCAACAATTTGCATAAAATACTTCATATACATTGCTTTAATATGATTTGGCATCTCAAGGTTACTGTTTGATAAAAAAAATGACAGGGTGAAAGATAAATACAGGTTGAACCTGGCCTGGCAGCCTCAGGACCTAACTGGTCATGAACCAGGGAATTTACTGGACCAGGAGAGGTCAATGTTGGCTCCACTGGCCTGGTCCCTGGGACGTTGCAGCTCCCTAGCTCTGGCCCCCAGATCACCAAAGTTCCGTTCGTTGGCCACATGGGGCTCTCCTGCTTGGGCCGTGGGGCTCCATTCTTCCCTGGCCCAGCAATGCTCCTGATCCCAGCCAACTGGTTTTTCCCCAAGACTACTCCAGCCCTGGAGCACCCATAGGATCAACCAGGAATGTTGCTGGACAAGGGACATCTGGATTACAGAGGTTCAACTTAAGAGGAGAGACATTTTGAAATGCTCACACCTTTTCCTACAATCAGGACTTAATACAACAGAACACATCAAAGCAAAAGGACAACCACCAAGGCCATAGAAACAGAAGGAACCTAAAAGTCTGATTTTCCTATACACTGAACTGCTTTTTAAAAAATATGTACAATAATAAAAATGGCATTTTAGAATTTCTATGGATGGTCTTAATTATAACCAAATAGTCAGGGGGGAAAAAAGATGTAAATCCACAGAGTTCTTAGGACCACTTAAGGAATTTGAAGATTTTTAAAGAAATGGGCTAAAATGGTTTTAAATTCAGACAAAAGACTATCCTTTCTCTTGCTGCTGCAGTAGATACAACTGAAGGACATATTATTGGAGCTTAATGTGTAGATAAAAAGAAACATTTACCTACCTCAACAGGGTAACTCCTTCCTGAAATCCTTAAAATGGGACAGTGGGTGAAATAGCTGGAAAACTTTTCACTGTCAACAGTAGCACTCATTAAAATCAAGTGCAGGTCTGAACGTTTATGCAAGATCTCCTTCAGAATAATCAGCAAGAAATCAGACTGGACACTTCTTTCATGGACCTTGAATTAAAGATGTAATAGTGAATTAGTCTGAGATATAAATACAAGTAATTCTTATGAAGGATACTTCTACTTTGCTTCTGCACAATTGTAAGAGAACTGCTAACCTCGTCAACAATAACATGAGATACATTTGAAAGAAGATTGTCGTCTTGCAGTTTCCGAAGCAGAACTCCTGTTGTACAGTATAATAATCTAGTAGCTTCTCCCATTCGGGATTCCATACGTATTTGATATCCACACAAGGAATTCTAGAAAACAATGTATATGATATTATTTAAATGTATAGCAGTGGCATAAAATACTAAGTACAGGCAACCCCTGACTTATGACCACCCGACTTACGACCCTCTGCATTTATGACCACCCTGCTCCGGCCCACCATGGTCTCTCAAGCCTGGCAGGCTGGGGACCGCAACTACTAGGAGGCAAAGTGGGCAGCATTTGAACTGGTGCCCCGCCAGGCCTTGCTCCGGGCCCTGACCAGTGCCGCTGTGGGCCTGGGACATTTGCACAGCCTGTCTCTAGTGACCGCCCTGCTCCGGTGCAGTGTGGCCTCTCAAGCCCAGCGTGCTGGGGACTACAACTCGCAGGAGGCAAAGAAGGCCAGGAACAGAACCCCCATTTATAACATTATGCTTCTGGGAAATAAAGGTTCAACTTATGATGTCTCGATTTACAATGATTCTCCAGAAACCAATTAGGTTGTAAGTGCAGGAGTCGCCTGTATACCATAGATCCACAAAGGTTAAAGTGAAAATTAAGCACTTGATTCTGACACTGCATACACTACTAGGAAAGTAGCATGGTGGATTTTTTTTTTCAATTCCAAACAACATTTGGCATAATTATTTGTTTCTATTCAATATATATTAAAGGAGGTACTGGACTAGAAAGTTAAGTAGAAGTTGCACTTCCAAAAACTGGCACTATGGTCTGGCAACATCTGTGGTCTGGTAAGACCATGATGCTCCTGGACCAGAGAGCTCAGGAGGCTAATGGCAGGAGCGCCAGCCATGACTGGAAGCCATGACTAGAGCCCAGCCAGATGAACCTCTAGCTGGCGGGCTAGGGCCCCACAGCAGCCCCCAGCAAGCAAGGGAGTCAGTGGCAGCTGGGCAAGCAGCTTAGCTGGACTAGTGCATGGTGTGCAGACATGGTGCATGCTGGGGTGGTAGCTAGCTAACAGCAGGCTGGGACTTGGGGGCCAGTGGCAGGGGACTGCCTCTGGGCCGCCAAAAATCTCTCTTTCAGGACCAATCAGGTCCCGAGGGTGCTGGACCAGAGAGGTCCAACCTGTACACTGACAGTAACAAATGAGGCAATTAGAAAAGTATTTGTACAGGTCATATTTAAATTTTACTTGGACCAATTAATAAATCCTCACAAAACTCACATATTGGGAAACTAAGGCAATGATTCTCAGCATAACTGTATCAGTGTTTTTTTCCTCTCACACACAAACATGCCCTCGTTCTCTTTCCTTCACTATTGCACGATTTGAGAGAAATGAAAAACGTGGAAGAACAGTGATAATATAGATGCTGTTTCCAAAATAGCCAAAAAAAATCAAGATCATTACCAAAGTTAATAGATGCTTATCTAAGCAAATATTTTGCATTTCAGCTATTGCCAAGAGAGACAGACTCAAGTTCAGTGCCTCAAAAAGCTATTTCATATTAATTACTTCACACAAACATTTTTACTCTTCTCATGGTACCTATTCATTTACGATAGCCTTACATTTTCTACAGCCACTGTAAAAAGTTTTCCTTTGCTTTTCAGTATTTTTAAGATATAAAATTCAGAATGTAAGACCACAAGCTTATTTTAATCAGTTCTTTAAATAGTCCTTTAGAAGTTCAAATATATATCCCATAACAATAAAATAAATTCTTCAATTAGAAATACCGAATGTCTTCCGAGACAAATCAAATGGATAAACAAGTGTTACATAAGTTAACTTCACCTTGGTGAGTGTACCTTTAAAAGTGGCTTATTAGAAGTAGGATGGTGTAACTTCTGCTGGGTTATTAAAAATTCCAGGATTTGAAGATAACATCCAAAGGAAGGCTCATGTTAACGCCAGTACAAATTAGAATACTTGAGAAAAAATATGCTTAGTATTCACTTGTGAAAACTATTCCCTGTACCTCACATAATGAATGTTGAAATTTCTCGAAACATGTTATTTCTGTAAGGAAATTGATACTGTGTGAAGTTTTGTTTCTATTATTGGGTACTGCATTTGTTCTAAAATAGTAAGAAATAAGTCAATGCTAAATCTTTCTTTGTACCGTAAATAAAACAAACATTTTACTCCGAATTCAAAACAATTTGTAAAATGTGTCTTCTTCCCCATTAATAGACTTCATGTAGTTGTATTGGCATTGTTCATTGTGAAAACTAAAAATTTGTTATCAAGTTATTCAGAAAGGGAAAATAATTTTACTTTAAAAATAATATGGCTATAAATGTTATGTTTTAAATATGTGCCCCTATATTTGTTATGTGTTTAGAGAATCACTCAGTGCTCATTATCAGTTAATAATCTAGTGTTTAACAAAAAGCAAGGAAAGAGGTCTTTAAGTAAAATCATGTCAAACATCATTATGTGGCATCCATTACGTGTAGAAAAATAAGCTTCCTACATAACCAGCAGTCTAAGCTGTTAGCTATAAATCAAGTAGTAGCTTACTCTTCCTCCAGGTCCGGTTTCACAGCCTAGTTCTTCACAAACTCTGGTAGCCAGACTCACTGCTGAAATCCTTCGGGGTTGTGTGCAGACAATATTACATTTACTCGATATCCCCACATTTAACAGCAAATCCTCCAACAAGAAATGGGGCACTTGGGTACTTTTGCCACTGCCAGTTTCTCCAGCCACAACAAGTACACGATGTTTTTTAAGCGTTTCTATGATTGCATTTCTGTGTTTAAATATAGGTAACTGTTGTCTTTCCTTTAAAAATCTCTGGTATTTGAAGGAACTTTGAAGTTTTTTAAACAGGATCCTCACAGGCTCTAAATCATCTGTGCTTGTGGACTCAACAGAGAGTCTGCTGAAGTCCTCTTCAGAAACTAAGTCTTCCCAGGAGTCCTCAGGATCTTCTAATACTTTGGGTTTTTCAGATTGCTGCTGCTGTTGTTGCTGCTGTTTGAGTTTGTTTAATAACTTAGCAATAAAGTGATCACGAGGCTTGTTAATTTCTAACTTGCTTTCTTCTTCCTTTTTCTTTTCAATTTCACTCCATTCTAACCAAACATCTCGATATGGGGGAGGCAGCAACTGATGGACTGACTTTAGAGAAAACACAGAAAAAGCAACAATATGTATTATTCTGTAGCTTTACTGACATTTCACTTACAAATCAATTTGAAAATTCTAGATGTTACCTTAAAGATTCTTTAAGAAATGAAAGACTATATCACTTTCCCAAAACCTTAAATACTTCCTCTCTATAGATGTAGATTTTAATCACTTGTCTTCAGAGCCTGTCTGGGTACTTTCTATGACAACATTTTTATTTGAGACCTCAAATCTTTCCTTAAAATATATGTTGCTAGTATTTGATTGCAGCTAAAGAGTGATTAGTTTTCCCAAATCCTACATTTAGAATAAATTATAAATATAAAAACAGAATAAGGAAAATGTATACATGAAACTTAAGGAATACCAGTTATTTCAACAGATCATATTAAAAATGTACAATAGGTATGTTTAGATGCATTTTGCTTGTACATTATCTCAAAAATTATATGTCAGTTGAGTAAATGAAAATATTATGTCTTATACTCTGATGCATAATTATTACTGTTTTACTTATTCAGCAATTATACTGCTGAACAGCAGACAGAAGATAATTCTCACATTATCAAAAACTATTTTAAAAAACAAACAAACACCTGAGATCACTAATTCTCTCAAAATGACCAAAGTCCAATAAGATGGGGGGAAAAAGTTGAAAATTATATATTTGTAACCATTCGGAGCATCTGTTTCTACCTGTGGGTAGTGCAACTAGTAGAACTGTTTTAAAAACTTTTTATAATATTTAACACACATCATGATGGTTTGCTGTACATTACAGCTTCACATGATTATGTTTGGCATTTAATTAGGCCAAGCAAATTTGTAATTTACATGGAGAAGTCAAACTTTGAAAAAAATCTTTATTGATTCAGATTTTTAGAAGATATATTTCCATAACAGAATCTGAAATGTGAAAATATATTCTGTCCTAAGAAATTAGTATAGTAAAAATCTTACCTGCCCTTTGACTAAGTGGTAGAGAGCTAATGTAGCAGCCAGATGTTGAGCTTGCATGCTATCCTCTGTCAGAATTGTAGGACACACTGTCATTACATCAACTGATTTGGTAACCCTAACCCTTCAAAGATAGAAAAACGAGTACTATAAAATCATACTTCAGTCAGACATTTCTACTTATTAGCCTACTATTTTTACTTAATATGTAGCATTCAAATAAGAGGAAACTGAAGGTTATCAGACAAAGACCACTACACAAATAAAATCATTAACTGCTAAGATTTCAACATAAAACAAAGGGAAGTGAAAGAACAGGTTTATGGAACTGTTCTCTAGATTAGCCTGCAGCAGCCTGTACGGTTGTCTGCTTTTTGAAAAAAAGCAAAATTAAGTAGAACCAGAGCTTCTTTGATAAAACTGAAATGACCAACTTATGGAAACAAACATTTACTTAGATGTGGACATTATCTAAAAATATTGTACGAAATATAACCACATATAGAGTTGGATAAAATATTTCACCCAATGCTTTTTTCAGTGAAAAATGCATATTCAGGAACACAGATTTTACAAATGTGTAAAATTAGTCAAACTGCTTCAGTCAAAAAATTCCAAAAAATATAACATTCTAAATATGTAAGTTCAGAGTCATTCAATTAAATGGAAATGGCTAGATTCAGTAGAAAAATTCAGCTTTACTAGAAGTACATACCTACATTTCCAATATCTACCCACCGGAACTTTTTCAAAAGAAGGATTTGGACTCTTGGGGAAATTTTTCCTGCACCAATCGATCAAAAACTGTTTAGGAGATTTACCAGTCCAACTTCGAGCAGTGTAGTCAAAATTCCTTACATCTCGAGGCTCCCGCTTTTTCACTGCAATGAACAAAATTTACATTATTTTAGATTTCAGAGAGGTAGCCGTATTAGTCTGTTTCAGAGAAAAAAAAAAAAAAAAAAAAAGGGACTATGATGGCACTTTAAAGACTAACAAATTTATTAGGGCATAAGCTTTTGTGACCTAAAACTCACTTCACTTCCTCAGATGCTGAAAACAGAAAATAAAAGGATACAGGAATAGGAATGCAAAATCAGTGCTAAAGTCACACTCTCCTCTCTATAACCCTTCCTTTACTGTTTTCTTTTCTCTTCAGCATCTGAAGAAGGGACTTTTATCTAATGAAAACTTATGCCCGAATATCCTAATAAATTTGTTAAGTCTTTAAAAATACCACCAGACTCATTGTTTCACATGTCCAAATTTTTTTTTATTGTTGAATGAATCCAAATTAATTTTCTCTTGACCTAGGCATTTTTAGTAGAAAGTAAAAATTTTCATAAGTTCATACTGATACTATCCACTGTCAGACAGAGAATACTGGTCTGGTTCAGTATGGCAACACCTATATCTAACTATAGCAAATCTGGCATGCTGCTATAATTCTTAAAAACAGACTAGATTTGACATTGGTGGTTACAGAAACAGCACAGGATACCACTCATGCTCATTGCTGCTATACTTAAAACAATAACCAAAGCTTTCAACCATTGAATATCTTCGTTGAAAAAAATTAATGTCTAAGTGGGTGATGCAGTGAATCAACACATTAGCCTTCCACCTACAGAAACATGCACAAGTTGAATCTTCTGTAATCTGATAATACCCCTGGTCCATCATGGTCAGTAACACAGTGGATGCTCCAGGCTGGAGCACTCAGTGGGATAAACCAGGGAGCTGGGGCCAGGAGTGTTACAGGGCCAGGAAGAGTGGAGCCCAGCAGGATGGGGAAGCAGAGGCCTGGTACTATGGGGGCCAACCGTCGAGCCCCAGCATCTTAGGGACTGGTGGGGGCTGAGAGCAGAGGCCTGGCACCTTAGGAACTAGCAGTGGAGTCCTGGACAGCAAAAGGAAGGAAAAAATTATAAGGGAACCTTTCAAATGAAAACGGCCATGTAGTATTTAGCTGTAAACTCTGGCTCTACTTGCATATGGAGTGGGGAGGAAAGGGGATGGGGCCTGAGGGCCAGTGGCCGGGAATGGAGGTGCTGGCGATCACCTCCCCTAATCTGGCAAATTCCCTGGCTTGGGACCAGTCAGGTCCCAGGAATGCTGGACCAGGGAAGTTCAACCTATAGTCAAATAATTATCTGACTCATAAGTGACCATTAGTGGCTATATATATATATATATATATATATATATATATATATATATATATATATATAAAAATAAAACTTTAAAGCAGCTGTGCTACAACTAATATAATGCTTTTAAGGCCAACTCAAAAGTTAAGCTGGTTCATTCTATCTTCACTGTAATAAGCGTTTGGAGTCCCAGTATAGTAAATCAAGTTCGCACTGCTCTTAATTTCAATAATACCCTTTTCTTCCTCGGCTCCAGATTTTTCAAGTAAGTTCAGGTTCAAAGTCGGTTCAGGTGGCAAAGGACATTTTTTCTTTTCATTCTGTTGTTGGTTTGTAATTTTTATAGCTGGATTAAACACAGGATGTTCTTCCAGTGTTGCCATTTCTGCAAAAGGAAATAGATGCTGTTTTTTCTTAAGGGCTTATCACTCTTCCTTTAAAGATGTGATACACCAGAAAGTCAGTAATATAAGCTGTTTTTCAATACCTTGGGTCATACTAAAAAGAAATTCATGAAGGTCTGCAATTCAAGCAATGATATTAATCCAATTTAAAAGGTATTAAAGAATCATCCTAAAGAGATTTTTCCTAATACATTTGGCCCTCTTTAATCTGGCAACCCTGAGAAACAGGATATGCTAGATTAAGGAAGTTTTGTGAATCATGGAGGTTAGAGGGGAGGAGGTTGGATCTAGGAGGGTTCATGCATGAGGGGGTTTAGGGTGGGGCATTTAGCTGCACCCCACTCCCAGGAGCACACGAGGCTCTACATTCCCCCACCCCTCAGGCGCCACCCCCTGTTGCTATGGTAGGAACCGGAGAGCTGTTTCCGCCTCCCCCTGACAGAGTACATATGACAATATTCCTGAATTACAGAAGTTCAAGTGTAGGTTGACAGATTTACCAGCAAAAGTGTGTGTACACAATTAAAAGTATAAGTTCACTAAAATGTACAGATAATATGAACGTCCATACCCTGCTGAATTCTTCTTATTTTTTCTTGTGCCACCTTCTGGCCTTGTTTGTCTTTGTCTTGCTTGGAGGAAGTTGCCTGTTCCTTTGCTTCCAAAAGCTTTGCAGCCAAATGCACATATCTTTCATTCTGTTCCAAACAAGATCGTTAGTTACATTTGGATATTTTGTAAGTGAAATTAACTACATAATAAAGTCTATTCTCTCCCAACTACCCATTCATGCCAACACAATATTTATATGAAATAAATCCTTTTGAGAGAGAATGAACAATTCTAGTTTCACAAATACAAATAAAAAAGGCTAACCATTACTTTTCACCAAGGTGGGAATGGAAAACAACTGTTATCCTACATGTTTATGTCTCACAGGGGACTGCGTTTTCCATTCTAGCAATATGAAACAAAAGTTTTATTTTCATGTTGAAGGCAAAAGTGGAGAATGACTTAGGAAGCATTACTTCTAGAGTTGTTTTTTTTTTAATCCTCCTTCTGCCTAAAATATTGTCAAACCTACAAAAAACTAAGACAATGATTAAATCAATTCAATCCTTGATTTTACACAAAATACACAAACACATACACACGATAGAACCATAGTTTACAGATAAATACCACATGGTAGTTTTGATTTCAGAAAGAATCCCTATATAATTTGCTCCCCAGCTTACAGGATCAAATTTTTCCTCCTCTTCTGAGTTTTTCACAGACTCGCTTTTTTCATCATCACTCTGTTGCTCAGCATATTGTAAAATCCATTCCTTCATACTCATTTCTTTGTCTTTCCCAGTATTTCTCTATTAGGAAGAACAGCCATCATAAGAAAGATAATTGTACAGGCAACTGAAAAAGTATAACGGCTAGTTTACCAATGTTTGAGAAAGGTTGCTTGAAATTCAAAAAAAAAGAAAAAAGAAAAAAAGACTTTGTAGATCAGGCAAAATATCACACAATTTATATTTATACATACACACACACACTTTTTTGATGTGGAGATAAAATTTTTACAACTACTATGGGGGAAACCTGAAAAAGAGGATTACGTAGGGAATCTCGATTAAGGTTTAATAACTTGCAGTACTGGACTCCTAAGCCACAGAAGCAAACTTATGTAGGCACAAATCAATAAAATTGACATCTAGGTGTTACGTGCTGTTCTACAAACTACAGCTGTAGTAAACAGAATTAATGGGTTGTGGGGGCTGCAGAGTAGATTTAACTGTACTGGGACTTAGTATTTTTCCAACAAGTCAAATTTTTACCACCGAAACTTCATAACCCTTTCATTTTTTGAGCTTTTTTACAAATATTGCACTCTAGGGAACAGAAATCCTTCTGTATATTTTAAATTACTGAACACATTGGATGGGATGTTGACATAACTCTTTTCCAAGTCAAGGGGAGTTTAACCATTTGAAAACATCTTCCCATAATTCCTTAAATTACCTTTATTTCGGGGCCATCTTCCTTCTTTTTGTTGTTTGGTAACTGAGGAGTTTCACTCAGTGGCACAGAAGAATGAAATTTTGCTCTAGGTTTCTGTTGCTCTTCTTCAAACTGCTGACTAAATCCTTCAGGTAATGCATCTTTAAAATAAAATTAAATCCAGGTCATGGAAAAATAACTGAAGATACTTTCAATAGCATGAGGTGCAAACTAAAAATAAGAAACAAACACCATGTATGACTGAATCAAATTCAGGTCTTGATATTCACTTGAGTAGATGCTGATATCTGTTTTTATGCCTACTTAGATGAATAAATGGAAGCAGAGAGATTAAATAGTGTGTCCAAAGTTATGCAGAAAGTCCAAAGCGCCGCTAGAAAGAATAGCAACTCTGAGGTACATGGTTTTAAATTACTAATCCTATTTAAATAAACTGTTAAACTATGTAGCACTTCCAAACCACAGTAGTTGTTATTGCTTTTATAACAGGGTTAAATCTAATATATAAAGGAGAATGTTTGTATGTTTGTGTGCTAATAACTTGAATGCTATAAGAGCTACTGCAACCAAACTTTGCATGGGATAATCTTTCATCCAGGAAAAAGTTTTAAGGTACTGTGGAAGGGAAGAAATGAGACCCCAATGCCTTTCCCCAGGGGCTGCACGGAGCCTGGCAGTGCGGGGGGAAGCGGTGGGGACAGTCACTCACTAAGGCTGGAGGAGGGACAAGGAAGCAGAGGGCGGGCTTGGGCGCCGGTGGCAGGCGTGCGGCTGGCTCCCTTCCCTCAGGCTCCTCACCTCATTTATATCACCTTTCCCAAGCAACACCGCCAGGTAACTCCAGCTAGTTAAAACCTATAATTCACAGCTTTAAAGGCAACTGTAGCATATGAGTGTGACACTTGACCACCATATTTTATGGAAATATGGTTTTAAACATGAATATGCATCTCAAATATGCTTTATGCAAAACAAGAGCTTGTGATCACCTGAATGTGTATATTCTATTTGTGTGCATGTATTATTCTTGTATGTTAAGGTTAGAAATATAAAGTCTAAACCTGCTTACCAATGTAAAATTTCTAGTGAGAGCCACCAGTGGTATTTAATGGCCTGATGTGCACGGCAATGATCCGTAAATGATTTTCTGTGTCACATAAGCACAAACTGCAATTGATCTTACAAAGACTAATGACCATGCCATCTGTGCTGGAATCCATCCTGAATTTGGTATTCTTCCATTGGAGTAGGGAGGATGAAATATAGGATTCCTACCCTGGGGAAATTCTATTTAAGGAATGGGGAGAAATTAATGATCATCTTCAGCTGGCTTTTGAAAACTGCTTCTCTACCCTAAGAAAATACACAAGAAGCTGTTATACTCAGGCCAGAGAAAAGATCTGCTCTAATTTGAAGAACTTTACCTAGAATAAGGACTAGGTGGTGTGTTTTGTTTATTTTAGATTAGTAACTTGCTTTGATCTGTCTGTTTTCACTTACAGTCACTTAAATCCTACTTTTTATATTTAATGAAACACTTCTGTTTATTTTCAAATGCAGTGTAAATAATTGTTACCTGGGGGAAGCAACAACTGCACAGATCTCTCTTTCATTGATAAAGGGGAGAAGATGTTTAAGAGCTTACTCTGTTTAAAACTTTTAACAGAGAGAGAGAGTAAGACAGATTTATTTGGGGTTTTGGCACCTTTTGACAACTGTGCTCTTGGATGCCATCAAATCCCTATAACTGAGTGCTCCCAGAGCTGAGCTACTTCTGCATCTGAGTTGCTCTGCTGGGGACTGTCTCTCCCCAGCAAAGACACAGAGTTGAAGTGACTAGAGCTTCTGGCCCAGAAGGGGCACTCCAGGGGGCAGGTAGGTGGGCTCAGTAGTATGATTAGCACACCAGGTGACAGTCACAAAGGGAGCTCTGCGATTCCACCCATCATAATGAGGCCCTCTTGGAGATTTTTATATGTATACATGGATGATTTAATGAATTTCCTTTGAGCCTGGCGAGGGACATTAAGTGCTAAGATTTCTCTGCTGCAGAGTACATCTTCAATTTGCAAAAGTAATATATTTTCATACTATCTGCAGTGTTGTCATAGCCTTGTTGGTTCCAGATTATGAGAAACATGAGGTGGATGAGGTAATATGTTAATGGACCAACTTCTTTCACCAAAAGATGTTGGTCCAATAAAAGTTATTACCTCACCACCATGTCTTTTTCTATATCATTATGGAAATAGTTTTGCTAGAGAACACCTAATGGTACTGCTAGTGAAAGAAAATGGAAAAAGGGGACTTGCTGCTCTTTAAGAATAAGCAATGTACACTGTCATTTGCTAAACAAAACCTCAATAGATATTGGTTACAAAAGATTCAAAAAACTTCAGTACCTAAAAGTCACTTCTCAGGCATGATGCTTACCATCAGAAAGATTTAAACATAGCCAGTCAAGTGCAGAGTGAAGATCACCACCATACAAAATTGTATTTTTCATAGCTTCCTCAATGTCTTCAGTTTTAAAAGAAAATCCTTGCAAAGCCATATATACATCCTACAAATAAAGATAAAAGCATATTTTAAGAAAAAAATATTTAAACTGTGGGAAATAAAAACCCTCCAATTTAGAAAAAAATTTGTACAATCTTGAAGAGATTAGAAATTTGGTTTTAAAAAGATGCAAACTTCAAAGTTTCATGCACCAGGAAACATACTGAACAACATTTACTATTTAAAATTATTATTAAACCCTATTTAAATATTAAATATGTTCACATATTTAACCAATCAGAGAAACAAGAGTGGACATCTCCTTAATGATCCAAACACAGCAGTGTGATGAGCACCCCCAGCTTTTGGAAAGACGAGAGTTCTATCCCTACATCTTGTATGGGGACTCCAGCTTTATGTTATGATGTATCTGATGAGGTGGAGCATCACTCTCATCAATCTTCTAGAAGGGAGCAGGAATGGGTGTTTTTTCCACTTTCATATCAGGGCTTTTTAGTTAGCAAAGGGGGAGGAAACAACCATTCTATTTTTTCCAGTCTACTGGGTGTTATGGAGGAAGAATCTCTGGTAATCCTCCCCACCCCTCCCCTCAGTGTCCTCTATTTCAGTGTTCTTCTCCAGAGAAAGTTCAATGTACCAATTGCATTTCCAAGCATGAAAATCATGTTACTTGACAATGTTATTGCTCCATACAGGAATCTGACTTGCAGCAGGGAAGGCACTAGATCTGTATGCACGCTCAGAATAACACTTCAGCTGGTTACATTTGCAAGATTGTCTGTCATAAAAACTGGAACTTCTTAAAATGAAATCTTAAATTCCGAAAAATAGTTGGTTTAGTCATACTTGCCAAGAAGAGTCTTCCATTCACCACTGGGGTTTTCAAGTCCTTTTATGTTCCATTTAAATTATTTATTTCATCCCATACCCAAGCAACTTCACTATTGACCTACATTGGTGAGTACATTTAACTGGCCAATTCCATTTAATATATGAGATTTTAAAAAAAGTATGTGGTATTGCAAACAATGTTCCCTCTAATCTTTTCCATGCATGTGTGGATTCTTTCCATCCACGTGCAGAATAAATTTTATGCACACTGAGGTATGTGTGAATATGCACCACCTGCAGAAACAAAAAAAAACTAACTGTGGACTCCTCACAACTAATCAGCTGGGTGGCATTTGAAACTCTCCTGAGCAGCCGCACAAGCGTGCGGCTTACAGGAAACACTGACTGTAAAATGAGAAAACTTGACTTATACCAAATAATACAATGAAAGTGACAGAAGAGTAACCTATTTACTATCAATGAATAAATGTTGATCTAGAGGGGAAAATTGCACTTTACCTGTAATTTTTTGGCAGTGAGCCTTCTAGAAATTATTCCCTTGTCATCATTTTGCTTTTTGTGCTCATTGATTACTCCAATAATCCTTTTTTCCAAGTCACTGTTAATCACTACCTGTGGAGAGAGATACTAGTCATTATAAACTAAATAAAATCTTACAGATATAAACTAAGATACACTACAACAATATCAGAAACAGATAGGAAAAAAAGAGGTAAGGAAAGTAGAAGACTCCTCATCTAAAAGTCTCCTTGTTTTTCCAATTTTTTTCCCTATTCTAAGAAACCTCTTATACTGTACATATTGTTGTGCAAGATATAAAAGTCAATATTCTCTCTTTTGAAAAGTTATGCTGTTCTCTTACTAAATGTAGAGAAAGCTTTTTTCATTAAAGAGGGGTTATTTTGCTTTTTGGGAAATGTGATTTGTTCATGAGAATAGGAGACAAATGTATCCTTCTGACCAAGTGAAAACAAAAACAAACCCCAAGAGACAAAAAACCCCTAACTTGTCAGTTATCCCAACATACAATAGGTCTTAAAGATGTACAAAACAATAACTATACTCTAGTTCCAAAAAATAGCAGAGGCAGTTTCAAACAATAAGAACATGGCCCTCCTGAAGAAATAATGCCCTTCATCTATCAATCTTATTGAAACTCCTTATGTAAAAAAGATTAGATCCTACATAAGTAACAAAACCCTGCCACAGTCATAAAGTTTGTCAAAAAGTCTAAAATCTTATAAAAAACCCACCACGAAAAGAACCTGATTTTTCCCAGCACTTTGGCATAAAATATAACTTTGATGTATTATAACAATTTTAAAGATCAAATATTTTCAAGTTCACAGAATTATATTTTTGAACAAATAGTTTCTTCATGATGAAAATACTAATGCCTTGACTGTTTTCTTGAAGTTGCTCCACCCTTCCCATAAAACTCAGCAGAACAGAAATCTGTAGATTTCTAGCGTTCAGTACTCTTTTGTGTGCTATAGACTAAATAACAAAAAATAAATTTACAATAAAGTATTAGGAAGAATGAAACTGCTCTTTTTTTGAAAGATATACTCACTTTAAGGACAGATTTATCCAGATTTGCAGCAGCATTAGAATCAGGCGTGGAACCAAAACTGTAGGTTTTTGGACCTGCAAATTCAATATAAACGTAATTTAAATTACATTCCTATTTGCTTAGTGTATTCAAGTAATGTAAAGCAGAACACAAGTCTACCAATAGTGAAATAGAAGGGTCTTTTCCCCCCAATAAATAGATGGACATTTCCAACCCTTAAGTAATTATTTTAGTTACTTGTTAGCTGGTTGTGAATACACTTCTCAGAAGACAACTTACTGCAACTGAAATTGTCAAGCATCTTGTAAGCAGATGGTTTGACTGCAATTCTATACTGTTTGACAGACACATATTGCCTCTAGCAAAGATTTCTAGTGTTATAATTTTCTGGATTACACTTTCTGTTTGCTTCCCTATTCCAGAGTTGATTTTACAGATAGATAGGGCCCTATCAAGTTCACAGCCATGAAAAATTCATCAAGGATCATGAAATCTGGTCTCTCCAGAAATCTGGTCTGCTGTGTGGGTAAAAAAACCTATTTTTACCCATTACTATCCCCCTATTTTAGGGGAGACCAGTGTTTCTTAAATTGGGTGTTCTGAGCCAAAAGGGAATTGCGGGGGGGTGGGGGGGCGGAAGGGGGAGAGGAGAGGGTCACAAGGGAGCTCAAACTCTGCCACCCTTTCTTCTGTTCAGGCTTCAGAGCTGCCCATCTGGGCAGCGGCAACTGTTCAACCAGGCACTCAGCTCTGAAGGCAGCACCCTGCCACCAACAATGCAGAAGAGGAGCAATACACATAGAAATCACTTTACTTTTGCATTGCTGCCTTCAGAGCTGGGGGGATGGAGAGTGGTGGCTACTGACTGAGGCCCCAGCTCAGTAGCTCTACTTCAGAGTGGGGTTCCAGCCAACAATGACCCTCTCTAGATGCCTAGCTCTGAAAGCAGCGCTGCCACCACTAGCAGCACAGAAGTAAGAGTGGCAGTACCACCCCCCAAACTCCAATAACTCTGTGACCCCCCCACAACTCCTTTTGGGGTCAGGAGCCCAACAATAACACCACAGTGAAAATACAGATTTAAATATCTGAAATAATGAAATTTACAATTTTTAAAATCTTATGACTGTGATATTGACCAAAATGAACCATGAATTTGGTAGAGTGCTACATATATATTATGTAGAGCGATCTTCTCCCTGTATGTATTTCGTTCAAAATGCAAAAGCCATCAGCACGTCTGCATAACAGCACAAGCTTCTAGGATGGAAAAATCTGATCAATCAGTTAACCAGTTAAAGTGGATCTGGGCTGGAGCAGCCCCCAGGATGCCCTCCTCCCACCCTCTCAGCTGGCTGCTGGCCCACAAATCCACATCAGGTGGGAAGCTGCTCCAGCCCTCACAGGTTACCATTTAGGGTGATGCTTACTAGTTCACTGTTCACATCCTACAAGCTGTCAGGATTCCAATTCTAATGTTCTGCTCTCTGAACTTGGCTCCCCATTGAACTGAGTCTATGTTTAAGATAACTGTGGCCATCTGTGGTTAGCCCTAGCTCCACTGGATTCTGCTTCTGTGATGTTCTGTATTATCTAATAAAAAGACTCATGTATATAGATTACAAAACTTTTACAAGTAGTGGAACTTGACTGGAACTCACTTTCTGAAGGGATAAGAACCTCTTCAGAGCTAGCCATATTCAGAACTAAATGCCAAATGTATTTAATTTTCCGATCACATATTTCATATATATAGAGATAATCTTTCACAAAAAGCTCTTTAAAAGCTAGAAAAAAACCACAAGATATTACTTATATGTTTAACCAGAAGGTGCTTAGATATTACAGAAATATAAACCTATAACTATCCAGCTAAATAAATCTGCAAGTTTCACTAAAGTAAATGTTTACTGCTCTTTTACTCCTATGAACCCTGGAAGGCCAACACAGTTTGTGGCAAGTAAACTGGATACTAGTCTTTCTTACATTTCATCAGAAAATTTAATTTCAGCACCAAATTCTGCCCACAGTGACACTTGTGTAATGCCACATGGGATGGGTGTGCAGGGGTCTCACTTAGATGATGCTGACTACAGAACACCGACTGCTAGTGATCACAGTGCAGGCAATTCATATGGTACCAGAGGCTGTTCTTCCGTAATCCTCAATTCCTTTGATTATACCTCAATGTTTATAACTCAATCTCAACTTTTGTTTATATCATTGATTGAGCTCTCATGGTTGCGGATGGAAATCTCAACCACAAAGGCAAATCCCACCAACAACGTTTCTTTTTTATTTAAAGCATCCTGATTTTTCAGCCCATGTATCCAGCCCATGATTTCGGCGTTGACCGTGCTGCAATGAAGCATAAAAAGAGCAGACGCCCAGGTCAGTATCCGGGCCCAGGGAGCTCCCAGTAGCGACACTGACTAAGCCCATCCTAATGCGTTTCCCGACTGCACCTCCGCGCCCTAGACCAGAGGGTGACCGCGCCGTGGGGGGCAGGGAGCGGCGCGCCAGGGGCAGAGGGACGCGAGAGAGGAGGGTCTCCCCTACCTTGCTTGACGCGTGGCTCCTTGGATACCGGGGCCGGCCTCGCGCCTGGTCTCTTGCCCGCAGCCTCTCCTGCGGCTCCAGACTCGGCAACCGCTTTAGCCCTGGCAGCGGCGGTGGCCGCGGATACAGCGGCGTGAACCGCGCCGGCCCCCGCGCCGCCCCCCTTGTGCTTCTTGTTCTTGCCGCCCATAGCGCCCGCAGCAGGGGCGCCGCCTCAGCACAGGCAACGCAGCCGGCCGGCCCCACAGCGCCCGAGGGACTCGCCTACATCCGGGTACCACCGAGCCTCGCGCAGCGCTAGAAGCGAGACTCCGATTGGCCGGCACTTGCTGGAAATCCCGGGCTCTGTGGTTTCCGTCACTGGTTACGTTTGGAGACTGATGGCGCTGCGGTGTATGGTGCGACTGCTTCCGCCTGAGCGCGCGCGCGCTGTATTGTGGGAGAATAGCCCTCGGAGGCGGCGCTGCGGGGTTTCCTCCCCGGTCCAGCTAGCTCGCCTCGCGCCTTCCGGCGCAGTGCAGCGTCGGGCGCGCGCCGCCTTGTGGGACAGGCTGGGGCAATGGCGGACGCCTTTGGAGACGAGCTGTTCAGCGTGTTCGAGGACGATTCCGCCGCCGCTGGGGCCAAGAAGGGCAAAGCGGCCGAGGCTGCCGGCAAGGCTGGGTGAGGGGCTGGGCGGCGCGGCCGTTGCTGAGGTAGCAGGTGGCGCGGGCAGGAGAGCGGGCCGTGGCTCTGCTCTCGGGGTAACCCTCCCCCTCCAACGTCGGCTCGCACGCGCTGGGGACGGGGTTGCGGCTCGTCGCCATGGCGGGGGCCGAGATGCGGCGAGTGCAAGTGGCCCGCCCCCCGTACTGAAGCCCTAGGCCATGTTTGTGTCCGATTGGGGGCTGAGGCGGCGTTAGCGGAGATTTACATCCGTGCCGGATTTTGGCCGCAGAACACTTAGTGCGGTTCACACACACACAGTCTCTTCCCAAGACCGCTTGTGATCTGCTCCGCGAGCAGCGTGTCTTAGTCGGTAGCCCTGCTAGTCCATATCTGGAAAAGGAGTCCTGGGGCACTTTTAAAGACCAACACATTTATTTGTGCATACGCTTAAGAAAGACTCACAAAGTGAGTCTTTGTCCCTAAAAGTTTAGCCCAAATACATCTGTTAGTGTTTAAGGTGCCACAGAACTTCTTGTTGTTTGTCTTCCAGATCCCTGAGTTTGAGGTGGGTGTAGCATTTTCTAGAAGCCAGTTTGGATTTTTTTTTTGAAGCAGCATTTTATATGAATACAGGTTTTCAAGCTGTACGCCACTATAGCTAACTGAGCCATCTCCCCCCCCCCCCCTTCAGAGCTATTTTAAAGGCAAACCTGAAATCTAATGTTTTGTTTGCATCATAGGAAACGCTCAGATGGCAAATCTCCAGCAGGCACTACGAACATCCCAGGGAAAACCAAAAGAGAAGCAGAGATTGATAGCACAGATTATGCCACTTTTGGAAAGAAAACCAAGATGGAGGATGTTTCAGAAGATACTAAGTAAGAATTAGTTTATTTGCTATAGGTACAGTGTTTGCTATGAATATCATATAAATTATATCACAAATTGAAGCTCTAGAATTAGGATTATTTAAAGAAATATGTTTTTAATTAAATTGATGGGAAATCTTTGGAAAGTTATTAAAGAGGTAAGTAGTCATACTAAGGATGGTAAGGACTAGTTGACTATCCAATAAGCAAATGCTTGATTCCTCCCCCGGGGGCTCTTGTACATTTCAAAGGAGGAATGCTGAAGTGCTTATTGAGTAGTCAATGGAAATTCCATCGACTACTCGACTAGTAAATTATTCGTTAGTTAACATCCTTAAGGGGCACCTTAGAGACTAAAAGTTTCAGGGGGTAGTCGAGTTAGTCTGCAACAGGAAACACTTTAAAAACAACTAATATATGGTATCCTACAAAAATATAAATAGTAACATTAGTTTTTGTGGGCAAGAAATTAGGGTTGTCAAGTGATTAAGAAATGTAATTGTGCGATTAATCTCGCTGTTCAAAAATGTTTTAGAAATCAGTATTCTATTGCTTATGTTTTCAAATTTTTTTATAACACAATATGAAGTGTATGGTGCTCACTTTATACTCTTTTCTATTACAAATATTTATACTTTAAAAAAAAATAACGGGGAAATTGAAAAATACTAGTACGGTAGTGCAGTCTGTTTGTCATGAAGGTTTGACTTGCAAATGAAGAATTATGTAGGAAAATAACTGCATTCAGAAATTAAGCAGGACTAAATGGACTTGTAAGCGCCGAAGTTTTATATTTTTTTTGAGTGTTAAATACATTCGTAAGTTGCATTTTCACAATAGATCTATTGTACAGCAATACTTATGTGAAATAAGTTGAAAAATACTATTTTATCTTTTTTACATGTCAATTAGATGTAATATACAATAATAAAAAATGAGCACTATATACTTTGTATTCTATGTTGTCATTGAAAATGTAGAAAAACTAATACATTCCAATTGGTATTGTTTAGTAGTGTGATTAAAACCGCAATTAATCATGATTTTTTAAAATTAATTGCATGAGTTAACTGCTATAACTGAAGCTTCTCTGAAGGAATAGCATTTGTAACACTGGACATCTTATAATCAATAGCTCTACAGGTAGTGACTGCAACAAACAAAAATAGCCAATGAGGTCTGAATGGTGGTTAATAAGTGTTGTCATTGGAAATTGATCAACAGTTTATTGTAGGGATGTTAAATTGGGGTTAATCAGTCTGTGGAATTTCCATTTACTACCCCTGCTGCGGCTCTGCAGTTTAAATGTAGTAGGAGCCTGGCTGCTTAGTCCTGGCTCAAGCTGCCCTGGGAGCTAACCCCTCTGTGGCTTTGCCTTTTAAATGTAGTAAAATCATGGTGGGCTCTTACTGCGTTTAAAAGGCAGAGCTGCAGCAGGGTTAGGTCCCAGGGACGACGCAAGCTAGTACTAAGCAGTCGTGGTTCACACTAGCTCTGGCTGGGACCACTGCGCCCATCCCCCCCGCACTGTGAAGATGGTGCTGGAGGGAACCAGCTTTTAAGCTGGCTCCCCAGCACTGGTTCCTGCTGCCCCCCCACCCCCACCCCCTCGCCCTTGCTGCCTCTGACACAGAGGCAGCAAAGGGAGGGGAAGCAAGTAGTCAATTCAACTACCCGATAAGCATATGCTTATCGGGTAGTTGACTGACTACTTCCTTGCAAACCTAGTTTATTGGTTGAAGCCCCCTTAAAAGTGATGAACTTGTGGCTGTGTTTTATAGAAAGGTATGAGAAAATGAGAGCGGCACAAGGCGGCAACTGTCACATCAGCTTATTGAAACAGACCATTGTCTTTGAATGATGGAAAATGGTATTCTGAAGAGCATTGAGACTACATGGAGCGGTGGTGTGCAACCTTCAGCCCATCAAGGTAATTTAATTGCAGGCTGTGAGACATTTTGTTGATGTTGACAGTCCACAGCGATTGGCTCCTGCAGCTGCCTATGGCTATAATTTGCCATTCCCAGCCAATGGGACAGATGGGGCAGACGGACATGCTGGCTGTCATTTCCTGCAGCTCCTATTGGTTGGGAACCGCAAACTGTGGCCACTGGGAGCAATGGTCAACATAAGCAATATGTCTTGCGGCCCACAATCAGATTATCCTGATGGGCTGAAGGTTTCCCACCACTGATAGACAAGATAATGGATGGTCGTAGTCATGAATAGTGCAGACGACCTGTGATCTTGTCACGGATCTAGAAGTGGATAGAGGTCTTTTAAGACTGAATTTCCTTTGTGCTTGCTAGGGATAAAATTAGAGTATTCTGAGCAGGCTAAAATTTGTATCAGAGCAAATTTGGGTGGTTAGAGCCACTATTAATGTTCGTGGATCTTTGTGCCTCCCGCATCCATTTTTAAGTATAATGGATTCTTGATAATCAAATAACTATGCCTATTGCTGACCTGAGAGACTTCGAGAATGGATTTTTTTGGGGGGAGGGGGTACTAGGATGTAAACGAGTAGACAAGTCAACTACTTGCATTTCCCTCTTCCTTTCCCCCGCTGCCTCTGTATCAGAGGCAGCAAGGTGGGGGAAGCAGGATCTAAGGCTGGGGGGAGCCACCTTAAAAGCCATCCCCCCCACCCCCCCCAGCACCGTCTCCACGATGATGCTTCTTCCCCCTCGCCGCCGCCCTGGGCTGCAGCACAGGTGGAGGGGGCATGAAGCAATCTCCCCATGAAGCAGCTTGTGTCCATGATAAGGATGTTAACTAGCGGTTAATTTACTAGTCGAAGGAATTTCCATCAACTACTTACCTAGTCGATAGGCACTTGCACATTCCTCCTTTGAAATGTACAAGAGTCCCCTCTGGCAACAGAGCTGATCTGGCAACAGTCTCTGTCCGCAAGGGGTCCTGGATCCCCACTGGGGCCTCCTGCGGACAGGGGCCGCTGGACCCAGCACAAGCTGGGACTCAGCAACCCTGGCTCAGTCCTGGCTCACGCCAGGTCTTGGACCTACCCCACTGTGGCTCTGCATTTTAGATATAGTAAAAGCGAGGCAGGAAGGGCACCCAGCTCTTAGTACATATAAACTGCAAAGCTACAGCAGGGGTCACTTCCTGACCCAATGCGAGCTGGCACTGAGCGCCTTCTCTTATCGACTAATCATGAAGTCAATACAAATTTTATTGACTACACAATTAGTCAAATACCTGCTTCTTAACATCCCTAGGAGTACATGCTAATTTTTTTAACTTGAGGATTCAGTCTGGTCTTTGCAGCCTGTTGGTTTAGGAAAGTGGTGTGCAGCCTGTGGGTCGCAACTTCCAAGGGGGTCGTGACTGTCTTTCTCGGGAGTCGCAGCACTTTGATCCGGCCAGCCAGGGGCTGGGCTTGGCTGTGTGCGGCGCTTTGATCCAGCCAGCTAGGCCTGGCCATTGGCTGCCGTGCGGCGCTTTGATCCAGCTGGCCAGAGGCTGGGCTGTGGTGGCTGCGTGGCACTTTGATCTGTCTGAGGGCTGGGTCTGGCCATTGGCAGCCCCCACAGCACGGGGCTTGCGAATGAAAAAAGGTTATGTACCACTGGTTTAGGGGAACAACTAAATAGACCTTTGGTGCAGTGATCTATTTATAGCTGCCAACATTTTAATTTTTTTCCAGTGGACTAGGTCAATGAAGGGTTTTGCATGCATTTTGATTAATTTTAAAACTTTTATTCTTTGCAAGAATTAATGTAGCAGTATCAAAAATGCACAATAATTCCCACATTTTAAAGAAGATAAATTAAAGCAGAATGCCTGTGATGTGATCAAGGGCAGAAAGTCCATGTTGGAGCTGGGGAGAGTTTTGTGTTCTCAGTCTGATGCCTTTTCTCTTTGTTGAGGTGTCCCCTTTTTGTAACCATAAGTGGGACAGGCTGCTCAGCAAAGGAGCTAGCCAGATTCAGTTCAGGCTGTTGCCTGAAAGGCAGTTTAATTTCTGAGGTATTGTCATTTTCAGAAATCAAGAGGGGAATCTTATTTTAAGATCCCTCCTTGCAATACTCACCATGCTTATATTTGCTTTAATTCATATTGAAGACTATTTAAGAGGCTTACAGCATATGCTCACTGCTGTGTTGACAAAGTAAGGACTTTTTTTATGATTTATATAATTTCTTTTACAAATAGTGTTGCAAATCCAAAATTGGTAAGTAAAGTTTATATGTTAATAATATTGATACCTTATAATAGTTTTGGTAGCAGTTCCCTCTGTCATAATGTCATCACTTTAATCATTTAATTTATTGATGTAGAAATGAGATGTAGAAGTATGCCCTCAGTATATTTAATAGTACTAATTAATATTTTTTTATTTAGTCTAGCAGACCTGATGCCAAAAGTAAAAGTGCAAGCTGTTGAGACTGTTGAAGGTTGTACACATGAGGTGAGCACCATGAGAGCATTTATTTTATTATGTATACAGATATTTTATATGAATTTCTTGTCTCTCACCTTTGAGTTACAACTTTTCAGTCATGTTTCTTAATCTTTTTACTGTATGATTATGTTTTTTGTTTTGGTATTTTTGTACTCTACATTTCAACACTGACTTTCATCTGCAATTTTCCATCATTATATGTGAATACTTACTGAATGCTCATAATGATTTTGTTCTCTATAAAAGTGAAAATGCCCTTGTTAAGTGCTCAAATTCTAAATTAGATTGTACAGGAGACTTGTGGTTCTGCATATTTGTGGGTGTTTCCTGTCTGGGCCTAGGGGACGTGGTGGGGGCCGGGAGCTATGGGGAACTTGCTGGCTCCCAACCCTCATGGTGAGTTAGAGCTGTGGTGAGTTTGGTAGTTGCGAGTGACTCACTGCCGCTCCTGGTAACTCCAGTGAGTTTCCCATGGCTGTCAGGAGCCATAGTGAGTTCCCTACAGCTCCCAGCCCTTTCAGTGAATTTGGGAGCCACAGGGATCTCACTGGGGCGGGGGGGGAAACGTGGCCCCAGTATTCATGGGTTTCACCATTTTAAGTGGGTGCCCGGAATGTATCCACCGTGAATGGTGATCCATTTCAATGATACAGTGCTTACTCAACCCACTTTTGTTCTTAAACTTGTAAGAAACCAGCTGACGATAGAAACTATAGATGTAATAGTGTATCTGGCTAAACGATTAACCAATAAGCGAATGCTTATTGGTTAATGCTACCAGCTACATGCACCCACTTTCCTTCCCACGGCTCTGCATTTATAGTATTTTGGGGGCCAGCACTCAGTCAGGCTGGCTCAGTCCTGGCTCACACCAGATCCAGTGGCTACCCCCAGTGCTGCTCTGCATTTAAAGGACTTTGAGAGCTGGTGGGCAGGTATGCTGTCTCGGTCCTGGCTTGTGCTGGCTCCCGTCGCTCTAGCTCTGCATTTAAAGGATTTTGAAAGAGCCAGCAGGCCAGCATGCTGTATTAGTCCTAGCTCACTCTGAGTACTGGCAATGACCCCTGCTATGGCTTTGCATTGAAAATAGATCCCAAAATCATTCAAGTCTCCAACAGTGCATGATGATACTAGGGATGTAAGAGATTAATTGACTAACCGATGATCTTAAGCTTATCAGTTGTGGTTAAACTCTTTTGCCCTGTCAGCACGCTTCAGCTCCTGGCTGCTGGCCAGGCTTCTGGGAGCCGACTGCATACTGCACAGCCTGCAGCAGCAGCCATTCTCTGCAAGCGGGACCAGCAGCTGAAAGCCAGTGCACAGTAAGAGTTTGGCGAGCCAGCTATGCAGTGGGCTCTGCAGTATAAGCCTTATACTGCACAGCCTACAGTGCATATAACCGCTAGGATTTTTAACTGTTACTTTTTAAAAATCTTTTTATCATTTCTAGATGATACTACAGAATAGTACAGGATATAGAAAGAATTTGTCAACTCAGCATAGACCTACGTAAGGCTTTTGTAGAAAATAGTATTGTGTTACATGCATGATAGGCAGAAGGTGCGAAAAACTAGTCTGTTTTCACTTATCAGAGGGGTAGCCATGTTAGTCTGGATCTGCAAAAGCGACAAGGAGTCTATAATGTACCACAGGACTCCTTGTCTGTTTTCACTATTCATCTTGTGTCATTAATGTAACTCTATCAGTGGGAACAAAGGGAGATGAGAGGTGGGAACCAGCTCCTCACAAGCACCGGATCCTATGGAGCCACCTCCTCCCAAGCTGGCTATCCACACATACTGGCTCCCACAGAATTGCTTTCCCTTCCTTAGGGATGTAAGCAACTAATCGACTAGTTGACTATCAGGAAGAGGCAGCCAGTGGGGAGAAGAAGGGTCCTGGGGGGAGCCGGCTTAAAAGCCGTTTCCCTCAGCTTTGTGGGAGGGGGCAGGGGCACAGCAGCGGCGTTCCAACTTTGAAATGTATAAGAGCCCCAGCAGGGGCTTTTGTGCATTTCAGTGTTTGAAATGCACAAGAATCCCTGATGGGGATTTTGTACATGTCAAAGGCGGAACTCCATGCTAGTCCTTATCGACTAGTCGATGGAAAGCCCATCGACTAGTTGATTAGTTCATTAATCAAAATGTAACATCCCTATCCTCCCCGCACCCCTTCCATCCCCCCTCCCCCGGCACGCTGCTGTCTCTATAACATAGAGCAGTGTGAGGATGGAGCAGGCGGGATGCCAGCGCAGCCTCTGTCAGCAGTTTGGAGTGGGCAGGTCTTCCTCTGGGGCAGTACTTCTTCTGCAAGCATGTGAGACAATAAATCGCATTTTGATGGACAGGTCTGTGACTCTGGGAAATGTGGATGACATAGTGGCTGATTTTGCTGTAAAGGGCTTTCCTAGCTGTGTTGGGGCAATAGATGGGGAGTACATCCCCATCCATTATTGCTCCATCTCACCTTTCCTCTGAGTACATCAACCGTATGGAGTGCTTCTCCACGGTGCTTCTGGTGCTTGTGGATCACCGTGGACATTTCACAAACATAATTATGGGATGGTCTGGAAAGGTTTATGTTGCACGCATCTCCAGGAACAGTGGCTTGTACAGGAAGCTGAATGCTGGGATTTTATAGTGGGAGATGTGTAAATGCCCATAGCAATCCTAGGTGATGTAGCCTATTCCTTGCAGCTCTGGCTCATGAAGCCTTACATAGGCCACCTGGACAGCAGAAAGGAGTGGTTCAGCAACAAGTTAAGTCTCTTCTGAATGGTTGTTGAACATGCCTTTGGCAGATTGAAAGGGAGATGGCGGTGTCTCTGTGGCAGGCTGGACTTTTTAAAGGATCATATCCCCAAAGTGATGGTGGCGGCTGCATGCTGTTGCTTACATAATTTCTGAGAGAGTAAGGATGAAGTTTTTGCTTGTGGGTGGAGCACAGAGGCACAGTGCTTCGACACACGCTTTGAGCAGCCACACACTCATATTGTCAGAGGAATGCATAGGATGGCCATCAGTATCAGGCAGGCTCTGAGGAGCCACATTGACAATGAGGAGGGCTGACATTTCTGAGAGTTGGATTTGCTTCCCTGCTTCTGAGCTAGGCATTCCCATAGAACCAAAGGGTTACGGCCAGATCGCTTGGTGTGGGTTTAACAGAAAATAAAAACTCCTGGAAACATGCGTCTTTGTCTTTGAAAACCTCACACTGTGCTAAAGTCCAGCTGTCACTGCTGTTTTCACAGGGAGTTGAGTATAAGCATCCCCGCAATCATTGTTACTTGAGAACACTTGCTCATTGCTGGGCACACAGGTTGTCACCAGATTTGCCCTCATCTCCTGGCCCTCTTCAATCTCTTCACCAACTTGTGTCTATGTGTCCTGGAGACTTCTGGCTCTTTTCTTTGAGAACTATCCACAGTGTCCTGGGCTTTGGTTGTGGAGTCGCTACCTAGGATTCTCTCCAGTTCTCTATGAAATCAGCGTGTTTTGAGTGTAGCATCAGACCTGCTATTTGCTGCCTTTGCTTTCTGGTAGGCCTGCTGGAGTTCTTTGATCTTGGCTCCACATTGCAGGGTGACTTGCTCATGCCCCTTCTCACAGAGCTAAAGAACTGTGACTGTAAGTGTCTCAGCTTCTATGGGTCACTCACAGCTGTGATTGTACCAATTCTCCTCCCCCCTCCGCCCCCGCCAACCGATTAAATCCAAAAGCCCTGCATTACTTCAAGCAGGAGAATGTTTGGATTGATAGCCACCACCTCTGTTTCCTTGAGTAGCTTTTTGTTTGTTTGTTTTTGTTTTTAAAGCTTTCTAAAACATTTTCCCACTGTTTGTGTTTCATATATGTATGTCAGGTTGCACTTCCTGCAAATGAAGACTTTGTAGCCCTCAAGCCAAGAAGTGGAAAAGCTGCAAAGGTACGTGATGCATTTAAAAGAAAAAAAATTGTAGCCTGTAGCCCTTAAGTAGGTATATGGGGAGAAATGGGCCCTACCAGTAGCAGGAAAGTAAATGGAAGTGGAAGTCTTTAAAAACTGGTCTGTGTCCCGAATGAGTAGATGAATGTTTGTCTTTGATGTAATTTTGATTGGAGCTAGGTAGAGAGATTGCTCTGGTTTGATTTCTACCACTCATTTCAGTCGCTCCAATAGTATAAATGGATTTGTTCTGATTTTTTGTAACAGACCCCATACAAAATCTTACCATATAAGGGCCTAGATCTGCTGTTTTATATGAATTAAGGATCTGGTTGAGACACTCAAACTTAAATATCAAAATAAGTTCATCTTAAAACCCTCTTATGCTATTTTCAAGTGGAATGAGATGGTAACTAGTTACAAAATTTCATTTGCTCGCTAGGTCAATCTGGAAAACAAAATTAAGATATGAAGGATGTTTTAATTTTTTTTTTTCTTTTTAGGAATATCCATTCATTCTTGATGCTTTTCAAAGAGAAGCCATTCTTTGTGTGGATAATAATCAGTCCGTTTTAGTGTCGGCTCATACATCAGCTGGCAAGACTGTGTGTGCAGAGTAAGTAATTTTATGGTAATTTTAGTAAGAGTAGTGTGGTGGTCCTTTGGCTGAACTATATGTTAGACTCAAAAGGAAAAGTAAACTGTCTCCTTCTGTTAATGTTATTGATGTAGGATGAAAGGAAAATACTTGTTGCAACACATATTTAAATAGGAACAGCCATACTGAATTAAAACAATGATTCATATAACCCCGTATCCATCTTGTCTTCCCACCGTTATCAGTGCCAGGTGCTTCAGAGGGACCAGCCCTGGCAGTCGCCAAGTGATCGATCCCATATGTCAACTCACAAGTTTCTGGCAATCAGAGTCAAGAGATGCCCCATACCATCTTGTCTAGTAGCCATAGACAAACCTTTCCTCTATTTCCTGGTTCTTTTTTAAACCCTGTTACAATTTTGGCCTTCCCAGCATTCCTGGCATCTCATTCCTCATTGACTGACTTTAGAAAATCACGTGCTTTTTCTGTCCCTAGGCTATAATTCATAATAAAATCATTGTGGGTGTGGGCTTTTTTTGTTTTTTTGTGTTTTTTAGTGAGAGAGAGAAAGAGAGGTGTTGGTTTGACTTAATTATAGGCCAATGTCTACTATTATTCAACCGTAGAAAGTGTATGTGGACATAGGAAGCCATTCTATAAGTTTCCCCCCTATATTTTCATTTTGGAATAAGAGCTTCTACCCTTAGCTAGAGAGAGCACCTCTTGAGATAAAACACTAGCTCAGCCTTTGTTCACGTTTAATACTTTCTCTCATGATTTTTTTCTTTATGAAATGTCTATAATGTCAGGTCACTACTGTTTAACTTATTTAAGTCATCCAATTTGCCAGTTATAACTTACGATGTTTCTGGGCAATTATAGATAAATTCTACCAGCTTGGAATAAATTGAAGCTGGTAACCAATAAATGAAAGGCTTTCTATTTTGTTACCATTTTTCTTTTTTCGATTTTACTTTTCATGGAAGGTTCTGGAAGGGTAGAAAGATGTAAATGTGTCTCATGTACTTTAATGGTATATTGTAGGTATGCAATTGCCTTGGCTTTGCGGGAGAAACAGCGTGTGATATTTACCAGTCCCATTAAAGCTCTGAGTAACCAGAAGTATCGTGAGATGTATGAAGAATTTCAGGATGTTGGTTTGATGACTGGAGATGTCACCATTAATCCTACAGCTTCTTGTCTTGTAATGACAACAGAGGTATATTTAAATAGTTAATATTTAGTCCTTTTACTTTTCCTTGTCCCTATTGGAGTATTTTTGGTCCATGCTGTTAAGGGCTGAAATAGAAATAGTTTTATGTTTAAAAAAAAACCAAAAACACAGCATTTTATGTTCCCTCTGCCATCACAGCTTCCCCTGCCTTCAATTTAGTCTCTAATTATTGAGTGGGGAAATTAACTACAGATTGGATCGCCCTGGTCTGGTACCCTTGGGACCTGAGCGACCCTGGGGACCAGGGAGTTTTCTGGTTAATTCTCCTCTGCTGGCTATTCTGCTGCTGGCTCCTCTCTTTGGGGTTCCCCACCCTGCTGCTGTCCTGCTAATGCTGTCCAGCTACAGTGCCCCACTGCCGCTCACCTGCTGCTGGTGATTCCCCTGCCAGGCTGCCCTGACACAGCCAGCTCTGCAGCCACTGCCTGCCCCTCTGCCAACAGGGATTCTCCTGCTAGGGCCACCTGGCCACACAAGCCCCTGTTACCCAGAGCTTCCCATGATTCTCTTTCCAGGGCTGCCAGTCTGGGCTTGCTGCAGCTGGGGATTTCCTGGCTAGGGCTGGGAATTCCTGGCCCAGCCAGGACTCTCTAGCCCATGTGTCTCCAAGCTGGCTCCGATTCTTAGTAACATCTATGGCCTTTCCAGACCACAGGTCTTGCCGGATCAGAGTCCCAGATTTGGGAAGTTCAACCTGTACTTTGAAATGATTTTTGCATTCACATTTTAAAGATGTCTCAGGAACTGCACAGCCTTAGGAAATTTCTGGAAAGCAGTGCCTATTAGGGCTGCATGTTTTTCCTTTCTAAAGTATGGCTTTTTTTAGAACTAGATTGTAAAAGAGCGATGTAGCCCCAAATATTACAGTTTCTTCCTTTTCTCAGCTAGCTGCAGATTAATGGTAATGTTTCCGTATTTACTGTTAGTAAACATTAGGTAGTTTTTTATTCTAGACGTATGATCCTTCAGTCTTTTTCATGGCCAGTCAAGTCATTAAGAATTTACTTCAGTAGTATCTCTCATGCTTCACTGTGATTCCAGTAGTGGATTCACATCCCTGTTGTTTCTTTTGTCTGGGGAAGTCCGGATTGCTTCTTATTGTGTAAAGATTACGCATTTCCAGCTTGCAGCAGCAGCAGCTTTGTGTTTTTCTGAAGCCCGTCCCCCCACTTAAAGCAAGGGGACACTTTTTTCAAGTAGGGGCTCACCACAAACAAAGGTTGAGAAACACTGGTCTAGACTATGTTGACGCATGGATCTTACCAGGAAGCTCCTGTTTCCCTTAGTGGTGTCGTCTAATTGGGTCTTTCAGGAAGAACATCTCAGTTCACCTTGTTGTTTTATTCACAGGAGACAGCCTAATTTTGTCCTGACGTGCTCTGTGGAAGTGTAGGGAAATTTTATCTTAGTCCAAAAAGCCCTCTGCTCTGAAATGGCTTTCTCTGTGAGCATCTAATCTGTGTACATATACTACATCCATGTACTTTTTTTTAGGTTAATTATTATATGTGGCCTTTCAACCTCTCCTCTTTTTCTATGGAGTGCAATTGGGTACATTCTAACCATGTAAGTCAGCAAACAGTTCTTCTGTTTTCAGAGAAGTCACAAGATTCCTCAAAGGTCAATCTTCCCACTTGTTAAAATACCATTTGCAATGGCTTTTTTGACATGGTGTGGACAGGTTTGATGGACTCTTCTTTTGAGACCTTTGAAGATTCCGTCTGTCATTAAAGACAGTATTTTTAATCAGTTATATCTGCAAGAAAAGTGAGTGTTGTATACTCTAATAGCTGATTTCTTGTCACCATATTTTACAGGTATTAAGTAATCCAGGCTTATATAAAAATGGTGGTTTGAATTCCACCTGACTCAGGTTATTACTCTCCTGATGGTCTTTCTTTCCAAAATTTCATTATCACCTGGGGAAAATTAGGAGTCCATACCTTAGATGTTGAGGACTTAGTTTTTATTTGGGGAGGACTAAAGCACTTAAATTTAGCAAGAATATGTATAGCTTTTGTGAATCCATTTTTTTAAAGGAATCCTACTTCCATTCATCTTCTGCATCAGGAAATAAGTTGAGTACTTTGATATATTATATGCTAGCTTGGATGTCAGTTTCTCTGGACCTTATGACTCCCCCACTGTGGCTAAGACAGCATTGATTGCAAGTTTTCTAAGCTGTCAACATTACATAGTCTGCAGAACACAGATCTGCAATTCACTGTACACATTTACACAGCACTGCTCCCTCAGCTTGGCATCTAGGTCTGATGTTTATTCTGGGAGACCAATACTGTACCTTCTGTTGAGTGAAAAATTATCAGTCTACCTTCCTGCGGGAGTTGTACTGTTCAATAGATTCCTACAAGTGGGAATAAGTAGAAATCACTTCAAAGAAGTAATTAGTTTTTAGTAGAGAAACTTGAATGGGAAGATCTCTTAGACTTTACAGTATTTCCCCTTAACATAGGAATTGTGGCATCTTTTGGGTCAGTGAAGGTTTAAAAGAACATTCAGCTGAATTGCTCCTGAAATCTAATGGTAACATGCAATCAAGTGGAGAATCGGAGTAATGATGATAAATTCAGCCCTATGTTTCTTCACTGTATCTCAGAGGGAACAGGTTCAGATCATATTGCTGAGTTAGATGATTGTAAAGCATATCTTATAATTATTGCTGGGAGCAGCTTGATACTGATTAGGTACTTTTCTTAGAACCTATATCTAAGTGTGTAGTTTTTTAGTTGCAAATTAAGGTTACATATTAGCATGTGAATATGAACCAGACATCTCTATGAGAAACTTTCTTAAAGAGGTCCTTGAAAGCAAAAGCTGTTAATTATTACTTCTGAATGTACATGATCTCTAAGTGCTAGATGCATCACTTGCACCCTTTTATTTTCTTCAGATTTTGAGAAGTATGCTCTACAGAGGTTCTGAGGTTATGCGAGAAGTTGCTTGGGTTATATTTGATGAAATACATTATATGAGAGACTCAGGTATGGTGTACAATTTCTCTGAAATAAGTAGTATATTTTTCCTTTCCATCTGTAGAGCCCTGCATTGACACAAAAATGTAGATCCACGTCTGCTAGGATCAGCCTGTGATCCCATCTGACATCTGCTAGTCATCTTTTACCTCTATCCTAGGGTTTCCCAACCTATGGGTCGGGACCCAAATATGTGTTGTCATTACATTTCAAAAGGGTTGCCAGGTGTCTCCCCAGGTGGCTCTGCCCCTCTATCTCCCCACATTTTTGAATTGCCTTGAGTCACCAAGTCTTCCTGAATTGTCAAAATGGGTCCCCATCTGGAAAAGATTGGGAACTGCTGCTGTATCCCCATCTGCACCTGCAGTAGCAAGCCATTTTGAGGGATCAGAGATAGGAGAGCCAAGGGTGGGGGCAGGGTTCTGTAGGGAAGAAGCAGTGCAAAGGCAGGGATTTTGAGGGTAAGGGATGGAGCGGGCTCTCAAAGGGGCAGTGTGGAGGAGGATTTGGGAAGTGTCACATCGCATGCTGCTTATTTAGTGTCTTAAGGCCAGTTGAAAGTAAATGGAGGAAAGTGCCTTTAAATAAATAAGTGAAGAACTTTTGTAGCTGGCTTGAGTTTGTTGCTTCTGTCCACATTAAGGGAAAAAAATTCAGAAACAGAGTTCCCAAGCCACGCAATAATAGATTGGAAGATTTCAAAGATTTGGGAGTGATTATGTTGCATGTTTAGGTAAAACCACCCTCCTTTACCACAAACATACCTTCCTTCCTCCACTCCTCCCTCTGCCAAAGAGGAGGCAAATCAAGTCTGCAGGAGGCTGCCTGCCCTCCCCCTGGCAAAGAAATGTGGGACTAAATTCCTTGCAAGCCAGAGACACTGAGCCTAACTTTCCCACATTAACTGGTGAGCAGGGCTTAGGCAGCTGGTGCTCCTTTTGGGTGTGCTCTGTCAGAGGACTACAGAGAAGTCAGGGCCAAGGAGGCTTCTGGGAATCCCATATACTGATGCTCCATGCCACCAAGAGGAGCCCCTGCTCACTGACTGCCATGCCCAGAGCCTGCAGGCAGCTTGCGCTAAGAGGGGTAAAGAAGGGGACAGCACACTCTGGAGACGCTCCAAGAATACTTGCAGAGGGGCTGCACCCACTCACGGGGGAACTCAGAGCTGCTGCTGCCCATATCCATCAGCATGAGGGGCAGATTTGGGTGACACCCTCCCTAAGCAGGAGCTGGAAAAAGAGGAGGGTCAGAGTAGGGATGTATGCAACCAGTCAGCTACCCGACAACTATGTGCTTAGCGGGTAGTTGAATAGTGACTCAACTAGTCGTTTCCCACCCTTGCTGTCTTTATCAGAGAGGCATTTGGGGGGCAGCAGGAGCCGATGGTGGGGGGGATTTGGCTTAAAAGCTGGTTCCCCTCCAGCACTGTCTCCACAGAGGGACGGGGAGGCAGGGCATGGTGGGGACACCAGTCATGAGCTGGAAATCAGCTGATTCCCGGCTCACACTTGGTCCCTCAGCTACACCTCTGCCTTTTAAATGTATTAAGAGCTTAGAAGCTCTTAATACATTTAAAAGGCAGAGCTGCAGCAGGGTTAGCTCCTGGGGCCAGGAACTAACCCCGCTGTGGCTTTGTAGTCGTGTCCCGTCCCGTTCCTCCCTCTCCCCCATGGGCTATGTCTAGACTGCAGCCTTTTTCCGCAAAAGCTTATGCAAATGAAGCGCAGAGTAGAATATTGCTGTGCTTCATTTGCATAATTAATTAGCAGCTGTTTTTGCGCAAGAGCCGTACTTCCTGAAAAAATGAGTACAGGTTCTTTCGAAAAAGGTTTTGGTCTTGGTTTTTTTGGAAAGAATCCCATCTAGACTGCGGTTTCACTTTAGAAAAGCCCTTTTTTGAAACCGCAATTGGACACAAATATGCAAATGAGATGCCGGATCTTTAAATCTGTGGTTCATTTGCACTTTCAGTCAGGCTCATTTACATTCCTCTTTCAACAGAGGAATGTAGTCTAGACAAGCCTTTAGAGCTAAATAAATAAATAACCTCTACTTCTATATTTAGAGCCCTGCGTCCGTTAAATCTGCATCCACTCCACTATCTGCAAAAATGGTTTGCAAACGAAAATGATGTGGTCCATTGATATGAACCAAATATCTGCAGATTCACCGGGCTCTACTCATCTGTGTCATGGCTCACTTGCTCCTGCCTCTACTCAAGTCCATAAACAGCTCAGATTTTTTTTATTGGGAAAACACCTAATACCATTTACTTACAATCTTGATTCCCACCATCTTGTATGCTGGATAGCATTACATCTACGCAGTGGGGGAGTCACAGGGAAGAAAGGTGCAGGGGTGTGTTGCCTGCTTCCTTGCTGTGCCTGTTGTACCATCTGCCTAATTAGCCTCTTGTGCTTCTTGGCCCATCAGTTAGGCACAGCTTTTCTTAATGTTCTGCTCTGGAGTAATTTAGAGCTTCAATGACCAGTTTGATTACCCTCGGAACTCAGTAAGTTCTGTTAACAAGCACTGTGTCACCATCCCATGCCCCTGTAACCTTATCTAACTTTTTTGCTGGGTTCAGGCCAAAGTTGTAAGTAGAACAAGAACAAATATTGATATTTCCGTCAGATCATTGTTTGAATCAATATCCCTTTTCCTTCAGGAGTGGGCTTGCTGGTGAGACTGAGTTGCAGAAAGTGTGAGACGGTGTTGCATAAATGCATAAATAGATTTGTGCATTAATGTCTGCATTTCCTTTGGGAAGGAAGAAGTCATCTTTTGATTTCTGTATATTCTTCTGTGCTCCAGCTTCTGAGCTGAGGCGAGGGGAGGAAGGGAAGTTTGTGGGGCCTTCATACAATTTGTCATCTGCATCTTCTGTTTTCAGAACGTGGTGTGGTTTGGGAGGAGACCATTATTTTGCTACCTGACAATGTTCACTATGTGTTTCTTTCTGCCACTATTCCGAATGCCCGCCAGTTTGCTGAGTGGATTTGCCATCTTCATAAACAGGTTTGGAATTATTGTTGGTGGGGTCTAATCCACAAGATCTCCATCTGAAAAGTGGACTATCTAATAAGTGTGTGGAAGCCCTATACCTAGATGGGTTATGGTGTTTTCACAGTTTAAATTAGAGATGTCAACTTAAAATTGGCACACCATTTTGACTATATGAAAACAAATCTACTGTTTTGTAAAACAATATAAATAAGTGATTATATATTTTAAATCTCAATGGTGGGAGTTGTTCTAAACAAACAGTATGCTCCCCAGTAGTTTTTGCATACAAAACAGAGCAGAACAGAGACCATAAACAACAAGAATGTTTGGATGGGAAGGACAGTGAAAATAGAAAATTATAGTACTGGTATTTTTCCAGTTATCTAAAGAACAAAATGTGGAAAAACATTGTGAAATATGAGTTGGACTTAAAATGCTTAGTTTCAACAGCCCAGTTATAGTAACTGAGGGTATGTCTGCATAGCAGGGCTAAAGTTGAATTAAGCTACACAACTTCAGCTATGTCATGTGTATAGCTTAAGTCGAAATAGCTTAATTCGGCTTTTGGCAATGTCTACCCAGCAGGAAGTCAAAGGAAGAACACTCTTCCTTTGACCTTCCCTTAGGCCTCGTGAAATGAGGGTTACAGGAGTTGGAGTAAGAAGTCCTCCAGCTCCATGTTGTCATATATAGCATGTCATATATAGCCATTTGGAGTCCACGGGTGGGGAGCACAGACTCCAAATGGCTGCTTGCCACCCTGGGCCCAGCTGACTGCCGCTCCCGCCGGGCCCACCTGAGCCATGCTCAGCTGGGCCCTGGTGGGAGCACCACTCAGTTGGGAGCAGCGCAGTGTGTCACAGACGGG
>JANRFK010004149.1:29963672-29983662 GCA_030068395.1 Apalone spinifera
GATCATTTTCTGAAACATATCTATAGTGTTAAATGAGGAATTACTGTATTTCAATTGTACAAACCAGTTAACTTTAAGAGGTCACTTTCTTTAGCTGAGTATGTAGGCTGACTTTCCAATTTTTAGCATTACTTTTTATAATGTAACCTTTAAAATAGTTAACAGCAATATTTGATATTGTTTACAAAACCAACATGTTGGCATTTGCAGGAATTTTTTTTTCTTATGTATAGATGTTTCCTTTTTTAGATGAAGAAAAAAAGATGGTTGAAGAAGTATTTAATAATGCAATTGACTGTCTGTCTGATGAAGACAAAAAGCTCCCTCAGGTGAGTGAGGAGGTTGCATAAGAATAATTCTTTGAGGGATGTCTCTGTGCGTGCTCCACTGCAGGTGTCTTGGTGCCCTTGCGCTTATATTCGGAACTTTATAGCAGCAATATCCCCCCGGGTGCCTATGCAAATGCCATACCCTACCTTAGAGAGCCCCAGCAGACTGGCTACACCCTCAAGCTTGGCTCCACTCTTTTCCAGAGAGAGTAAATATGAGGAGGAAATCTTTCTCTCCTTGCCAAGCCATCCTCCCAGCTGCAGCAACAGCAGCAGCAGAGCCAATCCTAGATGTGGTAACCATTCTCATGGTTCCCTCCCATTCCAGTCTTACAGTCGTGGCAAGAATGGGATCTGTAGGGGCCCCTTAGCGCACATATCACAGCACCACAAGTGACAGCCTCAGTACCTAAACCCCTGCATCTACCAGGTCAAACACTACTCAGGAGGAGATAGAAGATCTTGAGGAGACTCAGGAGGATGATACCTTACCTCCATCACACATTTTCTGATCCTCTCCTGACGAGTCTATAATGCTCCCTCCACCTACAGTAGGTGATGACTTGAAGTCTTTTCACCCTATGTAAGAAGGTGGCCTATTCCCTGGATGTTAGCCTTGTGGAAGTACCTGACATGCAACACAAATTGACTGACATACTCCAGGCATCAGCGTCGTCCAAAATAGCTCTGCTAGTCAATGAGGCCATATTGGATCCAGTAAAGATGCTTGGCAGACTCTAACCTCCATTTCTCCAGTCTCCGAGATGGCGGACAGAAAGTACTATGTTCCTGCTGAAGGGGCAGAGTATCTGTTTACCCTCCGAGCTCTAGAGTCAATTGTGGTGGACATAGTCTATACCAGGGATAAACAAACCCAATTTAAGTCCATGCCATATGACAAGAACTGGAAGAAGCTGAACATCCTGGGTCAAAAATTGTATTTGTTCGCATCTCCAGATACAAATAGCTAATTATTCAGCATTGCTGGCAAAATATACTTACCACCGCTTCAAGAAAATGAAAACATTTATTGAGCATCTGCCAGAGAAGTACAAAACTTCATTCATATCCAACGTAGATGAAGGGGTCCTCATAGCCATGATCGCACTGCAGGCTTCACTGGATGCGGTGGACACATTCTTGCTTGCAATGTCAGTGGTCATGCATAAGGCCTCCGAGCTGCACCTGTATTGGTTTCCTAAGGAGGTGCAGAATACGGTTGAGGACCTCTCCTTTGAGGGGCAGAAGTTATTTTCTACCACAATAGACACTTCTTTACATATGCTCAAGATTTACGAGTCATGCTCAAGACCTTGGGCATGTATGTCCCTCAACCTAAAAAGAAGCTAAATCGCCTCTACACTCCACGAGGTAGAGGAGCTTTGACCTCCGACGCTGTAAGAAGCAACAGAAATGCAGGCAACCTCAAGAACAACCTGCCGTGCCTCAGTCCTCCAATGGTAGACAGACCTTTTGAGCATCTGATCAAGGGTTCAACATTGTTTCTGCCAGCCAACCAGTACTACTTTAGCTTACAGACCTTCTACCATGCCTGGTCTCAAATTACAACTGATAGATGAGCTCTAGAAGTAATCGCAAAAGGCTTCATGATTCCCTTCCTGGTCTTCCCTCCAGCCCTCTGCCCTGTCCCTCTTCAGGGACCCCTCTCACGAGACTCTGCTCCAACAAGAGATTCACAAGCTACTCCAGATGGGAGGCAATAGAACTGATACCATTACTTTAGAGGGGAAAGGTCTTTTATTCCAGATACTTTCAAATTCAAAAGATCAGGAGGTTGGAGACCCATCTTGGACTTAGAGAGGCTGAACAGGTATCTAAAATAGCGAGGCTTTTATCATGGTAACATGGGCAAGGATAATTCCATCATTGGAAAAAGGAAACTGGACGTCCTTCCTTGACCTACAGCAGGGGTGGCAACCCATTCTGGGCAAAGAGCCAAGATAGCAGTGGATCCAGTGCAAAGAGCCAGGGAAAAGTTGTCGAGCAAAAAAAAAAAAAAAGGGGGGGGGTGGAGAGGGTGAAGGGGGTCTGCCCCTTTAAGAAACTATTTAAATATGTTTTGAGGCTTTTTGGCCACATCAGGCTCCTGCCGCCATCTTTATTTCTGCAGCTTTCATGGCTGCACTGGATGGCTCCCCTGTCCAGGTCAGCACAGGGAGCTGGGAGGAGAGGGCTGTTTTTGGGAGTGCGGGGGCAGCTTTAGAGCCATGGGGGTACTTCGCAAGCCGCACCTGGGGGGAGGAAGAGCTGCATGCGGCTCGCGAGCCTCAGGTTGGCCATGGCTGACCTACAGGATGTATGCTTTCACCTAGCGATTTGACTGTCTCACACAGAAAATTTCCTTAGTGCTGGTCCTTCAGAGTAAACCTATCGGTACTGAGTCTTGCCCTTTGCCCTATCTTCAATGCCCAGAGTTTTTTCAAAACCTTTGCAGTGGCTGTAGCTCATCTCAGAAAATCAGGGATAATAATCTTCCCTTATCTAGACGACTGCCTCATAGTCACTCATACCGAGCAGAGGACCCTGGAGTCCACTTCAAAGACAAATTATTCAACACACTACGCCTACAGAAAAATACCCAAAAGTCACATCTTACTCTATCACAGAAGTTAGAATTCATAGCACAACATTCGACTGCATATAAGCTCAAGCCAGACTACCAGCACAACACTTCCACTTACTGGCCACATTAGCTCAAACAGGTATAGATAGTCCCATAATCTCGGCCAGACAATGCTTACAACCAGTGCTTTTTCTGTTTAAAAAATAAAAATGCTGGTACTCCAGGGAAAAAATTGTTGAGCTCTGACTAGAGGTGCCGGTACTGCGTTTGGAGGTGCTGGTAGCGTGTACTGGGCAGTGCCGTCACTGCTTACAACTACTTGGACGCATGTCCTCAAAACATATGTGGTCCCCTACTCCAGATTACACATGCAGTGCCTTCAAGTATGGCGCCACACAAACACCACTTACACAAGTTGAGCTCTACAAACAGGGTGAAAGAATATGCAGGCATCCCTTTTTTAACAAACTAACCACAGACGCTTCTCTGGAGGGCTGAGGTGCGCATGTGAGTGACTACAGCACTCATGGAAGATAGACCTCTCCAAATTCGGGTTTACACATCAGTGTCCTAGAACTCTGCACAGTAAGAAAAGCATACAAGTATTTTCTTCCCCTAATTCATGGCAAGTTAGTGAGAATACTCACGGACAACACAGCTTTTATATAAAATGCCAAGGTGGGGCCAGGACATACCATCTTTGCAAAGAAGCAACAGCTTTGTGGCGCTCGCTGGTGCATCCACCGTCGGATGATTATATCAGCAGTATATCTCCCAAGCCAGCAAAATCTTATCGCAGACCACCTCAGTCAAATATTCCACCACAAACATGAGGGGGAGATCCACTCCTAAGCGCTACATACCATCTTCCAGTGGTGAGGTTATGTGGACATAGACTTATTTACCACATTCCACAACACAAAATTCCCTCAAGTACTGTGCTAGAGCGAGACTGGGAAAGAACTCAGTGAGAGATGCCATCATAATCACAACCTCCTCTACGCCTTCCTGCCTCTTCCCTTCCTCAACAAAGTCAAAGAATATACAACAAGACAGAGCTAGAATCATTCTGGTAGCGCTCCCATGGCCCAGGCAGACCTGGTTTCCTTATCTGTCTCGGTTATCAGCTGTTCCTTCGATTCCTCTTCCATAGTGGCAAACGTACTGTCTCAGGACCAGGGTCATGTTCTTCATCCTGACATCCACAAGCTCCATCTCAAGGACTAACTTCCCTAGGGTTGACTCCACGTGGAGGTGCTACCAGAATGACGTGTACTCAATTTTCTAGGTAACTTAACTGACTTTTTAATAAGGTGTACATCTCCAAATGAGTGGAAAACCTTTTTTAATCTACATTTGCTCAAATGCACTGAATGATATTGATCCTCTACTCTTTATCAAATTTTGCATTTGCAATTTTGTAAAGTTGAGTTAACAGAGCAGCTGCACACAGATTTATAGAACAATGGTTGTATCTTTACAATTACAAATATAAACATATAAAAACTGAGTTTGTAAAATACTGTAAAAAGAATACATTTGTAACAATTGCTTAAAATAATGTATTCATATTTTTTTATTAAAAATCTCCTGAAAGTCCCTAGCCTACATGAAGCCATTGAGGCAATACAGGAAGCTTTTGACTTCTGTTTACTTTATTATGTGTCTTCATAAGGATCTCTGTTGAAAAATCTTGGTGTACATAACCAGTAAACATGCTCACAAATTTTTTCTATCATTTATACTACTTTCTCTTCCTCAAAACCTAAGAAAGATGCTACTCTCTATTATGAACTACTAGTATGCAGAGTTACAGCTTTCAAAGTAGACCCATTTTTACATTTATAAGAACAGCTGACAGAACAATAGAAAGATTGATTTTTATTTTTTTAATTCCCTTTAACTTACATAACTTCTCTTTACACCTCTTCTTTCCTGGTCTTAAAAAATCAGTTTTGTTCTGAAACTATCAATGGGGAAAGTTCAGCCTTTGAGTTTTTGTGAAAGTTGAGAGCAATTGAAAATGGACATTCAGAATGGGGAAAAAATTGAAACTATTTTGCAGCCTTAACTTTAGCATGTGTGTTATATACAGTAAAACTCCAGTGGTCTGGCATCCAGTGGTCCGGCACTCCCGGGTTCCAGATAGTGCCGGACCATCAGAAGTGCTCCGGGCAGCCAGACAATTGGAGCTGCTCTGCCCCCGGATTCCCTGATTCAGCCGCTGCTGAAACTGACCTGCGGCTGACTTGGGGAAGCCAGGGGCAGAGCAGCTCCTCCCCCAGCCCCCGAGTCAGCCGTTGGTCAGTTTCAGTAGCTGCTGACTTGGGGACGCCTGGGGCAGAGCAGCTGTGGCGCTGCTGGGTTGGTCCTGCAGCGCCAAGAAGCGCATCCCCCCACTCCACCCCAGACACCTCATAGCCCCCCCCTTCCGATAGTCCGGCATATCTGCTAATCCGGCACCGCCTGGATCCTAAAGGTGCTGGATTATCGGAAGTTTACTGTATGTTCTCGATATACACACAGAGATATAGATACGACACTTATTACAATGTAATTCTATGCATGGGATATGAGGGAGGTTGATATTTTGTCTGTTGTAGACAATGACACCAAATCCTTAAAGAATAGTTGGATCAGTTTTTGGGTAGAAACAAAAAAGTTGATGATTTTTGACACTGAAGCTGAACAAAACATGTTCTAATTTATAAAGCTAGCCAAGTGAGTATATTTGCTTAAAAATAATTTTGGACTCTTAGATTTGATTAAAATAATTTAAATTGTTCAGAATTTGAACTATATAGTGTTTGCAAACAGAACATTTTGCTTTCAGAGAACAAGATAATTCGAGATTATACATTTATGATCAAATGGTAGCCAAACAAAGCCTTTTTTTATATGTGTTTGAAGACATTGGTTTACCAAAAATGCCGCATGTGGGTAGGGAAAACGATTAGAGAAGCTTTTCAAATTTTAAAAATTTAGAATGTGATTAGCAGTAAGAAAATGTTGAATGATGTTCAGCATGTTGAAGAACTCATAATGAATGTCCTTGAACAAAGCTTTGAGTGTTCAGAATGTTGACAAACTAAGGGATCTGATTTGCTGACATTGACAGCGATTATAGTCTTCAATTTTTTTTATTTGCTAGTCTGAATATATGTATTCATCAATTCAGCAGTCCTATTTTCCTTCTCCTTTGGAAGCAATAGGTAAGGTGCTACTTGGGCATACTGGCAGGGTGAAGTTCGTTTCACTGGATACTATTCATGACTTTGGGAATATCTGTTTCCATTGACTTGGAGTGTAAATTATCAAAACATCCCATATGTTCTCATTCTACTTGGATACATAAACACATCCATTTCCAGTGAGTGCTCAAGGACCACAAGAATGTAGAGCCTTCTGTTTTTTTCCAAAGTCACTTATATACTCTTTCACAGTGAATTCAGAGAATTTTCCTGGTTAACTTTGAATGGCTAGATGCTAGTAGGTCTTGTGGCTCAGAGACTTCTCTTAAGTGATCTGTGGTGTGAGACCAAGAAGCTAAAACAGACCTGTCTTTTGACCACTCTTTATTGGGGGTGAATGTTTGACTTATTAAAGGTCTGTCTCTCTTTGTACTTAAAATTGTTAAATGCTTTACACACAGCTGTTATCTTTTTGTTTTAAAAGTATATCAATATAGACGTTTGTTTACTCTTTACCTTCACAGGTTGAGCATGTGCTTCCTCTTTTGAAGCGAGGAATTGGCATCCATCATGGTGGTTTGCTCCCAATTTTAAAGGAAACAATTGAAATTCTTTTTTCTGAAGGATTGATAAAGGTATATAGTTAATATCTCTATACTTAAGTGCAATTCTGAGTTTATTTTTCATAATTATTTTAGCTTTGTCTAACTTGAAAATGTACAGTAGTGCATCATGGGGCAGTAGAACCTCAGAGATACAAACGTACTCATCTAATCGACATCCTGTAAAACCAGAAGTCCTCAGTCAGGTGGCTGCTGCTGCACAGACTTTAAAAAACAAAAAAAAGCAGCAAATACTATACTGCATCAGTGCTTCAGCCACTAGAGTGTTGGGGCTGCCACTGGAGGGAGAAGGGGGCCTTAAGGCAGAGGTGAGAGTCTTGGGGCTTCTGATCTTTGGGAGCACAGGGGCTCTTTAGATCCAGGAGAGCACAAGGGCTTGAGACCTGCAGCTCTGCTCCTGGTTTCTGTGGAGGGTGGGTTACGGGGGATTGGAGCGCTCCATTCCCAGTTGTGGGAGGAGGCAGGGATTAGTTGTGTTGGTAATACTGGTTTCAGCATCAGAGTCCCCTTCCCCTCCCCCGTGCTAAAGTTGTGAGCCCTAATGCTCAATATAAGATTGTCGTCAAAGGAAAATTGCACATCTTCAAAAGAGAGGTTGGAACCTTATATTCATAACTCTGCTGAATACTAAAAACCATGTACCTAACAGGGATACTAGTTTTATGGTCCATTACAACAACTTGTTAACCCACCTTGCTTCCTACAAACTCTTCATTGTCCAACAACTTCAAAAGTATTAATTGTCCATTTCATTTTAAGCTCTCACAACATGTTTGAGTCTCTTATGCTTAACAATCCATTCCAACGATAAGCAAAAGCTTATAGGTTAATACTATAGACTACATGCATTTCTTCCCCCATGTCCCCGCCAGTAAATTTTTTTTTTTAGCAGGCTGGCCAGCAGCCCGGCTCAGTCCTGGCTTGTCGTGGGTCCGGGACCTACCCTACTGTGGTGCTGCATTTAAAGTGTATTATGAGCTGGGCAAGCAGACAGCTCAGCTCAGTTCCAGCTTGCGCTGGGTCTGGGAGCTGACTCCCTGCCCCCAGACGAGGGCTGATGCCACCCCATGCTGCTGCCTCTTTATCAGAGGCAGCAGCACAGGGTGACAGGCTTCTGATCCACGAGGAGAGCTGGTTTTTAAGCTGGCTCCTCTCGCAGACCAGCTGCTGCCTCTGATAGAGGCAACAGCATGGGATTGCAGGGGGCTCCTTGGGAGTGAGGTGCACTGGCTGCTGACCCCTCCTGGGACTATAGAATAGTTGAGTAACCTATAAGAATTCGTGAGGTTACTCGACTATTCAATTAACTGATATTTAACATCCCTAGTTCCATCTTGTATTTATCTTATACTCTAGTTTCCTTCTCCAGATCTGAAAAAGAGCTCTCTGAAGCTTGAAAGTTTGTCCCTTCTACCAACAAAAGTTGATCCAGTAAAAGATATTTCTTCACATACATTGTTTGATTCATTTTCTAGGACTAGCAAATCTACAGCAAAACTGGAAACACATTATTTAATACTTTTGTAGCTGATCGTCTATATACTCCGCACTCATACTAGGTTTATTGTATGCAGAGCTCAGCTCTCAGTATTGAGATTTAATTAAAATAAAAGCCTTAAAATGAATAGTGCTTTCAAGGAATGAAAATAGTTGCTACTACTGTGGGGTGGAGAGTAGAAATATTCCCAGCAGGAATCACAACTACATACAGGTTGGACCTCCCTGGTCTGGTGCTCTCAGAACCTGACCAGTCACGAATGAGGAAATTTACTGGGTCGGGGGAGGTCTTCTGCTGCCCCACCCTGTAGCTGGCTCCACTCCAGCCCCTCTGCTACTGGGCTGTGGCCCCGCTGCCACAGGGCTTGGGCTTGGATGCCTTTTGCTGGCTGGGGCTCCCCATCTCCATCCTGCTGCTTCCCCACTCAGCTGGGCTCCCCAGCAACGGGGCTCACTAGCTGCTTGTGGCCTTGTTTCTGCCATGTCCTGCCGGGGCTCCCTAGAGGCATGGCTTGCTGGCTGCCGCTACAAACCACCAGTGGCCCTGCTTTTGCTGCGCCCCACAGGGGCTCACTGGCTTTGCTGCTGCCCTGCTTAGCCTTGGCTCCCTGGGGTTGGGGCTCCCTGGCCACTGCTAACCCCTCTGTTGCCAGCCCAGGCTGCGGATCCCGGCTGCTGGCCTCTGCCCTGCTCTCACTCCCGGCCACTGAAGCTCTCTGGTCCAACAGCATCATGACCATGGGTGTTGCAGGTCCACTGTCCTGGATTTAAGAGGCTCAACCTGTACCCACATATATTGTAATTGTGATTTTTTATGAACAATATTCTAAGCGCTTGTTGAAGGCATTGCTTGTAATTCACTAATTTGTGTTTATTTTTCATTACTGAAATACCATTGCTGACTTTCTGGGTTAAAATAATGTGTTTAAATTTAAATCAATTTTCATATAATTGATCTGCAGTAATTTTGGCAAAGTTGTGATAAAGTTTGAAAGATTAAAAAATATATTTTGCGAGAACAGTGAAAGAAAGAATTGTCTGTGCTCTCATTTTAGTCATATGATTTTCTTTTCCCCCCTCATCTGTCTTTTTTTCGTACCCCTTCCCTGTACATTTAAATTCTCAGCTTGATCAAGAGATTTAAGTAAATAGAGACCTTCCTGGTGCATTAATGTAAACAAAAAACCCTGTTGGGAGCTGAGGTGACTAAATGATCAGAGTCTGGGTCAAAACGATAAGTCTTACTAACAGAATAGTTTAGAATGACTACTAACTTCATGGTGTTCAGTATTTAATGCAAGGTTCATCTCTTAGACTTTTGCTTTTTGTCCAGTTTACATGTGCATACATAGACGTTATTTAATATGTTTCTCCTGCGGGGGGAGAGATTGTTCTTGTTCCAGATTTTAATACTCTGAATATGTTCCTATTGCCAGGTAAGGAAGGGGGACAGAAGTATCATAAATACCTAAATAAGGTACTGGAAGTGTTAAGAAAAATAATGACAGCATTTTATCTAATGTAATGCACAGTTCAAGTGAATAAATGTTTGCATTTTCAGGCATGTATTGTACATTGTAAATCTGATTAAAATGTGGGAAAGTCTTAAGTAACTACTTCTAACCATTTATATGTTATCAAATTAAAAATTCTTATTTTATAGTTTAATATTCTATTTATTTAGGCTTTATTTGCAACTGAGACCTTTGCTATGGGAATTAATATGCCGGCTAGGACAGTGCTGTTCACAAGTGCCCGCAAATTTGATGGGAAAGATTTCAGATGGGTAAGTGCAGTTCAGCATACAGTGATGAATAATTGTGATTTTAGTTGTTTAAATTTATATTGAAGATAGTTTTGAGAAATGAATTTTTTAGAGATGCTTTATCCACTGCAGTAAAAATACATACTTCAAAGCTCTATTTTGTTCATAATCAATGCAATTTTTAAATAATTTGCAGTTTATATTAAAATGTTCATATCTGTAACTGCACTCTTTAAAACTCCAGGTTTATTATAGGGTATGCATAAAGATGCACTTCACATTAGTAAAAATAGCAAAAAGGTACCCAAACACAGGCTTGATCTATATGTCTAAAAACTTTGAAAAATTCTACACAATCTGTCAGAATTTTCCCCAGCAAATCATTGATTGTTTTCCCCATTCCTATGAAAAATCTCAGAAAGTAGTTTTCTAAAATCTAATGCAAAATCTAGTAGTTATTAGGCACTAGGTGACACTCTCCACTACAATTTGAGTTGATCAAGATGGAAATACAGTGTTTGCTATTATCAGCATACCAAAGACACTTGGGGTTTATACTTTTTCACTAACCTCTTCCTCTCCCAGTAGCCCCCTGATATATTTGGTGCATAACCGCCTATCCCCTCAAACAAACAAACAAAACCACCACTGACATCTAAAGGCTTTCCTGTGCAAGGTCACTCGAAGGTTTTTCCATATTATCTAAAAGTGGATTAGATAAATTGTATTAAACCCGTATGTGGACTCGCATTCAAAATCAAAGTGCTTTTAATTTTTTTAGTTTCAACGAAATTTAGGTAATTTAAATTCTGAATGAGACCTTCCACACAGAGTTGTAATGCAGTTTAACTAATCCACTTTTATTTCACACTTTTGTAAATTTTGCCTAATTAACTATACATTTTCTAGCATAGACTAAACCATAGTGCTTTAGGGCTTGCCTACATGATAGGGATTTTAATGTGTAGTCAACTATATGATCAACCGATAAACCTTAATCTTATCAACTGCGTGCATCCCCCTCCCCACTTCCTGCCTTTGTATCGGAAGCAGTGGGGGGAGAGGAGCTGGTGCGCATGAGGAGTGGCTTTAAGCATGTTCCCCATGAGTACCAAATCAGCCTGCCTCTCCCCCCTGTGCTGTTGCCTTGGATAAAGAGGCAGCATTGTGGAGGTGAGGGGGGTAGGTTGGGGCCAATACACACAGGCAGCTGGCTTTCAAGTCCGTTCCCCATGGGTATTGCTTCTACAGACCCATCTGCCCCCTCTCTTGCTGCCTCCTACAGAGGCAGGGGGTGGGGCAGGCATGAGCAGGTGCTGCCTGCCCCATCCCCCATGCTGCTCCCTCTATTAGAGGCAGCAGCACGGGGGGAGGGGCAGTAGGGGAGGCTGCCACAAAGCAGCCTCTGTCTGTAGCAGGCCTGACCTCCCTGTGGAAAAGGCTGCTTCACATCCTAGGGAGCAGCCTTTGTCTGCAGCGTCCCTGGGACCACCGCAGGCAGAGGCTCCTTTGCAGCAGCAGTCCCTATCCGCAGGGGTTCCGAGGTCCCTGGGGACAGAGGCAGTCATGCAGGGCGGTAGGCAGCCAATCTGCATGGGGAGCTGGCTTTTAAACTGGCTCCACTCATGAACCAGGTTTGTCTGCCATTCTGTGTTCCTGCCTCTGCTACAGAGGCAGCAGCACAGGGTGGCAGGGGGCTCGCGGGGAGTGGGGCTGGGGGAGGACTGTCTTCTGGCCCCATCTCTGAGGACTATTGAATAGTGATTACATGACTAAGATTTCATGTGGTTATGTGACTAATTACATGGTATCCAACATCCCTACTATATGACCCTGCAACATGGACAATAGAAGTGATTCGCAGTACGAACTGAAATGTTGAGCTGCAGTTACAGCACGTCACTTTACTGTATACTGAAACTCACGTCCCCCACCACCACCTTTTCCTCCTCCTCCCCGGGAGGCATTATAGACAAGCCCTTAGTCGTGGACTTGTGGGCTTCTTCACAATGAAAAGTTCACATCTGTTATGACCACTCTTTCGTATTTAGTAATGCAATTCTTGGTCACTGTAACGTGCAACTGGATCAATGTGCCGCTGCCTGATTTCTATCGCTTAAATTACAACAAGAATTAAGGGTGGTTTTGGGGGTTTTGTTCTTCTAGATCTCGTCAGGTGAATATATTCAGATGTCTGGTCGTGCAGGACGTCGAGGTATGGATGACAGAGGAATAGTAATTCTTATGGTGGATGAGAAAATGAGTCCAACAATTGGCAAACAACTTCTTAAGGTATGCTGAACATTATGATTATTTAAATACAGTGGATATGAAAGGTGAATAGAATTAAATGTGATGCATTTGAAAAGTTTCCTTGCATGAAACTCTTATTTTCTCTTCAAATGCACTGGTGGCACAAAGAATCCTGCAGCACCTAATCCCAGATAGTTAATACTGACTAATAATGGCCTACGAGAGAAGCATTAGGAATAAGTTCAGTATTTCAGAAGTTGCATTTGACTGACACATCATTAATTTTAGTAGCCTGTAAAATATTTCTTGCTTTAAAAAAAAAAAAAGCCATAAACTTTGACTTATCAAAAACAGTCCAAATCTTTGAGCATTTTCTTATCATAAACATTTGTCAAGCTTATTTCTTAAACTCAGAAGCAGGAGAATGTCAGCTGTAATATAGATAATATTGTTTATCCAGAGCATTTGTTTGACCAGTGGATAGTTAATTGTTTGACACAAACATGTTTTAATAAAATGAAATGTGTATAGTGCAGTTGGAGAACTTTCAAGTAGTAAAAATTAAACAATCCTGTATTTATATATTTTGTCTCATTCCAAAACATTTTATAAATTCAAACTATTATACCAATTATAATTATACCAATTGCGTACAAATTGCTTCATCCACTATGGAAATACAGCCATTACTAGGGTAAAGTACAGCAGTTTAATAGTGAGCAGCAACATTAATTTAAGCAGGAACTAAAGATTCTTTCTAAATTAAATGGCAATTACCACAGCTGTGATGTAGTCAAGGCACCAGTATTACTATGTATTCTACAAAGAGCATTGTGGTGGTGTTTAATGAACTCCTGTAATCTGGCCTTCTGTTTTGTCTCATGAAAGTTGAAAATCGTAGCATAATTATAGGAAGAAAATAACTAATATATATAGTAGCCCAGTGTCTGTGTGTCTGTAACACTGAAATGCTGGCTGTTCCCTCTGGGCGGCCTCTGCTGCCTGGAGAGTGCGGGGCCCAAACAGCTGCTGGTGCCGCTTGCTCCCCCGCAGCGCCCCGGTTGAGTGGTGCAGAAGTCAGCCGAGTGCCACGGTGGGAGGGGAAGGGGGGCAGGGTGGTGACGTGCAGCATAACAGCGGCTCCAGGCCCCGCCCCCTAGCTGTGAATGTCACTGCCCCTCCTCCCTTCGCCTCCTGCTGTGGTGCTTGGCTGACTTCTGCGCTGCTCAGCCAGGCCGCCGCGTGGGAGCAAGCGACACAAGTGACCATTTGGGCCCCACGCTCCCCATGCAGCACGGGGAGTGAGGAGCCCAAACAGCCATTTGGGCTCCATGGTCCCCCGAGTGAGAGGCAGGAAGGGGAGGAGAAGTGAAAGAGAGAGACAGAGAGAGAGGCAGGAGGTGGAGGAGAGCTGAGAGAGAGGTGGAATGAGAGACCGGAGGCTCAGGAGAGAAGACTGACGTGGAGGAGAGACCTGAAAATCCTGTCTTATGACGGGCTAATTGGCTAGTTGTATAATAATAAAGAATATGTTTATGTAAGTACACTAGAAAGACTTGAGTGGATCACTTTTTAGCAACCACTTGTTCATGGGGAAAATTGCACGTATTGAAAAATTGAAAGAAAATGTTCTTATTTATTTTAAAATGTGGCCAGATAAAATATTCAGTATTTTGCTTTCTTTGTTGTTTGTGTATGGAATGTTCAGAGCTGTAGTGCCAAGCTGTAGGTGGTGTACCATTGGCAGCATCTGGCTGCTTGGCAGAATCTTGATTTATTCAGTTGGCAGCTCAGGGCTTGTTCATCCTGCAGGCAACCTAGAAATGTCTAGTCTTCTTTTGTTTAATTTTATTTTAATTCATGTGTTATTACTCCAGCAAACTATCACTGATTTTTCTATCCATCACACACACATGATCTTTTGTGTATCTCTGTGCAGTTAATTAAAAGGGCTCAACTGAGTGTTCCTACATAACGTGGGGTGACGGGAGTTACTAGAGGTATATAAAATTAGTGGTACCGAAAAAATAAATTAGATACTTCTATTTATTTTTTGCCATAAAGGAAGGAACAGACATTCAATTGAATTGAATGCAACCTATTTAAAACTGATAGAAGGAAATATTTTTCTTTACATAAAGAATATCTGCAGAACAGTTTGATACAAAATGTCATTGGGGCCAAGAGGATAGTATGCAGGGAGGTGTTAATTTTAATAAAATGGTGTGGATATGGAGATTATCTGAACTTAAATTAGCTAAGAAAAAATATGTATGTATCTCCCTGAATCATGAAGGGTCAAGCACCGTAGGATTAGAAAATATTCTTTCCTCATGGCCAGATTATTCCTTTATTTCTCCTTTTTGGTTTTTCTTGTTCCTACCTCTGAAGAATCTGGTATAAATTATTGTTAGAGATACAGAACTGACTAGAGCACTGATCTGATCCCATAAGGCACTTACGTTCATAAACATGTTTCCTCACATGTATGATTTTTAAATTGGACTAAACAACAAAACTTGTAAATGTGCTCTAATGAATTAGAACAGGATATGGGAATAGGGATTCTGGTTTTTAATTTCATAACCCTATTGGGCAAGTATGATTATTCAGGGTACTAACATATCTGGTCTATTAAAATAATTTGGTTTTATTGTGACATCTCTGCTGTAACAGTAACAATATAAAGGAAAAACTCAAAAAATGAATGAGTTGTCCCAATTTTGGATCTGGGGGTTCATGTAACTGTACTGAGGGGTTTCCTGTTTTTTGCTTCCAGTATTTTCCAATATCTGTTCTATCTAACTGCTCAGGAATTTGTACTCTAGTCTTTGCTGTCTGGCAAGGATTAAAACCTATGATTAAGGCTACAGCACAAATTCTTTTGAAAACACAGAACAGATGATTTTGTCTGAAGTGGGGATTTATTGCATCCCCTTACTGTACACAGTTGCCACTGAAGGTGAGGAGAATGCTGTTCTCCTTCCCATTCCCTAAATCAGTGATAGCAGAGTGTAGTCAGTTCTTGGATAGTATATGGTAATTGTTTAACAGTATACAGCAAAACAGTGTGGCAGTATAGCCCAAGAAGGGAAAGATATATGCTATTTGTTTAGACTGTGTAGTGAATTTTCTGAGGCAACATGGACATGAATTGGACTTTGGGTAGAACATTATGACTGACATCTTTTCTCTTATGAAAATATAGTGGAGTCTTCAATGTCCTTGATTTTTTCCATTCCACCTAAAACAGTACACTTGCATTTTTTTTCTATTTTAACAGTGTTTACGAAGGAATAACATTTGTATTTTTTCTCCTTACTCCTGATTCTGAGTGATAAATAAGAATTTTCTGTGTTTGACCTTGCTCTTGTGATGCAACCATATTAGAGATCAAAAGACTTCAAGTGCGGCATAAACAGCAAGAGCAGAATCATTCCAGCTGCACACTGTCCATTTATAAACATCAGCTGAACATGTCAACTTAATTGCAGCCTTGAAGCCTGGTTTGATGCAAAGCTCATTCAGCTATAAACCAAGTATCCACTTGTGTGGGCATCATTTGTAAAATGTACCAGACCCTAATTTGCTAGATGACTTGACCTTCCAGTCAGAGGCTGACATGAATTACATGGTGGCAGGGCTACTGGGGGCAGTTAAGTGTAACCTTTCTACTGGTTTATGTATAAATTGATAAAATTAAAAATTATTTCACTTTGCTGGGAAGAATACTTACATCTTGAAATCATCAACCTCTCTTTTGTACTTTTTAACCTGTAGTTCAGTTCAGAGAGGTTTGTTGTTGTTTCAGCAGAGGTTAAGGCAATCCATAGCCTATTGAAGTTCTGTGTGTGTCCCACGAGACATTTTGTTTACCATTGACCACGTGCAGGCTTGTAGATTCCATGAGTTTCCAGCCGCTTGGTTTTTTTCCTATTGGTATTAATGAAGTGACACACACAAAGCAAAGGTATATGGAATGAGGTGTGTTCTGATTGCATTGACTGCTAGAGCCATGTGCTCCCTCTGTACCCAGTCAGAGTACTGCTATAGTTCAATTGGCACACCCTACAAATTCCAGGTACACAAGTGCAGATAGCAAAATTACCCTGTCCCAAAAGATGGTCTTGTTTATGACAATGTTATGGTCCGTTGAAATGAAGGGCTACTCATGGAGTCCTTGAACTAGCTTAGGTTGCCCATCATAAGTGTTCAGTCATAAAACTGTAAGTTACTTGTATGCCTATTTGAAATGACAACATTCAGAAGCTCTTGTTTAACAGTTTTTCTTATAACAAGCAGCAAATGTTAAGCATTGCATTCAATCTTCTTAGTATATACTTCCATTTGGACCCCCAAGATAAAATTTAAATTTAACACTTTTTATTTTGTAACTTCTGAAAAATGACTTCACTTTATATTAAAAGTTCAGTGTGAAAATGTTCTCGAAACATGATTTGAGAACTTCTGGAAATCAGTCAGAAGGTTAGGGGTGTATTGTATGAGTGGGTTAGTGAGGTTTTGTGGCAATGTGCAGGAGGTTAAGACTAGGTGATCACAAATAGTCCCTTTTGACTGATGTCTGAGTCAGTCCAGATAAAGTTAGAAATGTGAGTGACTGTTTCTTCTATTTGTTTGTATTAAGATAAAGTCTAGGAGCCCCATGTGGGAAGCACTATATAAACTGTGACAGACCCAGACCAGCTGGCTGCCACACTCGAATGGAGGGCTCTGGGTGAATGATTTCCTCTTTGAGTAAATGGGGCTGAGCCTAGTGCAGCATAATCAATCAGGCACGTGGGGCCAATTAAAAGCTTGCCTGAAGCAGCAGGCTAATCAGGGCACTTGCAGCCCATTAAGGCCTGCTGAGGCTTGTTTATAAGCCTTCCTTATTACACTGAGGACTGCAGTGAGACAGAGTGCTGTGGAGGAGCAAGATAGACTTGCACAGGTACCAGAGGAAAAGTACTTCGAGTGATCATTTGGGGAAGTGGCCCAGGGAAGACTGGGAGTAAAAGAAACCCTATCTGTTGCCACTGCCTTTGGGTCCCTGGGCCAGAACCTGGAGTAGTGGATGGACTTGGATTTCCCCCAATTGTCCCCACACCATTATAGAGTTTGCCCCTGAAAGGGGAGACCAGGACTGCAGAGGGGTTTTTACACAAACTGAGTATGGCTCAGTAGGCTGTGACCCTTGCCTCTAGAAAAAATGAGGCTGCGCAGAGGGCCTCAGCAAGCCCCTGAAGCAAACATTATTCGTCAGAAGCACAGGACTTTCAGGGCACAGCCAGAGCTTTGCCACAGAACAGACAGTCCCTGCCCCAAAGAGCTTACAGACTGAGTAAAAGGCAGGAGATAACATGGGACAGTTTGAGGAGACAATATTAGTGTAAATTATGCTAATCTCTATCCTTTTAAAGTAGAGAAGTGAAGATTATTAAGCCCAATTTCTTACATTTTCCCCCCTTTGCTCCCTATTATTTATTTGGGGGAAGGAGATGGCTGGGCGATGGCAGCCATAGATTATCTATCTCTACTACACACTTCCTTTTTAAGTCCAAGATATAACCAACCACAATGGATGTGCGTAAGATCAAACATCCACGTACAGTGTTAATTCCAGCCCTGTGTGTTCATGCTATACATTGACTTGACTTTATATCTAATAAAGAAAATATTTTAACCTACCTGAGGTGGGAATTAAAATTATGTATTTTTTGGGATTGTAATTAAATGGATAAATGCATTATGGGTAAAATACTGGAATTGCAAGAGACTTGTGGAGCAAGAGAGTCTGTGAATAAGTAGTAATGACATGTCATTAAAGGATACTAGAGATGTGAATGTTGGTTTAACTATTGACTTCCTGGATGTTTACTTTGATAGGAATTACTTGACCAATCTTTACTTTTTAATGGCGATGAAGTCTCTGAGGAGAGAGAGAGAGAAATTTGCCCAAATGTATAACACTGTTTTAGATTCTGATTATAAACAGTATTTTCTCACTAGTATGATCAATATTTTGTCAATTCTAATAAGTATTATGATTTACTCATTGATACTCAAATTCTTCTTAATGTATTAGTTTGAATTATAATATATTATAAGGAATGGTTAGAATGGAATTGAACATTCTCAAGTGCCTGTTTCATAGTTCCCATAGCAACTATGTTGCTGTTCAGCAAATTTATCAAATAGATACTGATACTAGTTGGCAGAAAATGTTATCTTCAAATATGAATGCAAAAACGCGACTCCTATGTGAAATTTTTAGTTACAACTTCCAGAATTAAGCTATGGAAAGCTGATCAGTAGCAATCTACAGTGGTATAATGCGCAGTTAACACTCTTTTGGAGGAAACAAATTTCTCCCTTTAAATCAGAGGTGAGGAACCTCAGAGCTGGGGGTCTTGTGCCCCCCCCCCCCACCATGCCTGGATCTGACCCCCAAGTCTCAGCCCTCCCCCAGCATTGAGGAGCCTGCTCTAGCCCTTCTACTGCCACATCAGTATGGGTGGTGGGTTGTGTGATGTGGTTGGTTTTTTGGGGGGGTTTTTTGCTTCCCATTTGTGTGCAGCCCCCGTCTGATTTTTCTCTGTAGCAGTGGTTCCTGACCCCCAAAAAAGTTCCTTATATCTTGATATCATGGTATTGGACAGATATGGCCTACTAGTTTTTTTGGTTTTCACTTTATTTTCCTTTCACAAATAAATCCCTTTAACTGTATTGCTTTTTGTCATTTCCAGTCATTTTATCTGTTTTTAGCCATTGAATATTTTTCATCAAATCCTAATTCCCCAGGTGCATTGCTCGCCCCGGCCCTTCATGATTGCCTCCTATGCAGCACCGGGCCTCAGGCCGGGTAGCCTGGGTTCCTCCTGCCTGAGCCTCCCCAGTCCTGTCCCCTTCAGGGAGCCTTCTTCCCTGGCCATCAGGTCTTAACTGCTCTCTCCTCCAGAGTAGCAGGCAGGCCCCTGTCTCCTCCCAGGAGCTGTTCTTATAGCCCTCAGCTGGGCTCTCCTCCTTCCAGCTCCTTGGCCCCTTAAAGGGCCAGGGCAGGGCAACACCTTGCCATAGAATATATATGTTTAAAGATGCTAATGGAGACACTACATTATTTTATACAAATAAATCATTCTCATGATTATATAAATCATTCTCCTATAAATGAGGATCAATTGTATAAGATAGGGGTGGGCAATAATTTTTGATGGGGGGGCTATTCCAAGATTTGGGGGAGGGCCACACTCTTCCATGATATTAATGGAGGAGATGCGGGGTCTGAGATGGAGGTTTGGTGCAGGAGGGAGACTGGAGTCTGGGAGGGAGTTGGGATTAGGCAGGTGGTTGTGACCTAGGGCAGGGGCCTGGAGTGCAAGGGTTTGGGATGTGATCTAGGGTAGGAGGGAATTGTGATCTGGGGCAGGAGACTGGGGTGCCAGATTTGGGAGGGGATATGGATGCAAGAGGGGGACAGAGGGTTTGGGTATGTTGGGGACAGGGGGAGAGTTGGGGCAGAAAAGGGCTGAACTGCCAGAAACAGGCTGTGGCCAAAAGACTTACTTGTCAGCTGCCAAACTTGCCTGCCTGCCTTCAGAGCTTAAAATATTTCCCAGCCAGCCTGCCTGGCCATGTGCTTCATGAATAACTCAGCCCAGGAAAGGGGGCATAATTCTTCTTAACTGCCTGTTATTTTAAACAAGCAGCTCCCATTGGCATGGAAATGTGCTGGGGACTCCTAAAACTCT
>JANRFK010004149.1:29998343-30042565 GCA_030068395.1 Apalone spinifera
GGATTTTAATTGTTTGGAGGTGGCAAGCTGATTTGAGGGATGCATGGGTGGAGCAGAGGGAGAGCGCATGGACTGGCGGGTGAAGCTAGCAGACATGTAGTGGGGAATGTGTGGAGACATATCCTCCCCCCACAGAGTGCTGCTAGAAAGGGGTGCCCACTGGCCTATTTGGAGGATTTGAGGACTTGCACTTGGCCCCTTGGACCTGCCTGCTGCCCCTGGACAATTTAACCCCCCACCTCACCCATGGGGCCCCCGGCACCACCACAGGTAGCACAACTGTACTGGTGTACATCATAGTTTACATTGGAGCGTCTGTTGTGGCTATATACTTTGGTTCTGCTGTCAGATAAAAGGAATATTTCAGTGCAGTGCACTACTAGCAAGTAACACTGCTGTATATTATTCCAGACAAGTTGTAATTTTTTAAAATAAAATGACAGCATTAAGACTGACTGTGTAAAGCATGCTACTTTGCTTCAAATCATACCTGTGTCTTATGTAAATATAAGCCAGATATTTGTGCCCCTTACTCAATCATATGGCCCACAAGATGCCATTTCCCTTCCTTGTCTCCTCTCTCCCACAATAAATGCTATTATGCTGCAAAGATTTGTTGAAGGACCTCTGTTGTTTGTGGGAGGGGGGATATGACTTGCAAACCTGTAGATTAACTTTCTTTTGCAAACCTTTGCCGATATTAAATATTAACCCTGCTTGGTAGTATCATGCAAGCATCCGGTGCTGTAGTGTGAGCAATGCTGATTTGTTAACTTAAGCCTAGTCTCTCAGTGTCCAAACTAACACAAACTAACACCTTCTTAGGTAGTAGTGTTCTCCCCCAGTGGTGACTGTGTACATCACTTGTGGAACAACAGAGACTGCCTGACCAGCTAGCTGAATGCCGTTACTGACTGGATCGAATGTGATTCAGTTCTCTACCAGAAAAAGAGATACGGGATACTGAGAGAGTTAAGATTTTGGGAGATCTGAATTCCAAAATTGATGTCCGGAGGCCCTTCCCACTCTTAGACACTTCTCTGAGGAGTTACAGAAGGCTATATAATTTTGCAACAGCTAGCACAGGGGTGGGCAAAAGGGCCTCCGTGGGCTGGATCTGGCCCACCGAGTGGATTGATCCAGCCCATGGAGGCCCTGCCGCTCTCCTGCCCCCGGGCCAATTAGGGTCTTGGGGCAGGAGGAAGTGCACAAAGTTTCCTCTGCCCTGCCAGGAGCGTGCAATGCTTAGAATCACCACACACTCCTGGCGGGATGGGAGGAGACTTGTGCGCTCTCCCACCCCCAAGCCCTGATTGGCCTAGGGGCAGAAGGGGGAGCGTGCAAAGTCTCCTCCCACTGCCAGAGGCATGGGTGCCTAGGGGGAACCTTTGGGCAGAACAAAGACTTCACACACTCCCCTACCCCCAGACCAATCATGGTCTGTGGGTGGAGAAGCAGGGAAGTATCCTGGCCCCACCCTTTCCGCTTGATGTCCTGTCCTTTCCAGAGTGGTCCCGGGGCCAGTTCAAAAATTTCTGAAGTGGCCTCTGGCAAAAAAAATATTTCCCACCACTGAGCTAGCAGTTCCTACATTGCAGGGAAATGTTGAAGTTGCTTAAAACATGCCTTTACAAGCAATTCTGTACATGGCAGGTTTGGGATGGAGTTAAAAGGATGGATGTAAATAAATTGCAAAACCTTCATATAACGTGTGTTCATACATGGGAGACATATGCATATTAAAATATACTTCTAGTATTGGTTTCAGGATCGAAGTACTAAACTGGTAAAGTTTGGGGGGGCATGCCTCAAAATTTTTGAATGTAAAAGTTATTACCAGTATTTGAAGAATTGATATTTACTGATGCTGTCTTTCTCTCCACATTAGCCTAACTCTGGTGAACTGGACCCATTATACGTGGTTGAAGTCTTGTTACACTGTAGCAAAGAGAGTTTGAAAAATTCTGCTACTGAGGCTGCAAAGCCAGCAAAACCTGATGAGAAAGGAGAGATGCAGGTCGGTAGATCAATTTCTTTGTCAAATGTAAATACTATTCAAATATATTCTATATAGCGGGGATAGTTGACTAGCAATCTGGTTTGGGCCATAGTTCACCTGATGCTTTTGAATGGACCCCGCAATTTTTCTGTTGTATTTTTTTCCCCTCTGGAGTCTGTTCCTTGACTATACTTGATCATGAAATTTGGTCCTTGGCAGAAAGTAATTGATTACACTTGCTATATAGCATCTTTTAGAGTATATCATAAAAGCCTTCTCTAATGTTGAGAAAAGAGGGAAATTTTATTCTTTAAGGAAGAATGCCTTGGAGTTTGCCTTGGAGCTTCCCCTCCCCCCTACCCGGGAGCCTCCTGCTTGCTGTGCAGAGCAGGGAAGGGAGAGGAGAGTGTGCTAATTTCAGGGTGCGCACACACACCCATTTTCTATCTCCACAGAACAGATGGGGGGCACTGGGCTTGGGATGGAGGGAGTTTGCTGACTGCTTTTGAGAGTGGTGCAGGGCCAGGGCAAGGGTAAGCCTGCCTTAGTCCCACTGCATCACCACCCAGGAGCCATCTGAGGTAAGGAGTATCCAGCTGGAGCCAGAATCCTGAAACTCCTGCCCCAGTCATGAACCCCCTCCTGCACCCCAAAACCCTGTCCTAGACCTGAGCCCCTAAGACCCAAACTCCCTTACAGAGCCTGTATCCTGAACTCCCTGCCCCAAACTCAGCTCAGAGCCCCCCTCACACTCCAAATCCCTTAGCCCAGGACCAGAGCTATGTCCCGACCCTTTGCCCCTGCATGGTGAAAGGAGGGAGAATGGGTGGGGGAAGGAGGAAGGATGGAGTGAGCAAGGGTAGGGCCTCAGAGAAGGGGCACGAAGGAGGTGGGGCAAGAGTATTTGGGTCTGAGGTATATCCTGGATTGCACTTAAAAGGTTTCTAGTTGAAATTTTCAGTGTTCAAGGACAGCTATACATCTTGCTTTAAATGTAATGGAAGATGTGTAGCTGTAGGATGTGTGACTGAATTCCTTACTTTGAAAATCCCAAGCATTGTAGTTGACTTAATCATACAGTTCTACACATACTAATTTCATTTTGTGAGTTTTGTTCATCTTTGAATACCATGATCTTTTCATATTTTTGTTGTTTGTTCATTTCATAGAATCCTGGGGCTGGAAGAGACCTCAGGAGGTCATAGAGTCCAGCACTCTGCCCAAAGCAGGGCCAATCCCAACTAAATCATCCTGATCAGGGATTTAAAAACCTCTAGGGATGGAGAAGTTTAAATATGATTCTTCTTTTTATGAGCCTCTTAGCTTCACCAGCTCACTTTAACCTATCATTTCATTTTAAAAGCACACTTCTAGCTGTTTTCCGTTTTGTAATATAATAAAACATAATGCCTGATATTGAGATAAGAACCACAACTCAGAAAAATATCTAGCAAAATTTTATGGGAAATGTGCTTAAAAGTTCAAGATGACTTGGCAGTTTTCAGCCACATAAAATGGTATCAATCTTTTAATCTCAAGATTGCAGAGGTAGATGTTCAGCCTCCTGTTTGTTCTATGTCCTTGATCCCTTAGTCTACAAATTCTCATTAAACTGAAGATTTATTTTTTATTCCTCCATGTTTGTCTTGTTAGCACAGATTGCACCTCTGAAATCCGGAATTCTCTAGTCTTGCAACATCTGTGGTCCGGCATGACCATGGATGTTCCAAGGTCAGAGAGTCCTGGCACACTGCAGGAGGGGTGGGGGTTCAGGAGCCAGTTCTCATGGCTCAGTTGGGCTGTAAGGGGGGAGCCAGGAGCAGGTGCATGGCTCAGTTGGGCTGCAAAGTGGGGACAGACAGGGAGCTGGCACGTGGTTCATCTGTGCTGGGGGACAGGGTGAGGGAACCAGTGTGTAGCTGAGCTGGGCTGTAGGGGGAGGCAGGAACCTGCATGTGGCTCATCTGAGCTGCGGGTGAGGAGGCAGCAGGGACCTAGCACTTGGCTCAGTTGGGCTGGGGAGAGGCCGGGAGCTGGTGTGCGACTCAGCTGGACTGTGGGGGAGCCAGGAAGCCAGTGAGAGTGGCGGCCGGCAGTAGGAGGGGCCTCAAATGACCTTACCTGGTCCAGAAAAATCCCTCATTTGGGACCAGTTAGGTCATGAGGGTGCTGGACCAGGGAGGGCCAGTCTATACTCAGAAAGAATCATATGCTTATTTGTTTGCCAGAGAGGATTTCTTACATCAGCTGCTATTCTTACTACTGTATCTTTAACAGTTATACCAGGGCTACTCAACTTTGGAAGCCCTAGGGGCCACAATGATAACAGTGCATGCCGAGGGCCGCAACTTCAGTGTGGTTGGATATACATGCAAATATATACAAATAGCTTATTTCACACTGATGGGCATGAATATAGAGATTAAGGCAAGACTATACAACATGCAGGCCCCATTTAAGTTAGTTCTTCTGGTATTAAGAAAATGCAATATTTACCTGATTTCCACCCATATGACAGCACTTTTAATGAGCAATGACAGTCAAGGAATTTAACTACTAAAACACACATCAACAGAAGATCATTATAGTGACCACTTTTTTGTTTTGGCTTCACAATTTTAACAAATCAAACAAAAACTGCCAATACAGGACTGGAATTTACTGGAGTACAAGTACAATTAGTGTGAAGATTGTGTCTGCAAACTTTTCACCAGCTGTTTCATATCAGGCTTGTATACCATTGTAGCAGCATCGAGACAGTTGGTCAGATGTCTGTCAGTAAGAGAGGTGTGCAGTTTTGACTAGATGATTCCCATGGAGGAGAATGAACTTTCACAGACATATGTAGACCCAAAGCAAGTTAGCACTTTTTTGGCACATTTCAGTAATGCAGGGCACATGTCTTCCTGTAAGTAGGTCATCCAAAATGTTTGTGTCCTCTTCTTTATGCCTAGCTTTTAGAATACTATTGATTTGAAGTTCTGTCGTCTCTTCTTCAAATGTAACCCTCTCAACACCAAATCTCACTGCTGCAGATGAGACTGCCTAATTCCTCTCCCCCATCCCAAGCCGGGAGCCCCATCCTGGATTCCCAGCAGAGCTGACATTCCCACACAGGAGTCCGTCTCTTTGTGCGGGACAGAGGCAGGGCTGCCCGGCTGTGGTGATGGATCCAAGTATGGCCAATGTGAGTCAGTCAGCGCTTCTCAGGCTCTGCCCACAAAGCTAAGCAGCCAGCACTTCATACAATGCCCCGGTACTCCCAACACACCTTCCCTGGGGACTAGAAACGCTGACACCCTGTACCTGTCTGTTCCACCAGCACATCCGCTTGAGTCTTTCAGTCCTTACCCCACCAGAGACACCTCGCCATTGTGGAGCATGTTCCTAGTGAAGGCCATGTTCAAAGGATGCCACCCGTGGGCTGCGCGTTGAGCCCTGTGTAAACCACACCGCTCTTGGAAAGAGATGGCTAAACAAGAAACTTTAATAAGTTTTAAAAGCATAAATCCTGCTTTAAAGACCAGAATAGTTACTATATCACATATCTGCTTCCATAATAGCTTTGAAAATTGTTTGACCAATTCAGTATATTCTAATAGATTAGAAATAATATTAATCTGAGATGATACAATTGCTCAGTTGTATCATAAATTATCTGTGCTCATCTACAAAGACCTTTTTTGGGATATATCTATGCTGCAATTAAAAATCCTTGGCTGGCCTGTGCCAACTGATTTAGGATCATAGGGTTCAGATTGCAGGGCTGTTTAATTGCAATATAGATGTCCAACCTTGTACTAGAGTCTACGGCTCTAGGACCATGCAAGGTGGTTGCTTTCCGTTCCTTGTACGTTCAGTTCCTTGAGTTCCTCAGTGCAATCCCCTTCCCTAATTAATTCCCTTTTTGAAGTTTGCTCTTTTGAAATCAAGGACTCTAATGGCACATCTGTTTTTGTTTATCCTTCCATTTACTTTAAACTGAATTAACTCATGGTCAACCAAAGTTGTCCTCTGCAACCATTTTCTATGATTTTAGACTTCTGCACATAAATCTTAGATGTCATGAGAGGTTTGCAACCTTCACACCCAGCAGGTAATTCACTTTGTGTTTCTTCCCGTCAAACCTAGCTATCTGTATTTCTATTAATCAAATCCCCCATTACTGTACCCTCTCTTCTATTTAAGTGAGGCTGGGCTGGAGTGGCTCCCCCACTGCAGGTGGGAGCTGCTGCAGCCTGGCCAGAGCAGCCCTTGTCTGCAGCAGACTATACCGGGCTGGAGCCACTCCCTGCCCGTGGCAGATGGGGAGCTGCTTCAGGCCCCATTGGTTGATTGGAGCTGGTAATCATCACCTATTCATCTCTCTTCATATGGGACTCATTCCAAACCCCTAATAATTTTTGTTGTCCTTTTCTGAACCTTTTCCAATGCCAGTATATTTTTTTGAGATGAGGCGACCACATCTGTTGGCAGTATTCAAGATGTGGAAGTACCATGGTTTTATATAGCAGCGCAATAAGATATTCTCTGTCTTATTCACTGTCCCTTTTTTAATGATTCATAACGTTCTGTTTGCTTTGTTGACTGCCGCTGCACACTGAGTGGATGTTTTCAGTTCTATTAGTTCTTCACTTTAATCTGATGAAGTGCATCATAAAATATTCAGGAATCTGATAGAAGAGGTATCTGAGCCTTTAGCTATTATCTTTGAAAAATCATGGAAGTCAGGAGAAATTCCAGAATACTGGAAAAGGGTAAATATCATGCCCTTCTATAAAAAGGGAAATAAGAACAACGCAGGAAACTACAGACCAGTCAGTTTAACTTCTGTGCCAGGAAAGATAATGGAGCAAGCAATTAAGGAATCCATCTGCAAACATCTGGGAAGATAAGGTGATAGGTAACAGCTATCATGGATTTGGAAGGAACAAATATCAAACTAATTTGATAGCTTTGATAGGATATCAAGCCTTGTGGACAAGGGAGAAGTGGTGGAAGTGGTATACCTAGACTTTAGTAAGGTATTTGACATGGTCTCGCTTGACCACCTTATGAATAAACTATGGCAGGAGTGGCCAACCGTTTATAGACTAAGAGCAAAAATAGCTGTGGATAGAGTGCACAGAGCCATGTATTATATATTTATTTACATAGATAGATATAGTACACAAAATGTAGTGTTAAAAATAACATTCCAGGACATTTCAGACAAAAACCAATTAAAAAAAAGTCTCTAGTCACTTACAAAATTCACAGCCAGTCAATTTATGGACCGTTTATGTAAAGCCTTACAGAAATGAGGCTATGTCTCCTTATGTGAAGAAAATTCCATTTAAATTAGTCAAAGAACATGAAAAGGAATAAACCTCACATTAAAAAAAACAACTTTAAAAATACAGTAATATTCTCACACTAAAAAAAAAAAAAAAAAAAAGCACCCCCACCATGTATTTTAAATTTAACACTACTGCCCTCTTATGTCCTGTGAGGTTTTTTTAAATTAAACTGAACTGAGAAGTAAATTAGCACAATTTGAAGTGCCTGTTTCACTCTTGTTTGTTGGTCTCTCGTATGGTTTCCTTTTTTTTTTTTTTTTTTTAAACTTATGAAGATTATGGCTTTTTTTTTTTTTTTTTTTATAGTTCTAAAAATTCAGGTCTGTCCCAGATTACAAATATGAGAGGTTCAAAAACAATAAGGGAGAGACTTATATCTCAGAATAAATGCTTCAACCTGGAAAACAATAGCCTTTGAATTTTCTTTAAAGAAACAGTGTAAAGCAGGTACATGCTGATTCTTTTTTTGCCCTGGAATTTAAATATGACATCTGTGTTGGCTGCCTTACTCTGCATCCATGAAGACTTTGAGTATAAGGTACTTCAAGCCTCTCCTCCCCCTGCTGTAACCCAATGCCCCTACCCTCCCCTAGAGCCAGGCACCCCCAGCCCCTCCCCTCCCAACCTAATGCCTGGGTCCCAGAGCCGCTGCCGCCATGCACATCTGCCTCCAGGCGCTGGGGCGTGTCTGCAGAGTGGCCAGCCGTGAGCAGGCTCTGGGGCCTCAGAACTAAGAAGAGCCGCATTTCTTTAAGCAAAGAGCCGTGGATTGGCTACCCCTGAACTAGGGAAATGCAACCTAGATGGGGCTACTATAAGATGAGTGCATAACTGGTTGGATAACCATTCTCAAAGAGTAGTTATTAATGGTTCACAATCCTCCTGAAGGACACAACAAGTGTGGTTCCTCAGGGGTCTGATTTGGGACTGGTTCTGTTCAGTATCTTAACAATTTAGATGATGGCATAGAGAGTGCGATTATTAAGTTTGCAGATGATACCAAGCTAGGAGGGTTTGCAAGTGCTTTGAAGGATAGGGTCAAAATTCAAAATGATCTGGACAAACTGGAGAAATGATTTTAGGTAAATAGAATGAAGATTAACAAGGACAAATGCAATCCATGTATGAAGGAATAATCAGTTTCACACATACAGCATGGGAAGCGACTGTCTAGGAAGGATTACTGCTGAAAGGGGTTTAGGGGTCATAGTGGACCACAAGTTAAATATGAGCCAACAGTGTGACACTTGCAAAAAAAGCAAACATGATTCTGGGATGCGTTAACAGGAGTGTTGTGAGCAAGACATGAGAAGTAATTCTTTCGCTCTATTCTGAACTGATTAGGCCTCAGTTGGAGTCTTGTGTCTAGTTCTGGGCACCACATTTCAAGAAAGATGTGGGTGGAAAAATTGGAGAAGGTCGAGAGAAGAGCAATAAAAATGATTAAAGGTCTAGAGAACATGACCCATGAGGGAAGTCTGAAAGAATTGGGCTTGTTTAGTTCAGAAAAGAGAAGACTGAGAAGGGACATGATAGCAACTTTCAAGTATCTAAAAGGGTGTTAGAAGGAGGAGGGAGAAAAATTGTTCCCCTTGACCTCTGATGATAGGGCAAGAAACAGTGGGCATAAATTGCAGCAAGGGAGGTTTAGGTTGGACATTAAGAAAAGCTTTCTAACTGTCAGGGTGGTTAAACACTGGAATAAATTGCCAAGGGAGGTTGTGGAATCTTCTTCACTTTAAGTATTTAAGAGCAGGTTAGACAGACACCTGTCAGGAATGCTCTAGACTAGTGGTCTCCAACCTAAGATCACTTTTTGTAATCAAAGATCTACCTCAAAACCCTTACACGGCCTCCTTCATGCCCCTTCTGGGAGGCCCTGCCCCTGCTCACTCCATCCTCCCTCCCTTCCCCATTCTCACTCACTTTCACCAGGCTGGGGCAGAGGGTTGGGGTGCAGGCTCTGGTCTTGGATTAAGGGATTTGGAGTGTGAGAGGAGCTCTGAGCTGAGCTTGGGGCAGGTAGTTGGGGTATCAGAGGGGGTTCTAGGTGCAGGCTCTGGGAGGGCATTTGGATGTAGGGTGCTTGGGGCTAGAGCAGGAGCTTGGGGTGCAAGAGGAGTTCATGACTGGTGTAGGGTTGTGGGCTCCAGCTGAGCACTGCTTACCTCAGGTAGCTTCTGGGTGGTGATGCAGAGGGGCTAAGGCAGGTTCACTCCTTTCCTGGCCCTGCACCACTCCCAAAAGCAGCCAGCAAACTCTCCCCTGCTCAAGTCTTGTTGTGCTCCCTCTGCTTGGTGGAGATAGAATACAAGGCAGGAGAAGGAGGCATCTTGGCATCAGCACCCCTTTTCTCCCTCCCCTGTCCTGCACAAAAAGCAGGAGGCTCCTGAGGGGCCAGCTCCAAGACAAAAGGCAGGAGATGCACAGCAGTTGAGGGAACGGCAGCTGAAGTGTCCACACTTGATAGCCTCCTGGCCAAACCAGTCAGGATCACCTGTCAAAGGCTCAAGATCAACCAGTGGTTGGTGACCACTGATCTAGACAGTGCTTGTCCTGCCGTGAGGGCAGGGGACTGTACTCAATGACCAATTGACCTCAATGACCTTAATTAAGTTTGAAATATGAATGATAGCATTTTAAAAACTGCATTATTGTAGTTTAGGGTGAGGAACCTAAGGCCCGGGGGCCACGTCCAAATCCTGGCTTACCTGGATCTGGCCTCTGAGGCTTGGGGATTCCCCCCAAGCATTGAGGAGTCCATGCTAGTGCTCCAGCCCCCTCATGTTCCCCTATGGTGCTGGAGCATACAAATCTACTAGCTTGTGCTCCCATAGGCTCTGGTGTGCAATGGGATTGTGAGCAGTGTCTTTCTTCTTCTCAGTCAGGGACCACCCCAGTGAGGGTTTGTTCAGTGTTTTTTACTTTTTTGTGTGGCTCCCAACTGAATTTTCTGTTAGTCAGTGGTCCCTGAACCAGAAAAGGTTCCCCATCCCTGTTATAGTTCCAAAACTATCTGAAAAACCTGCAAAATCTGTTTTAAATTTTAAGGATTTCAGTCCTCTTCTAATTAAGCTTGCAATCTAATTAATCTTTATCTTTGTACGTTAAAGAAGTACTTTTTATCCTTTATATTTAAAAAAACCCTATGTACTGTGGAATATAATCCAAAAGTCCCGGAGATATGTTTATTAAATTAAGAGAAACTGAGTTGTGTGAAATGTTAATTATTTGGCTGCATACCCCTGACATTTTTTTCGTATATGTGGTTGCCCTTAAATCTATTGTGTTGCCCATGATAGAAGTTCGTTTGGTAAATTAACTTCTTCAAAATACTTAGCCAAATTCTAAAAATATTTCTAAATAGTACAATTATGTTGCTACTTTAAGAGACTCTTCCTTAAAATACAAAAGCAGCTCACATTTTGGAGTATGCAGAAATATGATGTTCAGATGTTCAGGGTAGAAATGCGAAGGTTTAACCGGTAAGCCTCATCTTTAAGGAGTGAGGCTTACTAATTAAGGATAATGATGGGGCTGGAGCAGCCTCTCACCCACCGCAGACAGGGGCTGCTCCTGCCCCTCAGGGGCCCCTCATGGATATAAAGTGCCTTGGCTCTCTGGAAGCCAAGCAGGCATTGCTCTTTTGTACTGGTCAGAGCAGCCCCTACCTGAGGCAGAGGTTAGGGGAGGATTCCAGCCCAGAGGCGGGCAGGAGGAAAAACCTGCTGCAGCTGGGCTGGACTTCTTCCTCCTCGCCCCTCCCCCCTCCCCACCCACTTTAATCAGTTAACCAGTTAAACAATATGTCAAATAGAGTTTTACAATCCTACTTCAGGGTTAGTTTATTGACAATGTTTTCATGCTTATATATTGGTAATTATTGGTGCTTAAATGTTTGCTGATGAGAATAATGCAAATGTTAAACCCCAGCTCAGCAATACGTGTTCAACTGATTTGCTGAATTTTAGTGCCTTTAGGAATTTAAAGTTGTTTTTCTAAAGTTTGTGTACAGTAATTCTCACTCTGATATCCTAGCATTCAGATTTCAGAAATACAAATCTTTCAGAAAGTTTGGTTACTTAATATCTAGTAACTTTTGAATAGTAGGCATAATATCCATTACATGTATGAGACACAAAAATAATAATTCTTAATATTTCCTGCACTTGTCATGTCCATGGAATTCTGTCACTTGCGTGGTAAGATTATTTCTAACTTCTTAATAGGCATGCCTTCAAAGTTCACTGATCTGTGAATTACTAAAAAACATTGAGTGAAGACTGTAACAGAGTATAAACAAGTAATGAAAAAAGTTGAGAATATACATACTAAAACACGTATGAGCTTTTCTCAGGTACTGCATTGAAAGCAACCATATAAGTCAGTAGTTCTCAAACTTTAGCAACCTGAAGACCCCCATTTTTATTTAATTTTTTTCAGGGACCCCCCACCCTGCCTCTTCTCTGAGACCCCTTCCCTGTCTGGCCCCCGCCCCTCTATCAGTTGCTTTCCCTTACCCTCACTTACTTTCACCATGCTAGGGCAGGAGAGTTGGGTTGAGGGAAGAGGGTAAGGACTCTAGCTGGGTGTGCAGGCTCTGGATGGAGCCAAGGATGAGAGGTTTAGGGTGCAGATAGGGACTCCAGGTTGGGGCAGAGGGATGTGGCTGGGGGAAGGGACTATAGGGTGGGACCAAGGATGAGAGGCCTGGGATGCGTGAGGAGGTTCTAGGCTGAGGCAGAAAGGTAGGGAGTGTGTCGGGGGGGGGTGTGCATGCTTCAGAAAGGCATTTGGGTGTATGGAGTTAGGGCTGCAGCAGGGGATTGAGTGCCAGGGTGTTTGAGAGGCTAGGGGTGTGGGCTCTGCAGGGAGCGCAGGGTCCCAACCAGACAGGCGCAGCGCCCACGAGGCTATGCACCTCGCTGGAACCCTTAGGCAGAGAACAGCTCACACTTTTTAAAAAAAAGCCAGCTGTTCTCTGTTTTGGATGGCTGGGGCGGGAGGTGCAAGACTTCTCATGCTGTTCCTGCCCCCTCATTGGCCAAACTCCCAGTTTCTGGCCAATAGGAGCTGAGAATTTTTGCTGGGAGCAGGGGCAATGTAGGAAACCTCCTCCCTCTGTCCCTCCCCCTCTTCATGCCCAGAACAGAGCCATGTGGAACAGCAAGCAGCCGATAGTCTCTGCTGGTAAGCGCCTCCCTGGCACCCTAGTCCCTCCCTTCCTAAACCCTCCTCCCCCCCCCCCATACACAGACCCTCTGCCCCTCCTGTACCCATACCCCCTCTCATATCTGGCACCCCAATCTTCTGTCAGATCACAGTCCCCTCCTACCCTAGGTAACATCTCAAAATCTTTCACCCCAGTCCTCTCACCCAAATGCCCTCCCAGACCGCATTCTCCTCCTACACTCCAGTCCCTTGCCCTAAGCTCCCTTCCGCACCCAACCTCCATCCCAGACCCTGGAATTCCTCCATTAATAGCCTGGAAGAGTGTGGCCCTCAACCGCTTTCCAAAATCTTGGAGTTGCCCCCTCACCCCTGCCGTCAAAAATTATTGCCCACCCCTGGTTTAGAGTGCAGGTGGGGACTTCAGGCTGGGGCAGGGTGTCAGTGTGATGCAGGGATATACAGTACAAGGGTGTGAGGGATCCAGCTGGGGGCTGCGCAGTGCATGGAGCCATCCTGACTACCTATGTGCCTATGCACAGACATTTGGTGGCCATTTCCAGGAGCTGCACAGAGCCAGGGCAAGTAAGCCTGCCTTAGCCCCGGGCTACAGGTCCCAGGAGGTGCTGGGAGGGAGGAGTTGATCAGCAGGGCCCATGGACCCCTTGGAGTTCCTGCATAGACCCCAATTTATGGAATGCTCCCTTAAGTATTCACAGTTATATGAAAGATGAAAGTTTTATCTCCATGTGCATCACAAGCTCTTAAGCCATGTTATATAAATGACATTTTGTTTGCTATTAACAAGATTGACTTAGAAGATTAACTCAGCAAGGCGTGTTGGTAGTAGTACTTACTATGTGAAGAATTGAAAAGAAGTTGTTCAAATGCATGAGGCTACTTACTAACTGGACTTAGTTACAGTTCAATATATTGTGCTGTTAGTTTTGTAGACTTTCAAAGACATATTATGCCTGTTTTCTAAAACACTATTTAATTAGGCATGGCAGAATTTGATTTTTACTTTATAATTTTAGTGGATAATATCTGTTCCGCAATTTTTATTGATTTTAAAAAAAATTTTTGCACAGTTGCAGGAAATTATGGAGGGGGTTGGGTAATAAGGGAGGAATCAGGCAATTATTTAATAATAGTAGATGTTGAGATTCAAAAACGTAATGCATTTTATAACCAGAAAAACACATATTGTCAATGTCACGTGTCAAAATATACAGAATATTTATACGTATATTTTCTTAAATCAGATTCCAGTAACTTCTGAAGCAGCATTTTTCTTTTTGCCTATTTGTAAATTTCAGTTATTGGTGGAAATACTTTTTTGTCCATGTGTGCAGAATGAAGTTGGCATTTACTGACAAAAAGCCAATCCTTTTGAAGCCTAGTAATGATCCAGAAGATAATCATATATATAGTAGCCCAGTGTCTGAGAGTCTGTAACACCGAAATGCTGGCTGTTCCCTCTGGGCGGCTCTGTTGCCTGAAATGCTGGCTGTTCACTCTGGGCGGTGCGTGCTGCATGGGGAGTGCGGGGCCCAAACGGCCACTTGCTCCCCTGCGGCGGCTCAGCTGAGCGGCACAGAAGTCAGCCGAGTGTCACGATGGGAGGCGAAGGGGGGCGGGGCGGTGACGTGCGGTGTGACAGCGGCTCCACGCCCCACCCCCTGGCCGTGAACATCATCGCCCTGCCCCCCCTTCGCCTCTCGCCGTGGTGCTCTGCTGACTTCTGCACCGCTCAGCTGGGCCGCCGCGTTGGAGGAAGCGGCGCAAGCAACCGTTTGGGTTCCTTGCTCCCCATGCAGCACGGAGTGAGAGGCAGGAGAGGGAGGAGAAGTGAAAGAGAGAGAGAGAGAGGCAGGAGAGAGAGAGAGAGAGAAGACTGACGTGGAGGAGAGACCTGAAAATCCCATCTTATGACGGGATAATTGGCTAGTTTATTAATAAAGACATTGGTTGAACCATTTAAATAAAAGAAAGCTAGGCACGCTAAACAAACTGAAAGTTAAAAACATGCAGCAACTAAAACTTTAACTTTTGGTATTGAACCTCAGAAAAAAGAGACACTTGGTTTTTTCAGTTATGTACTATGGAAGACATTCTCATCTTGCATATTTAGAATATTAATTTAAAAATTTGAAACATCACATAGTTATGTTAGTATGATCGAACATAATATGTTTTTTAAATTTACACATCAAGACTCCAGAATAGGAACAGAATGAATTTTAAGTAGGCTTTATTTTATATACGGTTTTTCCTAAGGGACTTATGCTCAGTTTTTTAAATGTATGTAGGCTTTTTTGTGGTCAGCATTACAGTGTTAAACTGATTCAGGAATATAAACCGTTTTTAAAAGGGGATTTAAGTTATTTTAGTCTAATCCTAAGTGACTTAAAATCCTTTTGAATGTCAGAGTTAGACTGCTAAATCAAGCATTGCAATACTGTGCAAAGCCAAGCCAAAATGCCTTAAAAAATATGAGGCTTTTTCCTAAAGTAAACATGTACAATGATCATTATTAATTTTGCAGAAGAAACCATGCAGTAAATTATAATTCAAGCATGCTACCACTGTTCAGTCCGTTTCATGTGGTCAGAAAATATTACAAAATCAGGTGGGAAAAATTATTTAACACAGAGATTCTCAGTCTTTCTTTCTGAGCCTCCCCTACCATGCTATAAAAACTCTATGGCTCACCTATGCCACAGCAACTGGTTTTCTGCATATAAAAGGCATATATCTTAAACGACTGCTTCTTGGAGCAGCTGGTTCAGGAACCCACAAGGGGAGAAGCAATTCTCGATTTAGTCCTGAGTGGCGCGCAGGATCTGGTCCAAGAGGTAACTATAACAGGACTGCTTGGAAATAGTGACCATAATATAATAACATTTAACATTTGTGTGGTGGAAAGAACACCTCACCAGCTCAACACTGTGGCATTTAATTTCAAAAAGGGGAACTGTGCAAAAATGAGGAGGTTATTTAAACAGAAATTAAAAGGTACAGTGACTAAAGTAAAATCCCTGCAAGCTGCATGCACACTTTTCAAAGACGCTATAATAGAGGCTCAACTTAAATATATACCTCAAATTAAAAAAACATAGTAGAAGAACTAAAAAAGAGCTACCGTGGCTTGGCTTAACCATGTAAAAGAAGCAGTAAGAGATAAAAAGACATCTTTTAAAAAGTGGAAGTCAAATCCTAGTGAGGTAAATAGAAAGGAGCATAAACACTGCCAAAAAGGAGTTTGAAGAACAGCTAGCCAAAAACTCAAAAGATAGTAATAAAATGTTTTTTAAGTATATCAGAAGCAGGAAGCCTGCTAAACAACCAGTGGTGCCCCTGGGCGATCGAGATACAAAAGGAGCACTTAAAGACAATAAAGTCATTGCGGAGAAACTAAATGAATTCTTTGCTTCAGTCTTCACGGCTGAGGATGTTAGGGAGATTCCCAAACCTGACCCGTCCTTTGTATGTGACAAATCTGAGGACTTGTCACAGATTGAAGTGTCATTAGAGGAGGTTTTGGAATTAATTGATAAACTTAACAGTAACAAGTCACTGGGACCAGATGGCATTCACCCAAGAGTTCTGAAAGAACTCAAATGTGAAATTGCAGAACTATTAACTATTGTTTGTAACCTATCCTTTAAATCAGCTTCTGTACCCAACGACTGGAAGATAGCTAATGTAATACCAATATTTAAAAAGGCCTCTAGAGGTGATCCCGGCAATTACAGACCGGTAAGTCTAACGTCAGTACTGGGCAAATTAGTTGAAACAATAGTTACATAGAAGAACATAATTTGTTGGGCAAAAGTCAACATGGTTTTTGTAAAGGGAAATCATCTCTTACTAATCTATTAGAGTTGTTTGAAGGGGTCAACAAACATGTGGAGAAGAGGGATACAGGAGATATAGTGTACTTAGATTTCCAGAAAGCCTTTGACAAGGTCCCTCACCAAAGGCTCTTACGTAAATTAAGTTGTCATGAAATAAGAGGGAAGATCCTTTCATGGACTGAGAACTAGTTAAAAGACAGGAAACAAAGGGTAGGAATAAATGGTAAATTTTCAGAATGGAGAGGGGTAACTAGTGGTGTTTCCCAACGGTCAGTCCTAGGACCAAACCTATTCAACATAATCATAAATGATCTGGAGAAAGGGGTAAACAGTGAGGTGGCAAAGTTTGCAGACGATACTAAACTGTTCAAGGTAGTTAAGAACAAAGCAGACTGTGAAGAACTTCAAAAAGATCTCACCAAACTAAGTGAGTGGGCAACAAAATGGCAAATGTAATTTAATGAGGATAAATTTAAAGTAATGCACATTGGGAGGAAAAAACCCCAACTATACATATAATATGATGGGGGCTAATTTAGCTACAGCTAATCAGGAAAGAGATCTTGGAGTCATCGTGGATAGTTCTCTGAAGACATCCATGCAGTGTGCAGCAGTAGTCAAAAAAGCAAACAGGATGTTAGGAATCATTAAAAAAGGGATAGAGAATAAGATGGAGAATATCTTATTGCCCTTATATAAATCCATGGTACGCCCACATCTGGAGTACTGAGTACAGATGTGGTCTCATCTCAAAAAAGATACACAGGCATTAGAAAAGATTCAGAGAAGGGCAACTAAAATTATTAGGGGTTTGGAACAGGTCCCCTATAAGGAGAGATTAAAGAGACTGAGTCTTTTCAGCTTGGAAAAGAGGAGACTAAGGGGTGATATGATAGAAGTATATAAAATCACGAGTGGTGTGGAGAAAGTGAATAAGGAAAAGTTATTTACTTATTCCCATAATGTAAGAACTAGGGGCCACCAAATGAAACTAATGGGCAGCAGGTTTAAAACAAATAAAAGGAAGTTCTTCTTCACACAGCGCATAGTCAATCTGTGGAACTCCTTGCCTGAGGAGGTTGTGAAGGCTAGGACTATAACAGGGTTTAAAAGAGAAATAGATAAATTCATGGAGGTTAAGTCCATAGATGGCTATTAGCCAGTATAGGTAAGAAATGGTGTCCCTAGCCTCTGTTTGTCAGAGTGTGGAGATGGATGGCAGGAGAGAGATCGCTTGATCATTATCTGTTCGATTCACTCCCTCGGAGACACCTGGCATTGGCCACTGTTGGCGGACAGGGTACTGGGCTGGATGGACCTTTGGTCTGACCCAGTATGGCCGTTCTTATGTTCTTAGGGCCAGTATTAGGGGTAGCAAACAGGGCAGTTGGTTAGGACCCCATGCCACATTAGTACCCATGAAGCTAAGTTGCTTCAGCTTTGTCTTCAACTCTGGGTGGTAGGGCTCAGGATTACAGGCTTCAGCCCCATGTGATGGGACTTAGCTTTCTGCTCTGAGCCCAACAAGTCTAATGCTGCTTGGAGGACCCAATGAAAGCTATTTGTGGCCCTCTATAATGGACAGGAGGAGTGCTGACCAGCACCCGGTGACTAAGGAGTTTAACTCAGATAGCTAGCATGGGTGTTGGCCAAGGGGCCGGGAAAACCAATCAAAATGGAGGGCTGGAATTTGAATTGTACAGTAATTCCTCATTTAACACTATAGATGTGTTTCAGAAAATGTTTGTGCTAAGCAAAAACGTGCTATGCGGGGTCAATTTTCCCATTACAAATAATGGAAAAGGTAGGGGTTGTGTTTCAGGAGGTGGTGACAAAGTAAATTTTTTGCTGGGTAGTCAACGTCAATATTAGATATCTAGCAACACAAGTCGCCGTGGTTTGTTAAAACATAAAGATAAACACAAGTACGCGGAGGAGCACTGTGACCATGTGCATTCATCCACTTGTGTATTACCCTGTTTTCACCAACTTATACCGCTGCACGAAGTAGTCAGCCACTTGATTATTTTCGTGTTATTTTGGGACGGTTGTGTTATTCAAAAAACAGTCCCTAAAAAAAATCGTGCTATTGCGAAAACATGTTAAGCAGGCACATGTTAAACAAGTAATTACTGTATAAGGTGCCTTGCCTGCTTTCTTTGTGGGGGAAAGTTAAACTAGGAGTTGAGAGAGACAGAATGATTTAAACCTAGGTAGGACTACCATGCCTCCAAGGAATTTGGGGCATGGAAGTGGACTGAATAAAGAGAAGATTAGAAGTAAGTAAAGTCAATCTAGTTGCATTCAGGGTATTTTTTTTCTTTATTTAGTGGTTTGGTTTGAACTGTTCTGTGTGAATCTCTGTCTCCTGTCCCCATTTACCATTTACAAATCTAGCTTTGTGTCTAGAGACTTTTCTCTGTGTTTTAATTTGTTTTCCTTAGTTGCTCTCTAACATCTAGCAACCAAGTATACTTTATCAAGTTTATCTTTTGTTTTGTAATAAAAATCACTTTTTTTAAGGCGATGATTTGATTCTTGTGTCCTGGAAGGTCTGTCTCTCTGTGTTTATCTGCATGCCTCAGACTGAGAGGTCAGCTACCAGAGACTGCAGCTTGTTTTTCTCTTTCTTTTTTCAAGCTCTTTTGGAGCAAAAGAGCTTGGGGTACCTCTGGAGGTGGGTTCAAGTGTTCACCCCTGGTTTTTTTAGGGCTAAAAATCACTTGATGGTGGCAGCAATTCCCTGTGTGTTGTGATTCTGGGGGGAAGGTTTTTGTAACCAGTGCCTATAGAGGCAAAGTTTTTAAGCTCTCTTGCGGGACCTCACGTTCTGCACTTGGAGTGTCAGAGTGGGGAACAGCCGTGACACCCTCCAATGAGCCCCAATCCCTGGTTGAGAACTGCTGCTTTAGCTGCAAACCCTTCTCTGCCAGGCCGTGGCACATTGCTCCCAGCATTAATTTAGCCCCACCTTCTGGGGTTCCCCAGGGAATTCCCTTTCCACCAACTTACCCATGCAGCAGCAGGGTGAGTGGGGCGATGGGCAGCCAAACGTACTGAGCTGGAGCCAGGATCGTAGTTAGGTTGTCCCTGTTGGGATAGTCTCACCGTGGCTCCAGTTCTGGCTCTGACAGCTGCTGCATGACCGGGCCAGAGGGGCCAAGCGCCGTGTGGATTGCGGCTGCCCCAGCAATCCCATTCTCCCTCCCTCCCTGCTCAGTAGCAGCCTCTCCCTGACCTCCATCTGCTCCCAGGCAGCAGGTACACACACATGATTATGCATTATTAAGTAAGTGCATAGTAAAATATGACTGTGTCAGCACTGTCAGACCTGTTAATACTGCCTCTTTAATCATAGTGTAATTGAGGCAAAAGGTTTGGACTGAAGAATACTCTTTTAACAAGAATTAACAACTGTTTAATTGGGTTTTTTTTTTAAATGTGTGTGTGTGTGTGTGCGCAGCAGTTTTTCAAATTCTTATTTATCATCATGCTCTTCTTTCTCCCCCGATTTGCCTGATATACTGTGGGCTAAAATTACAATAATGAATATTCAGATATTTCAGTGCCAGTCTGCCAAGAAACTTTTGAATGAGTTTGCCCAGTCCATGGTATAAAAAAGGTTGAGTACCACTGCTTTAGCCAATATTTCAACATGAATTAGTTTTTCTGTTCCAGGTACAATGTACAGTTATTACAGATCTGGAATAATGAAATCACAACTTGCTTTCTGCTAAGAAATTCGAAATTAATGAAAAATGAATGTTATAACAATTGATAGGCATCAATGAAAATCTCCTGTATTGTACTTTATCATTTTCCACATGGTTGTTGTTGTCGTCAGGTTGTTCCTGTTTTGGTGCATCTTCTCTCAGCTATCAGCAGTGTCCGACTTTACATACCCAAAGACCTGAGGCCAATTGACAACAGGCAAAGTGTGTTAAAATCTATACAGGTATGTAAGTTCCACAAGAATTAAAAGAAAATAATAAAACAAGCAGTAAACAGGAGACACAATAGGGCATGAGAACACTTTCTTACATTCACATTCAGGTTTGCTTCATGTCTTGAGATTTTGAGATTTAGAAACTGAATATATGTAAAACACTGGCTGTCTTCAAACAAAATGACTTACATTGTTATTTTAAAAACTGAAATATGCCAAGTTTCAGCATCAAAGAAACTTTTTTGTTCAAGTTTCAAGCATCCTTTAAATAGTCTAATTGTGCCAGTTGCTTTGTTTTTCAATCTGTCCTTTTAAATGTAAATTTTAAGCTATACATTCTCGTATTGCTACTAATATTTGCATTTCAGAAATGCTTTTTTGTTTTGTTTTTGTTTTGTTTCAGGAAGTACAGAAGAGGTTCCCTGATGGAGTTCCATTATTGGACCCCATTGATGATATGGGCATCAAAGACCAAGGACTGAAAAAAGTCATCCAAAAAATAGAGGCTTTTGAACATAGGATGTATTCACATCCACTTCACAATGATTCTAGTTTGGAAACTGTATATAAGCTCTGTGAAAGAAAAGCACAGGTAAGGTCTGAACTATATCGGCAGTTAGCTCAAGGCATAGTCACTAAGTGTGTACCTCTCACTAAATACATTTTATCTGGAAAGAAAATGCTAGTTACCCTCCTCCAAAAAAGCAATATTGCAGAATCTCAGTAGCTCTCGTTGAGTTTTCATGCAATACGTTTCACTCTTTTCAGGTATTTGATATAAAGTAAGCACATCTAATCTTTTTCAGAACAAATTGACATGGAGCAGAAGGCGGTTCATTTTTCACTTATCCTAATCAGTAAAGATAATTTAGTAATGTTCTTAATACAAATAATGTGTATTCTCTCACATCCCAGATATATAATCGACTAGTTTTTCTACACTTTCAGACTACCCTGACTACTTTCATGCCTACTACATTGATAGGAATGATTTAAAGAAGTCTCCTTAAAAACTGATCCAAATGAAATATTTGATAAGCAAAATAAGTGGGATCACATGCTGGGACAAATTCTCTGCTGCCTTATATTCAGTCTAATTTCACAGAAGTCACTAGTTCCTGGTTCTTTCATTATTATATTGAAATAGTGCCCATTTTCTGTGAGTATACTCAAATGAATAGGACTGTTGGACAAAGTGCTGCTTAGCTCCTGTTAGAATATCTGAGTCTGGCTGATTATAAATTAGCCTGGAATTAGCTCTCCAGTCTAGACTTCCTTAATTGCGTGGTGCCAAGAGGGCTGGGGAAGATCAGTTATTGGAAGGCTCTTGGCATCAAAGGTTCTACATTTATTTGTTTTGAAACTGATTATCCTACCCTACAATTATAAAGAAGGCATCTGTCATTCTATTGGAACAGTATATTGCAAGTTTTATGACAGTTTGTTTGTATTTGATTATTGTTGGATGGTCTTGTGGTGAAGGCGCTGGCCTGGGACTCATAATTCTCAGTTCTGCCACAAGTTTCATGTGTGACTTTCATGAGGTCATTTGATTTCTTTGTGCATCAATTAAAATGGGGATAATATTTCCCATCCTCTAATGGGCATAGATAAATTAATGTTTGTGTTGCTCAAATACTATGATGGTGGAGGCTGTGTAAGTACATATCTTTAAATGCCTATCTGTATCTTTGTCTTCTGCTGCTGCTATCTAAGTGCCTGTGTTGAGAAGGCAGGTTCTGAAAGATTTTTTTTTTATATACTTCTGGATTTCACAGATTGCAGTGGATATTAGAACAGCAAAGCGAGAACTGAAGAAAGCTAGAACTGTCTTACAAATGGATGAGCTCAAGTGCCGCAAACGTGTATTGAGAAGACTGGGTTTTGCCACATCTTCTGATGTCATAGAGATGAAAGGACGAGTTGCTTGTGAAATCAGCAGGTAACTGAGGGCTCCTATGGTAGTGTTATGCATACATATGCTTTGTTGAACTCTACTGATGCTTCAAATACTATAATTCTAATCCTAGTTACAGCATGCTAGAGGCCACTCTTTAAAATATTTCATAGAAATGCATGTGTTTAAAAATACTCCTCTCTTTCTATCTATATCTGTATATCTCTTTCCCTCTCCCTCTCCCATCTAAAAAAATTTTCCTGAGGGACGACAGACTATCATCTGCGTCCTCATGCCGCTGCCGCCCACTTCCACCTGTGTCCTCAGCCACTTGCTGTGTCCAATCTCAGTGCCCTCTCCTCTGGGCATGGGCTGCTTCAGCTCCGTCTTCTGCTTCACAGCCCTCCACACACACCCCTGGGCCACACCAGGTCCCCACACCATCCAACCCCTACACCCTCAGCCCAATCCTGACCCCTCCCCCCATCCAGCCATCTACCCCTAGCCCACACCTGACCCCTCTCCTCTGGCCAGGCTCTTACCCCCAGCAAGAGTGGGGTTGGTGAGTATAAGGGGCTGCCCCGTAGTTTTCTGTGTATTATAAAGAACAGTGACTCTCTTTAATCCCTTCCACAGAAAAAGCAATATGCTAGTTAAAGCAATGAAATTCTAATTGCGTAAAGATAAAATAGAAATTTGAACTTACAAGAAAATGATCTGTCAAAAGGTCAGAACAATAATTTGTCTTTATAGGAGGACCATATCTTCTGGGGATGTGACTGTGTAGTTAAAAACATGGTTAACCCAATGAGCCTGGGCACACTGGTTAACCCTCTGTTACATGCAGCACCCCCCTCCACACACACTGCTTTTGTATGAGAGGCGGGGGGTATAGGGTGGGAGGCGGGAGCCAGGGCCCATGGGGAGCCGCACCTCTCCCACTGCTACTGTTTCTCACAGAAGAAGTGGGAGGGGCAGGAGTCAGTGCTCAGAGGGAGCCAGTTTAAAACCCAGCTCCCTGCCACCACCACTATCCCCCGCCCTTGGCAGGGGGGCAGGTGGTGGTGAGCTGGCTGGAGTTGGAACACACAGAGCCAGCTCCCTACGTGTATCTGCTGAACATTTCAGTGGATACATGTTTACACAAACATATTTTAACTTCCCTAATACCTTGCTGCAGTATTTTATATATCCAGTATCGTATGTTCTTCGAGTGCTTGCTTATGTCCATTCCGTTTAGGTGTGTGTGTGCCTCGTGCACAAGTTCCAGAAGATTTTTACCCTTAGCAGCACCCGTTGGGCAGCCAGGGAGCCCCCTGGAGTGGCGCTGGTATAGCCACGCATATAACCCCCTGCTGCCCCCCCCCCCTTTAGTTCCTTCTTTCCATCCGTGATGGTTGCTGGAACCCTTGGACTTGCGATCGCAAGTGCTCCCTTAGCTTATCTTAGCTTTCTTCTAGTGTGTAAATAGAGTAGTTCACAGTTAATTGTTAAGTGTTTGTTCTAACTAGAGTTAGTTGTTATGCTCCCACTCCCCTCGAGCAGGGTAAGGCGTGCCAGGGCCCTACAGCTTTAAGCCCTGCCGCTGGTGCTCCAAGCCCATGCCATGCGGGGACCCACATAAAGATTGCCTCAAGTGCCTGGGGGAAGGCCACCTGACAAATTTGTGCAGAATCTGTAAATCGTTTAAGCCTCGGACTAAGAGAGAGACTCCAGACTTAAGCTGATTTTAATGGAGTCGGCACTTCCCCTGCGGCACCGGAGTCAGAGCCGTCGGTTAGTAGTGCACCGGGGTTGACGAGAGACTGAACATGGTTCCAGGCACTCAGTGGCACCGGTCGGCACCACGGCACCGGTCCCAGTCTCCGCCACCAGTGACTTCGAAAAAGTCGTGTAGAGGGAGATCACCCGCCAGGCATGACCAGATGGAGTGCCGTGGGGCCTCCCCTTCATCATGCAGATGGCGAAGCCTTCCGAGGACCAGCACCCCAGAGGCCCAGGACCTGCCTTTGGAGGAGATCACGTGGCCGTCCACCCCAGACATCTTTAACCCGGCCCGAGAGCTGATTGAACTGACATCCTCGCCAGCTCTGGCACCGCGGGGTGCCATAGAGTGTGAGAGCAGAGAGACCCTCAGGGCCAGGCCGGTCCCTTCTTCAGTACAGACACCAGCTCCACAGATGGCACCGATCCCCAGGTTCCCCAGCACTGGTTCATTCGGCACCATCACAACCGGTGCAGGAGGCGGTGTGGCTGTCGCATTCAGCACTAGAGCTGTAGATGGTACCGTGTCTCCCAGTGCCAGGAGCACCAGACATGCCGCCACCGCATGTGGGTAAGGTGTCGGCTATGCCACAGCATGTAAGAGGAGTTGAGCATGCCTCTTCCGCGGCACTGCCTTGGTCTGCATCTGAACTCTCTTCAGAGTCAGATGGAGAGTCCCTGGTGTCCAGGGCATCCTCCCCCGTACGTGTGGACTCCAGAAGGTCACGTTCCTCACGGACTGTGAGGCAGTGGCACCGTTCCCAATCTGGGCATAGATCCCACTCCCGGCACTGACAGAGGGACCAAGACCAGGCCATGGGACAAACTTGGCCCCCCCACAGTGGCAACCACTGCCTCAGTGGTCCTTCTGGACACCTTGGGCCTACCGCCAAGCCCAAGATCCAGATCCCTCCAGACAGGGTTTGGTTGTGACGTCAGCGTACTTGACCCACAGAACGGCTCCCTCAGCGACCCCACTTATCAGAGAGCAGGGGTCATAGTCCAGACCTAGTCCCCCAGGCTCGGTGGGAACCCCTGCCCACCCACCTCCTCAACCACCTTCGGTGAGGTCCTCAGGTGTCCACGACACCCAGCCTGAGCCTAGAACGGAGGTTGAGAATTGCCCAGAGCAGAGGAAATCATCAACCTCTCCACCAGACAAGGCCCTGGCTGATCCCTCCCTGGGCATGCCGACAATGGACATGCGGTCCCACAAGGAGCTGCTTAAGTGACTGGCACAAAACCTAAGGGTCTACGTTGAGGAGGTCAAAGAGGGAGGCTGATCCATTGGTGGTCATCTTCATGGCAGACGCCCCATCTAAAATTGTGCTGCTTCTCAATAAGACGGTGACGAAGATCACAACTTGTGGCAGACACCAGCCTCGATTTCCCCCTACTCAGAAGGGGGTTGAGAGGCGGTATTTTGTACCCAAAACGGGCATGAGCATCTGTTTGCTCACCTGCCCCTGGGCTCGGCAGTGGTTCAGGCGGCCTGCCAGAGGGAAAGACAAGAGCAGCCAGGACCCACCCCAAAGAGCAAGGAGCCCAAGAAGTTGTACTTGCTGGGGAGGAAAATGTATTCCACAGCGGGTCTGCAGTTGAGAATTGCGAACCAGCAAGCAATGCTCAGCAGATATGCTTACAACTCCTGGGTGGCAATGGAAAAGTTGAAGGCCCAGCTCCCGCAAAGTTCCCAGTGCTCAATGAAGAGGGCAAAATAGTGTCCAGGACAGCCCTCGACGCTGCGGACTCGGCAGCAAGGTTGATGGGAAGGGGGATTATCATGCGCAGGTATTAGTGGCTGCAAGTCTCCAGCATCCTGCAGGAGATTTCAAGCGACACTCCAGGACTTGCCCTTTGAAAGTTCAGGGCTCTTTTTGGAGCAAACCAACAGCAGGCTCCACAGCCTGAAGGACTCTAGGGCAACTTTGAAATCACTAGGGATACACACCCCCGTCTCACAGCACCGTACACTGTTCCAGAGACCTCAGAGAGGTCAGCAACAAGGGCCTAGGTACGATAGCAGGAGGACGAATAGGTCCAATTACAATAGGGGATCTAGAAGGGGTCCGCAGCCTAATACCTACCAAGGCCAGGGACCAGCTAATAGACCCCAAGGCCCAAGATCGGGCTTTTGAAGGTACGCCCGGTGATGGAATACCAGTGCTAGAGTCAGGTCGCCTTTTCTGTTTTAGACTGTTCCCTTTCTACCGTGCTTGGCACTCCATCACATCGGACTGTTAGGTCCTGAACACGGTGGAAAGGGGATATTCTATCCCTTTTCTTGCCTCCCCACTCCCTTTCTCAGTCTCTTTTCAGGGACCCCTCTCATGAGATCCTGCTTAGGCAGGAGGTTTCTTTGCTCCTAAGCTTGGGAGCAATAGAAGAGGTCCCGTTACCATTCGGGGCAGGGGTTTCTACTCTCATTATTTTCTAATGCCGAAGTCAAAAGGGGGCCTTCGTTCTCTCCGGGGGCTCAGTGCCCACATAAGGAAGTCAAGGTTCAGGATGGTCATGTTAGCCACCATCATCCCCTCCCTCAATCTGGTATGCTGCCCTCGAGCTCAAGGATGTGTATTTCCACATATCAATTGTCCCACACCACAGGAAATTCCTGTGCTTCACAGCAGGCAGGGAACACTTCCAGTTTACAATTCTGCTGTCTGGCCTATCCACAGCCCCCAGGGTTTACCAAATGCATGGCGGTGGTGGCTGCCATCCTGAGAAAGAAGGGCCTGCACATCTGTCCTTACCTAGACGACTGGCTGATCGGGGCAGGTCCAGAGAGCAGGTGCTCTCCCACATAAGTCTGGCCAGGGACACCTTCTCTGCCTTGGACCTGATTCTGAACGAGGAAAAGTCTACTCTCACCCCCACCCAGGTGATAGATTTTGTGGAGGCCAGTCTGGACGCCATTTTGGGTCGTGCCTCCCTACCAGGGACAGATTCCTTTACCCTGCAGAGCATTATATGGCATCTCCAGACATCACCAATGACTACAGCGAGAAACTGCCTGAAGCTGTTAGGTCACATGGCGGCGTGCACCTTTGTAGTGCACCACGCCAGGTTGCGCCTTGGGCCCTTTCAGACCTGGCTGACCTCGGTGTACAGGCCAGCCTGTGATCACATAGACATGGTAGTCAGGGTTCTGTACTGGGTCTTGTCATCCCTGAACTGGTGGTTCGGAGAGGAGAGAGTGATCCTCTAGATCATTAAACAGGGGTACACTATTCCCTTAGAATCCATACCCCCTTCCAATCTCCCATCCTGGTCCCTCTTCAGGGACCACTCTCACGAGACACTACATCAGAAGGTCCAACATCTTCTATACCTAGGCGCCATTGAGCCAGTCCCAGAGCAGTTCAGAGGAACGGTATTTTACAGTATGGAGAAGAGCGTTTTGCTTCAGCGAAGGGGAAAGGAGAGGGGAGGGGAAGGAGGATCAGGTTACAGCACGGAGGAGATGCGAAGAGGAAAGGGGAGGGGAGAGGGAGGGAGATTGTGTCCTGGCCAGCTATTAAGCCATGCAGCTGTACCGGACCTCCTGATTCTCCGGCAAATCTGATAATCCGGCACCACCTAGGTCCAAAAGGTGCCGGATTATAGGAAGTCTACTGTAGTCAGGTCACTGAGACAATGCCCAGTCTGGCTGAAATGGCAAGAAACTGTTTTTTCTTTCTGATGTCTGTTTTGTGTGCATTGCTTCTTTGGTGAAGTGTCTGAGAAGTTTGTCCAATATACCTAGCAGACAGACATTGTTGGCACATGATGGCATAAATTATATTTCTGGATAAACAGGAATATGTGTTCTTGATCTTGTAACTAACATAGTTAGGTCCTGTCATTCATGCTTAAATTTGACACTTTACGAATGGGCCTTAACAAAGATGCTAATTATCTTACCCATTACAAAGATAGCTTCCCCAATTATCACCCCTAATATCATTATCTCATAGACACTAACCTCTCCCTCTCGCCCCCGCCCTCTCCCGCCCATTCTAAAATCTGATTTGTCAATTTTATGTGTTCACTTTTTTTTGATTATATCCCTTTGGTATATATGGTCATGCCAATTTTCTTCCACAAATTTGATCTGAGGGAGTGGGTCTGGCCCATGAAAGCTCATCACCTAATAAACCATCTTGTTAGTCTTTAAAGTGCTGCATAGTCCTGTCTTTTCAAAAGCAGAGCATTCGAAAGTGAAAGTAGTTTAGACGTGGCTTTTTTGGCAACCTCCCCCTTGTCGAAAAGCCACGTAAACCTCATTTTTTAAGGAAGAGCAGCTCTTTGACAAAGGGGGGGAGTTTGCTGAAAAAAGGCATGTCTAAAGAAGATATGCACATTTCTGCGAAAAATTGCATATCCTCTTTCGACACTCTAGTGTAGTCTAGATGAGTCCTAGCAGACATATGCTTCGCCACTACATGGTCCTCAGACCACAATTTGGGAAACACTATGCACTCTTACAGGGCCCTCTATTGAATCTCAAATTCTCAAAAATCTGTTTTATCCACTGTCTTCCGTCCTGACCCGAAGTCCCTACTTCCCTGAGGAGACATGGCTTTGTAGTCATCTAATGTAGAGCACCCATGGGGACATCTCTCTCGAAGAAAAAGAGGTTATCTACCTCTACAGTAACTGACGTTCTTTGAGAGGAGTGTCCCCATGGGGGCTCCACTACCCTCCCTTCCTCCTCTCTATTTCGGGGGTATGCTCGTCTGACAGCAGACTCCAGCGTAAAGAAGGAACTGGGGGAGGGAGGAGGCTCATGCATGTGCAATCTAGGCAGTCAGAGAGTGCGTGGCTGTCTCGGCCAGCACATGCCTGACCCAGGGGTACAGTTGTCAAAATCTCTGTCACTGGGCTTGGCGGTGGCACACCAAACTGATGTGGAGCACCCATGGGGACACTTATCTCAAAGAACACCAGTTACTGTAGAGGTAGGTAACCTCCTTTTACCACGGCCTGATGAAATGCATCCTAGAATGCTCTAGAAACTGACTGAGGAGATATCTGAGCCATTAGTTATTCTCTCTGAAAACTCATGGAATATGGGAGAGAGCCCAGAAGATTGAAAAGGGGCAGATATAATGCTTGTCTTTAAAAAAGGAAATGAGACTAGCCCATGGAATGACAACCAGTCAGCTTAATTTCTATACCAGGAATGATGATGGTAAGGAATCAATTTGCAAACATCTGGAAGATAAGGTGATAAGCAGGGCTTGACAATCTACATAATCTCCTCACCCCGGGCGAGTAGATTACATCCCGGAAGAGCCGGGTTCGGGCGATCTGCACATGCGGAGAACAATTTGCGCATGCACAGAATGCCGGACAGAACGGCTGGCGAGCCCTGGTGATAAGCAATAGTCAGCAGGAGTTTGTCAAGAACAAATTGTGTCAAACCAAACAGCTTTCTTTGACATGGTAACAAGCTTTGTTTACAAGGGGAAGGTGGTAAATGTGGTATATCTAGACTTTAGTAAGACTTGATACAGTCTCACTTGACCCTGTTAACAAAGTAGGAAAAACTACTATAAAATGGGCACATAACTGGTTGGATAACTTTTCCCAGAGACTAGTTATCAATGGTTTAGTGTCATGCTGGAAGGGCATAACAAGTGGGGGTCTGCGGGGTTCAGTTCTGGGTCCAATTCTATTTAATGTCTTGCTGAGTTATTTAGAGAATGGCTTAAAGAATATACTTGTTAAGTTTGTGGGGATTAAAATTCAGATGTATCTAGACAAACCGGATAACTGGTCTGAGCCACACATCATTCTAGGATGTAGTTGCAGGAGTGTTGTATGTAAGAAAAAAAATGTAATTCTTCTGCTCTACTCTGCATTGATTAGGCCTCAGTATTTCAGGAAAGATGTGGATAAATTGGATAAAGTCCAGAGAAGAGCAACAAAACTGGTTAAAACAATGACCTATGAGGGAAGATTGAAAGAACTGGATTTAGTCTGGAAAAGAGAAAACTGAGAAGAGACGTAGTTATTAAGTATCTAAAAAGTTGTTACAGTGATAAAGGAGAAGAATTGTTCTTCTTAACTCCTGAGGATAGAATAAGAAGTAATGGGCTTAAATTTCAGCAAGGAAATTGAGGTTGGACATTGGGGGAAAACTTCCTAACTTTCAGGGTTGTTAAACACTGGAATAAACTGCCTATGGAGGTTGTGAAATCTCTATCACTGGCGATTTTTTAAGAGCAGGTTAAACAAACACCTATTAGGGATTGTCTTAGATAATGGTTGGTCACGCCATGAGTGCAGAGGGCTGGACTTAAACCTCTCGAGGTTCCTTCCTATTCTGTGATTCTACTTTTGCCTAGAAAAAGCCTGAAGTAAAAGTGCAATGGTATTTTGAGCTGATGCCCAATCAAAGAGAACTCATGATTTGTCTGCTAATGTGTTTTTTATATAAACTCAGGACCAACTTTACTGTAAATACATTAAAATGTGTGCTATGCCCTTAAATATCTTGAAAATGTAAATTGTATCCTGTTAATTATATCTTCTGTAACTAGTTTTTCAAACTAGCAAGAGATTCTTTGTGATTGACTGAAGTTTTTTTGGTTTAACAAGGACTTTTTTTCAGAAACGTATTTTGCTACTTCTTCTTTCCCTTCCTCCATAAGTCAATATTAATTTTCAGTTTTCCAGTAAACTGTCAAATTAAAAAGCTGTTCTCTCTTGCATGCAATGTACTTTATAACGTATTTAAATTGGAATACTACTTTAAGAGGTCTGTTACTTAAGCTTCTTGTTTTTGTCTATCATAGTGCTGACGAACTGCTCCTGACAGAAATGATGTTTAATGGGCTTTTCAACGATTTATCTGCAGAACAAGCAACTGCATTACTAAGCTGCTTTGTATTTCAAGAGAATGTGAGTGTCTCTTCATAAATCAGATTTGTTTCTGTCAAAGCTATAGCAGAACACCAAACTCGCTTCCTAGGAAACCTTAGAACTCACACTGAAATCAGATTTCCAGGTTTTCATTTCACTGAAGTACAGTGAGGACTGTCCAATTATTGGTCAAGCATTGACTATTTGATTAGTCAGTTACCTGATACTTAACATCCTTATTATGAACATGGTGAGATAGATCGAATTGAAAAAAATCAATTACATATACTGAGTTGTGTAATGAGCACTACCTTGATGAGTGCGATACCCAGGTGCACAAACTGAATCTAGCAGCATGTTAGGTTATATGACAAGGAAAAGAAGTTTCAAACAAAAGAGAAGAGATCATGTTGGATATAGTAAGTGTCATGATGCACCTGGAATACTGTGATCTGTTTCGTTTGCCTAAAGCACTCTTTAAAAGGATATTAATTTCTGCCTTGTGCAGAAAACCACATAGGAAGAATGATCTCTGCATTGTCTAAAAAGTTCTTTCCGTGATTGCTCATGTGTATTCCTATATGTGTGCACGAGCACCGCATGAACGATCATCGGACAACTTTTCCCTATTGGTACCTGTTGGGTCGGCTATAGCACCCCTGTGCAATGCCTTACAGCATTGTATATAAACCCATCTCAACCCAACTCCCACTTCAGTTCCTTCTTTCTGTCAGTGACAGTCTTTGGAGCGTCTGACTTCTTGCTTAGCAAGTAGTTCCTTTCTAGTGTGTAGTTTCAGAGTTATTAGTTATTCTGTGGGGGTTTCCTGTTTGCTATCCAGGAAGCCTGTGGGGCATGCAGTGGCCCCAAGGCTTTAAACAGTGTGCTAGGTGTGGGAATCATATGCCTAGAGGCAACCCACATGCTGCATGTTTACAGTGTCTTGAAGAAGGCCATCAACAAGACAAGTGTAGCATCTGCAGGAGTTTTGAGCCCCAAATTAAATGCGAAAGAGATCAGAGACATAAGATGCTGCTAATGGAGTTGGCACTTCGGCCTCATGATGCAGCTTTAACTCCCTTGGTGCATAGCATGCCAACCTCAAGACAGGAGGAGCAACAGGATCATTAGCACCATGCTGGTAAGCCCCAGGGGCCAGTCTGCAAAGTGCCAAACTGATCCAAGTCAGGCACCTTGACCTTGGCTCAGGACGGCCCCATCAAGTCCAATGTCCGTGAACTTCCAGAGCCCGTGATGTTGGAGGAGGACCTGGACTTGCCCTCCACACCTGATACCTTTCCATGTGGAACCTCATTGAGTTTAAAGCACCAGTGATGCTTGAACCATCTTTCCATCTGCAAGTGGCACTGCTGGCAAAGATGGCACTGACCGTAAGCTCCTGTGGCTCCACCTCCTGGTCCGGTGCTGCAGGTCACACCCAGCAAGTCAACATCTGGTGGACTTTAGAGTACCTTGTAGCTGGCACAAGTACTTTCCTGCGGTGCAGTATGTGGCTCCTGCTATGACTCCCCTAGCACCTTTGGCGCTGGCACCCTTCTCTGCACTGCTGACACGGAGACACTATGGCAAGCCTACAGCCATGAGCCAACATTGATGCTCATTGCAGCATCATTCGCTGGCACTGTTAGGTTCTGCTCCCCAGTCAGCATCAGATTTCATGTCCAGTTTGGATGCTGAGTGCTTTGTGTCCCACAGATCTCAGTAATAGAGATGTTAGTGACTAGCCAAACAATTGTTTATCGGTTAATGGTCCTGATGAAGTGCAACACTCTCTCCCCTGTCCCCCACTCAGGGTTATAGGCGGGAGGCAGTCTGTGCAGGGAGCTGGTTTAAAAACCAGTTCCTGCCTGCCGCTCCTGTCCACAGGAGCCAGTCTGCATAGGGAGCTGATTTTTAAGCTAGTTCCCGTTGTGGATAGGCTCCCCCTGCCACCCCACACTGCTGCTTCTGATACAGAGGCAGTAGCATGGGGTGGTGGGGGGCTCTCTGGGAGTGGGGCCAGAAGCTGGGAATAAACTGGCTGCTGGCTTCACTCCCGGAGGGGAGCATTTTAGTAACTAAAATTATTGTCGTTACAAGATTACCAAAATAAATGATACCTAACATCCCTACTCAGTACCGGTCTCGCTTCCAGCACCAAGATTCCTCGCCTTCACAGTCTTGGTCACCCCAGTGGTAGGTTGATGCAATGGACCCTTCTGGACTCCGTTAGTGCACCATCAGAGCCAAGGTTAGGGACCATCTTCCAGGGCTACTTTGGTGGCACTGCCAGCTAGAGCGGTGCTGTTGCCGACATCTTCAATGCACTGGATCAGGGAGCTACCCCTGCTGCGGCTCTGCAAGGTTGTTGCAGAGCCATGGAGGGGGTAGCTCTAGGGACCCAGCATGAACCAGGCGGCCTATCTGCCTGGCTCCTAAATTACTTTCAGTGCAGAGCCACAGTGGGGGTAGCTCCCAGGACCCTGTGCAGGCTGAGACTGAGTGCAGCAGTGAGTGCAGAAGGGCTACATGGGATCTAAGATGATGGTACAAGCAGCTCTGGCTGTAGTGAAATCAGCAGCCCGTACGATGGCCACAGGTGATGCCATGAGGCATCACCACAGGGTACACTACTGCTGATCCAATGGGTACCACTAAGGAAAAGTCTTCTGACAATTGTGCATGAAGTGTAAGCACCCAATTGGAATGGACATGAGCAACACGTCTTGAAGAACTACTAGAATGTTCTTGTGCAATGACCTAAACGTCTTAACTTTTAGGATAAACCATCATAAATTCAAGTTGACAGTAAAGGAAATATCCACCTTCATCACTGAAGCTCAGGATGAATCCATGGATTCCAGGAGGTTGGCAGAAAGCTTAGTGGCCAAGCATAAACAGGAGCATAAGCAATAAAACCAGTGCTGCATACTTCAACATTATCAGATGTGAGCCCGTTTAGGGAGGAACCTAATTAGGTTCTAGCTAATAACACTGAAAATCCAAGCATTTGATCCTTACTCTAGACAATTCCACACAGGCTCTCATGTACAAGGGTGGAAGCTCTTGTAATCTCAACCATAGGAGAGGGATTCATTTGATTGATTGGTGAAAATTGGAATTGAAAATGTCTATTAACATGTCTTACATGAATGATTTTGTTAAAATATTTTCATGAAGATCCACCACGCACAGCTGTGTGGGGACTTAATTGCTGCTGTCTGCTCCGCATGCAGCATAGCTGTTCGGGAAGAGTGTCAACATGACACCTGCATCTAGCTCTCTCTAGATACTAGAGGGAAGATTCCAATAGAGGAGCACCACAACAGTATCCACTCTCTGCTTTGAGAGGAAATCATACTTGCATTGTAAACGTAACTGTTGAAACTGCTGTGTTTCTGATAAAAGTAACAAATTTGGATTTACAGCAAAACTTGTATTGGGGTTCAGTTTATTTATATTTTAACTTTTATGTTAAAAATACATGGACAAACGGATAGCTACTCCGTTTTTAAATAAACCTACCTGAAGTAGATCCTAGTATTTGAGAGAACAGATTTCAGAGGGAGTTGGAAACGTTTAATATGGCACTAAAATATCTGGTAATGTTGCGGTCTGCATTTAACTTGATTTAAATGAGGAATATGGAGTTTCTTTTCTTTTCCTTTTCAGTCTAGCGAAATGCCCAAATTGACAGAGCAATTGGCAGGACCACTTCGGCAAATGCAGGTAGTTTTCCAACGCAGATCTCTTTGATTTCAGTGGGACAGCTCACATGTGGAAATATAGAAGTCAGACTTAATTCTGGGGAGGAGTGTAGCAGGCTGGTTATCCAGGGAGCCTGGCTCGGGGCTGAGATATGGCTCGCTCTGGGATGGAGCGAGGGGGGCTGGTTATCCAGGGAGCCATGACCTGGGGCTGGTAAAATTGGGGAATTCTTTTGTCTAATTGTAGTAGCACAAGACCTTGCCAACATAGTGCATTTTTATATTCTTTTTTATAAATTCTGTTTTTGAGGTATATGTAAATTACCTCATAGTTTCTGTAGTTCAAGCTTATTGTATGCACCACAGATTCCTGTGAATTCTTTCATCCCTATCCCCACAGGGCTCCCTGTGTTCCTCATCCCGTCCCCTTCTATTTTTGGAACTCCCTGCAGCTCACCACAGCCAGGAATTTGCTGTGAACTCTGATGACCTCCATTTTCCCTCTCTCCTCCCGCAGGCCAAAGGTTCTGTATGCTCCCTTTTCCACATCAGGATCCCCCAATATTCCCCCTACTGGGGCTCTGTTCCCATTTCTTTCCACCAGAGGTTGTATGCCGTCTTTTCTTGTCCCGTATACCAGGGTCACCTGTTCTCCCCGCTTCTCCCCATTCTAGGGACTGTATGCATGCCTCTGTTCTCTTCACCATCCATTATTGTTAGTCGGGGATAAAGAGTGTCAACACGTTAACTCTACTAGAAGGAGGAGCACGTTGGTGATGTGCTGGAAGGCATTAGTTGGATGCTTTCAGTGACTTGTTTGCTCTACAGACAACTGCTGAGATTCTTGAAGCTCACTAATTGATGCAACAGGCTTCATATGCCCCTGTGTTTTCTCTTTTTGGTTTTCCAGTTTTGCCTGAAATCAATAGGGCTTTTGGTACTCTAGACTGTTACCTGAAATTTTGAAATCGATCAGATGTAGACTTTAAAAGTTGCCGTGTTACATTCAGATATGCATAAACAGAAATGTCATGAAGTTGAATGCGAGGCCTTCATGAGCTTAGCCAATGTAACATGTCTGTCTTAAATTTTAACATAAAGGTTAATAAGTGCACTATACATTGCTTAGTTACATTTATTCTAATTAGATTTCAAATTCTATGTAAACAATGAATTTCTGGTTTTGAAGAATTTGTCACACTGCAACTTGATTTCAAAACTAACCTTTTTATTGTTAAAGGAATGTGCTAAAAGAATTGCCAAAGTTTCAGCAGAAGCTAAATTGGAAATTGATGAGGAAAATTACCTAAACTCGTTCAGACCTAACCTGATGGATGTAGTATATACTTGGGCAAATGGAGCTACTTTTGCTCACATCTGCAAAATGACAGATGTCTTTGAAGGTATGTTGCTTTTAAACTTCTGTTTTATGAAATGGTAGTGTGATGCAATCCACAAATTCTGTGTGATTGACCTTTGTTCTTTGTGATGTAGTTTAAGTTTGTGTTCTTCTGTTGGGGGAGAAAATTAAAAATCTGAAAGATCCAAAGCTAGTTTTGAATATCCTTCTGAAAGAACTATAAACTTACTCAAGCCAGATATTTTCCAAGATTTGCTTTCTCTGTCGTAGAAAACCACAAACTTTTTCCAGTTTATGTATAAATCATTTTAAGTCTACTTAACTGTTTTTGGTAATTTGGAAACTTTACATACTTTAAGGGGTTTGGGTCTCATCCTTTGATAATAAATAACCACATACATTTAATGAAAAAGAGTAGCTTTTATAAAATACAGAAATCCAAAACATTGCAGTTACGTTATGCTTACAAGAATTGTAAAGCTCAATTTCTTATTCAAAGCAGAAATGCTCACCTCAAAAAAGCTTTATGTCTTGTTACATCAATTAATGATGACTAGCAAAACAGTATGAAAGGGAAAGTGGAGATTTTTTTTGCTTCACAACTTTAGTTTTGTAGAAGTTAAGCCCCTACTAAATTAAAAAATCAGAGGAGAAAGCATTTTTGAAAAGAAGTTAGGAGGGTACTTTAAAAATGTCCTAGAACAGGGAAGATTCTTTCCTGAAGTGAGCTTTAATGAATATATCCTGATTTTAATTTTAGCTATGATTATAGAAGTTCAGGGTGATTTCTAATTCATTGAGTTTCCATAGTAAAATCAGTTTTTCATTTCCATAACAAAGTTGATTCATTTTGACATTTAAAGGAACAAAGTTGTTTTCCTGAAAGTCTAAGTTCTCATATTTATTTTTTAAGTTACATGCAAATGAACTTGACTTGTATGAACAAATCCATAGACTGTTAGATTCAGCTCAGTGTCAGATGCACTCAGGAATATTTGTGTATTGTTTACTGATAAGTAAAAATGCAATAGTGTAATTATGTAGTTCTTCCCTGGTAGACACTTTTGGGACACTCTCCAGTTTTGATTTAGTGGAGAGCACAAAATGTGAAATTTGTAGTTTGTAAAATAGGGAATTCTTTCCAACCTTTTAACTTGATGCCGAAGTCTCAGCTATCAAAAGTTAGACAGTGATCTCTACTCATATTATGTTGTATTTTATTGTTTTGTTTGTTCTGTTGCCAGCCCAGAAAACTATGCGAGTTATCAAAAACTATTTTCCTTTAAAAATGGAACACTAGAAAAGATTCGTTAGTTGTTTATTTTTTGCTTACTTGGCTCTGTTTGGTGTTCTGCAAAATGTTATGCTTTTATAGTGTGACAATTTTTACTTCTTCCTCTTTAGCATTTTAAGGCTATTAATATTTTATTACTTTTTTGTGGTGCAATATGATCTGAGCTTTAATTTATGGGAAGAAAAATGAGTGAAGAGCTGAGTGAGAATTAACTGTTGTTAAAACTTTGCAAAGTGCCATACAAGTATTAATCTTCAGAAAATCCTGTTAAAATATTTGTAGTTTCCTAGGTGCAGCAACTTTGGAAAATGAGATGAATTTATTCCTTCTCCTGTTCCCATCTATTTGTTTTCCCAGTGATGTTCCCCTTCAAAACAGCTGCATGATTTTGAATTCTTGCTCTTTGTTTTCCATTTTCTATTTTATGCCTTAAAATTTGCATATGGAAACTTGTGAGAGGCTTTCTAAGAAAATAATGCTTGATAAATCAAAGATTTTACTCCCTCTAACAAGACCCAGAAAGGGCTACAAACTTAATAATGTCAGAGGCTCTGGCAAAGATTTGGAAGCTCCTTATCATTAGTACAGTCATTAGCAGTTTGTGGTTTGCTGGCAGAAAGTCATTAGCAAAGTAAAACATTGCACTTTGGTCTGTCCTCTGCCATATGAAACAACGGGATTAGTAGTAATAATAGTTGGGCTAAGAAGTCTAAAACTTAATTTCTGTACATTCTTAAATGGCATACTGCTAACTCTTTACTGTGTGGTAAGGAAAAAACAAATATGATTCACACCCTGTACTACGTTTAAGTATGTCACAAGTTTTGTAACCTTGCTTGGATACCTGTTAGGGGTCTGTTTAGTGTAGACAGACGCGTAGGCATTTTTTAACTTTCTGGGCTGTGGAGTAGAACAAAGGAGAAGCCAATTGCTTGCCTGTAGCACCAGTGGGTCATGTCATTTTGTGATGTGAAGCATGTATGTCAGTAAAGGGAAGCTTGTTGTCTCCTGTCAAATCAAGGATTCAGCACAATAGAAGGAAAGTTCACATACAGTTAATGTCTTTCTGGTACAGTTTAGTGTACTGTGTGCAAAAGCATCCATCAGGTCTCAGCTGCAGACTCTTTTTATGCTACTTGTACTCAGATAACCCTTTTTATTAAGTTGACCTTACCTCTAGCAAAGCTAGTGCTTTATTATAATACTCAATACCCTCCAGCCACGTAGTATCCACACTACCACATCTTGTCCTTAGAAAACTCTGCTGATTCATTAGCCCTTGGTGGCTTTTGTTCTTTGCTTATCAAGGAGTCTGAAAGTTAGAGTTTAAGGAGTTGGATTGTCCCAAATTCTTGATTCCACTGAGGTTGAGGAGGGTTGGGAGCCATTATGTCCCTGATGTGATTTCATGATTATATAAAAGCTTGCAGCATGAACTTTCCTGATTCCTTTGCCCCTTTTCAAATGGTTTAACACATTTTCAGTGAAGGCCGCAACCCTCAGGTCTCAAGAAATTGGGTCTTAATCTAAAAATATCTTCCTCTTCCCCTTTTCTTCTTTGAAGGGATACTTCTACCGTTGCATTATCCTGCTCTAGGATTCCACTTCTGGGGCGTGCACTTATCTACATGCATGTGTAAGGCACATCTATACAAGACTTGGAAGGTCAGCATAAGGTCTGCAACTCCAGCTATGCAAACCTTAAGCCAAGTTTGGCATCGTTTTCACAGTGGGAGGTGTATGGGAACAAACAGTTCCATCAGCTTCCCTTTACTTATGACTGTGAGGCGCACCAGCACCGACTGAGGGCACCCTCAGCTTTACTAGAGCCACACCAGATGATCGATTTCCGGCACAGCAAATGGAAACATGGCCTAAGAGACAAAATTTCTCCAAAGCAAAAGGACTAAAACAGAATTTCCCCTGCTCTCTAGAGGCTGGTCTTATACCACCAAATTTCCTCGTGGTTGTGGAGAATGAAATTAGCCAGCATAATGTTGACATTGACAATGCAGGCAGCAATTGAGGAGGAATGGTGCTCAGGATCTTATCAGTTTAAGATGAAAAATTGGGGGCGTCGTTGAGCTGTCTTTGATTTAAAGAACCAGTGTTTTAATAGTGATTAGGTGACATGCTGAATACAACATGTCCTAGCCTTCCCTGCAAGCAGCACTATGGCTAGCTCTGTATTGGCTAGCACTTTTTTCTTCACTACATGTTACTGTTTGATAAAGTTGGGAAATCTCTGAAGTAAGGAAAATGACACATTCTTGCTCAGTTACTCTGAATTCCTGGCCATCATCTATATGTGCTGGAAATCTGATGTGTAGTGCCAAAAACCTATTAAACTAGGTTTCCTGTGACCAACAGAAAACCTGGCAGTCAGAACATCTGGACTCAGCAGATTTCTCCTATTGAGACTGCCTTCTGACCACTGGAATAAATTGTATCCCTTGGAGATATGCTCTAGAGGTACAGGGAGGAAAACAGATGATGGAAATTGAGAGCTACTCTCAGCTAGTAGCTGCTCTTCCTGTTTCCCCATTCACTCTTGGCTCAATAGGCCACATAAAGGGAATTAAAAATAGGATGTTTCCATTTGTTATATACTGTCTGTGTTCTGGAAAAGAAGACTGCTGACTGAAAATGGGAACAGAGTTGCAGCCCAGAGTGTAGCTATTTGACTTTATGGCTACCCTAGCCTTCTGATCACTCTTTGTATTGGCAGAACCAGCAAACTTTTCCTCTGACTTATGGGTCTACCTTTCATAGGATGAGGACTCTTTTCATGGTAAAGATGCATGATTCTTCCCGTAAGGATGTTTCTAAAAGCAGACATTTTCTGCAGAATTGTCCACAAATAAATGCTGAATCTCTGACGATTTACCCAGATAGGGCATTGTGGACTTTGTGCCACATGGCAGCTTTACAGAAAGCACTTGAGTTTCTGTAGCATTGTGACACTGAAGCCTTTGGTACATTGACACTGTGGTTTCAAGTAAATTAAAACAAGCTTTTATTAAACTGAATATGAAAAGGAATAATAAGGAACACTGGTTTCTAATTCCACTAGTGAGGAACATTCCACTAATGAGTAATGAATAAGGTGTGCAGATTTAAGTTCCCCCTTCTCCCCAGAATGTCATGTCCTCTATCCTTGCCCACAATTGAAAGGGAAATGGAAGATATATATGGAGTTCCCAGGGGCCTGAGGTTTCCACTCTCTCTCATGGGTGTCAAATGCCTCCTTCCTATATGCAAAACTTTCTAGTTGCTCCTATTCTATCCCATCATACTATGTTACTTTCAGTGTGGAAGAGGCAGTAGCAGAGAGGGTGAGGGGGAACAGGCAGGAGCTGGCACACATGGAAAGTCATCTTTCAAGCCAGTTCCCCATACATATTGGCTCCCACAGAGGTGCACTCTGTGGGAGGCAGAGCAGGCAGGAGCTGGTGCTTGGGGGCCAGCTTCCCATGATCATGGGCTCCACCTGTCTTTTCCCCTCTCCCATGATGCTGCCTCTCATGGACCAGCTCCTACCTGCCACCCTGCACTGTACCAGAGGCAGCAGTGCAGGGTGGCAAGGAGCTCCCCAGGAGTTGGAACTGGGAGCACACTAGTTGCTCGGGCCCGCCCCTGGGCACTATCCAGTAGTCATGCAGCTACTAAAATTTGATGTGGTTATATGATTATTCAATTACACAATATCTAACATCCCTAATGTGGATGGTACTAACTTGCACTGCAAGTTATACTAAGTTAAAATGCTGCCAAATTGTTTTGGGTACTACAACCTGCTTTTTCCTCCCCTTTTTCTTCAAAGCAAGTGGCTAGCTTAGTGGGCATGTTCTTCCTGATTGTGTAGGAGATAATTACATTCTGATCCAGATTTTTGTGCTCTGGCCTCAGGCAGCAGGACAGGATCCCTGGGAGAAACAACTAGGCTTTATAATTAATGAAACAGCATAGCTCCCATCACTAAAAGTTGTAATGAGGGACATTTAACAGAGAGAATGAGTTCAAAACAAAACTTGCACACAATCTCCCTTTTGGAGCTGGTTAAGATTTTTAGTCTAAGAAATTTTGGATTTTCAGAATTGTGGTTTATTCCCCATTGGAATAAACCCACTTTGCTGAAAAGTTTCCGCAAGACAAAAATATCATTATGGAAATAGTTGAAACTGTTTTGAGGGACAGAAAGGGGGAAAAAATGAAACTGACAATGTCAGGTTTGAATGATCTATTTCCAAAGTCTGACAGCCTTGTCATGCAGACCGTCATTGGGCAGAGACTCCCCAAGGACTATTAGAGATCTGAGCTACTGGCTCCTTGCCACCGAGCCATAGGCCCTGGTACACTTGCAGTTTTCCAGTAGAAACTTGGCTGGTGTTTCAACAAAAGATTTATTACATCTGAAATACCTCTGCCCTATGCTGTAGCTATCATCAGCTGTGGGAATGCAGTGACTGCAATAATGTTTCTGTTGCGGACAGCCTCTAAGTACAGGAAGTTGTTCCTAAAATTGGGTTGGAGTGTTCTACACCATTCCCAAAGAAAGTTTCTTGCTCAATAGCAGTAGTTTTTTGGGGGGAAGGAGGGGGGGCAGGAGGAGGAGGGAAGGAGGTTAGAGTTAAATAGAAATCAACTCTGCCCCTATCAATCAGAAGCGAAGTGGCCATGACAGTGTTTTATACTTGCAAGCCGGGGGAGGAGGGATCAAGGGAGAATGACAATAAAGAGATCACAAATTGAATTGAAGAGGTCACCAGCTGGCAATAATCTGTTCAAACATTTAGGCTCTGTCTACACTGCAGGCTTCTTGTACAAGAACTGTTTTGCGCTAGAGTACGTCCACACTGCCATGTGCTTTTCCACAAGAGCGTCCATGGCAGTGTGGATGCTCTCTTGCGCAAGAAAGCTCTGAGTCATTTTAGCCATAGGAGTTTCTTGCACAAGAAACCCCTGTTGCCCATCCACACTGCCTTCTTGTGCAAAAGGGCTTATTCCTTGTGGGGAGAAGAATAACTCCTGCTCAGGAAGCCCCCTGGCCTGATGCTTCACTGTAAATTTACTGGCGCAAGAATGGTCGTTCTTACGCAAAAAGCCTGCAATGTAGATGTAGCCCAGGCCTGCACAACATACGGCCTGAGGGCTGCATGCAGCTCGCGCTGACTACGGGCAGCGTGGCCCCATCCGATCCGCTGGCCGGGTGGAGGAGCGGAGTGCTGCTGGGGAGGGGGAAGTGCGGCAATTCTCACTGCCGGGCTGCCTGCATAAAGCTCTGGCATGAGGAGGCGGGGCATGAGCCCAGAGAGCAGGACGCCAGGCTCCAGCAGCCCCACAACATGGAAGGCAGAAGCCGGGGAGGGGAGGAGGTAAGAAGGCACCAAGGGGCAGGGTGCAGGAGAGACAAATGCCAGGAAGCCAAGTGGAGGCATGCGTGGGTTGGGTTTTTTTTTTTTTTTTGGGTCTTGACAAACATTTTTAGCCCACGTGTTCGGTATTTTTTGGGAGAGCATACCTACTTGCGGCCCACAGCTGTTTTCTTTGGAGTAATATGGCCCTTGCTGCTTTCCGAGTTGTTCAGGCCTGACGTAACCTTATAGCTTGATTGAATTATATTTGTAAAAGGAAGGTAGTAGGATTATGAATAACTGGCTACAAAGTACAACTTTGTTTTGCATGTATAAAAAGCCTGCCTGCAACATCCTAGCTAAAATGAAACATATCTGTGTAAGCTGGCGCTGGGTGGAATTATCTTCCTGTAAACAAATTGTAGCAGGAATGTCCAGAATACTGAGTTAGTGCTTGCCAAATGCAGCGTGGCTGTGCTCAGGAGAACTGCTGATGGTTCATTTCTTTTGGACCTGTGCTTTATCTCAGTAATTGATTCTATATGGCTTTTAACCTGCACTAGCTGCAACTGTTTTTACAGATACTGTCTCCTCATAGGAATTACTATTGCTGTAGTAGACATAATGGCAGTGAAGAATATGGTCATACGGATGCACATAGTGATTTTTGTCAAAGCATATGAGTGCATAGCTATGGTGGGAGTATAATAGTATTTTGAGAGTCTGTAGCTATTGTACCTGTCTAATACAAGCTAGATTTCTTGTTCAATAAATGGGCTTTCTAAAACTCTTGACCAGCTTATTGAGACATATACTGATGTTTCAGGTGCAAAATTAGGTCTTATGGCCAATAAAGCTTAATAACTAGAAATGAAAGCTGCACCGTAGGGGGAAAAGGTTAGAACATGAGTGCTTTAAATTTGTAAGAATTCTAGTTTAAAACCATTAACTGTCTTCAGGTACTTTGTGAAAGATACCTTTAAGGAAGTAGGCCTGATGCTGCATCCTATAATTAAATTCTTTGCATGACATGTCATTAATGTAAAGAATTTAGTCAGCTTTCTTGTCGTTACTAATTGAAGTGACTAAAATTTAAAAGGCTTATTTTTATCTAGGTAGCATAATTCGTTGCATGAGGAGGCTAGAAGAATTGCTTCGACAGATGTGTCAGGCAGCAAAGGCCATCGGAAACACAGAGCTGGAAAATAAGTTTGCAGAAGGTATGTAACTAGAATGGTTATAAATAGAAGAGGTGAAAGTTTGTACCCATGAACTAAATCCGTTTCATCAAGTAAAAAAAGTTCAAGCTATGATCTTCCCTTTTGAATTATTGAAAATGCTAAATTGGGACACACATGTTGTCAACTTGATTCTTTATATATAGAGAGGAATCTGTGCTTTAATTTGGAGAGGTTCAACTTGGCTTTAGAGAGTTTATTTGCAGTAGAAGTAAAAACTATCTTTACATGAGGACGTGGACGCATTGGAGGACAACCAAAATGATTAGGGGGCTGGAGTATAGGGCCTATGAGGAGAGGCTGAGGGAGTTGGGTCTGTTTAGTGTATAGAAGCGAAGAGTGAGGGGGGAATTTGATAACAGCCTTCAACTTCCTGAAGGGAGCTTCCAAAGAGATGGAGAGAGGCTGTTCTCAGTAGTGATGGATGGCAGAACAAGGAGCAATGG
>JANRFK010004149.1:30042665-30070515 GCA_030068395.1 Apalone spinifera
AGGAGAGTGGTGAAGCACTGGAATGGGTTACCTAGGGAAGTAGTGGAGTCTCAAGCCCTAGAGGTGTTTAAGTCTTGGCTTGACACAGCCCTGGCTGGATTGATCCTGCCTAGAGCAGGGAGCTGGACTTGATGCCTGTCTGAGGTCTTTTCCAGCTCTATCATTCTATGAATTATTTGGAAGATGCCAGCAACTACCTTTTGGAAGAGTAGATGCATTATCCTTCCAAGCAAAGTTTCACTGTTCTTTAACGTCAGACTTAAACTGTGCATATAGAATACCTAAGTCGCAGCTGGTATCTGTAGTAGTCCCTTTTATCTAGTGTGGCAAGGTTTAGCTCCCTACATACACACAACTTATGACACCTGTTTTCTTTTTAATAGGAATTACCAAAATCAAGAGAGACATAGTGTTTGCTGCAAGCCTCTACCTATAAGAAATCTGCTTTCTGGAAGCCAAGTATGGATTGGGAGCACTATGAGATTTGTTCATCGAGCAGAATAATTTTAGACTGATGGTGTTAGACCAATTTGCCATCTTCCCCCCCCCCCCCCCCCAGACATTTATTTAAACAAGAAGCATTCTAGCAAAGTATATTACATATACACTGCTGTTTGTACATAAGTGTTGCCATGTTATTTTAATAAAAAATTGTTTGTTTTATAAGCAGTAAGCTTGAACCAATAGAATTTTAAAATTTTTTAAAGCTATTCGATATACACAATGGTGTTAAATGTTACTATATACATTTAAAGTGAGCATCCAAGAGGTATAGCAGCAGCAGTCCTTTAAAGGCATTTATTTTACATACTTAAGGAGACCAATGAATTTTTTTTCCTTTTAGAAAGCAGGCAGCTTCACAGGATCATGCTCAGTAATTCTTCATGGTTGGTGATTACTGCCATAGTGATTTCCATTTGTTGGTGTTTCATGTAGAGTTGTATGTGAATCTTCTTCATTTGGTTTAAATGTACAGCCCTTCACTTTGAAAAAATCTGATACGTATACAACCTAAGAGAACAAGTTTACAGTATTAGAATCTGTATGTGGCACTTCTGTCCTCTTGAGCACTAGAATCCTCTAAAATCTACCTCTTACTGATTGTACCCTAACCTATCCCCCATTAAGGAGGTAGTTGTACCTTGTAAGCTCTTTGATTGGTCTTATGTAATATTTACAGGCATTACACTAATTTAACTGGTTCTGTGAAGAATGGTGACTACAAGAGCTACTTACATTAAAGCTCTGCTCAATTACTAGAAAACCTGTCAAATCTACAACTAAATATTTCATTATGGTATTTTGGCATGAAACAGAAAAATGACATGCTATTCTTTTAATAATGAAAAAACTTCAGTTCTAAGTAGACTCATTAATTGGCTGGGACTTCAGTTTTAAGATTGATATACACAGTCAAGCACTAGTTTCTAGAGAATCACTAAAACCTTCCCTGTAAGTGGTAGAAGTTACGTATATTCATTTGGGTGCTTGTGCTTCATCCTACAACTGTGGCTTGGAAAGTAGTTTCAAACACTACAACATTCCATATTTAAATAAGTTGGAAATTGTTATAAAACATTCTAATTTTAAAATGTAAAAGCTTCTGTAGAAATGTCTGTGGTTAACTTTACCATTTATGTACTGAACTGAAGCACAACAAATTAGAGGTCCATCAGACACTCTCAACCTATGGTAATGTGATCTTATTTGCTGAATAAAATATTAAGCAGTACATAGTTGCAGCCAGTTTTTAAATAGCCAGTGCTTTCAAACAGTTCACTGGTTTAACTAAGTCCATGGAACCAGAGTTAGTTGAGGCTATGTCTACACTATGGGATTTTTCCAGGATACTCTGAGTCCAGGGAACACATCTGCTTTTTTTGCGGAAGAGAAGACCCGCTCCTTCAGAAACCCTGTCTTCCTCCTCCCACAAGAAAGAAGGGCTCTACCAAAAGAGGAGGCTTTTCCAAAATTTGGCATGTCTATACTGGGCCAAATTTTGGAAAAGACTCTTCCGAAGAAACTATCAGAAAAAGGCACACAAATTGCAGAGTGTAATTTGCGTACCTTTTTTCCGATAGATCATTGTAGTGTAGACATAGCCTGAAGTACTAAACCTAACTTTGACAGAAGTAGCCACTTCTGCAGAGAGTATTTTCTTCATTTCCACCCCTTTTTTGATCATCCCTAATTTAGACAATGTTTCTCTTGTTTTGTATTTGTATATTATTTTCCTAAAGACAGGATGATTTTCCCTGTTTGCTGGCCAGGAAAACCAGTTAAGCCCATCCTAGTTTAACATTAATTTTTCACTAAAAAAGGATCTGAAATTAATTTGGTATGGCTTGACAAGGCATTTAAAAACAGACTTAAACACATTACTGAACAATAATTTTGCTCCCCATATCCAGGATTTTAGAAAAGATAGGTCTCATCCTGTTCCAATTTCTGAATGAAAATGAAGTATAAAGGGAAAACAAGCAAATTTATCTCCCACTCAGATTCTCAATTTTGGATCAGCTAGTTGAATAAATTGAAGAGGAAATATTCTCTGACCCTGCAAAATAGGCCATCACTATCAAAATGCTAGTTTAGGACTAACAAACTGCTTCCAAAGATTTACCAGTGCCTTCAAGTAATCAGTAGTTAGACTTTCTTTAAAACATCACATGTAATACCTGAACTGGTTTCCATTTAATGCTAGAATATAATAAATTTAGGCCTCAGAGTAAAATTGGCACTTTAAGCAAAACTAAAATTATCTACTCTGCCCTCTTCCCTTGACAATTCCCAACCAGCACAAATCGCTTTGTGATGAAATCTGTTTTAATCTCTTCCACCTTAAACTTGTAAGTGGGGACAAGGCTGGGTTTCTTTTAATCCCTAAGATCATTGACCACACCAGTTACAAATGTTGACATTCCTCACCTCCAATTCAATCTTAGATTCCTTGCAATACAGTGTTTTCCCTTTGCACTCCCCAAAACCACTGTTTCTAATGACCCTTTCCTAGCCATGTGTCTACATCAGTACTCCACCCTCATCCTTGCCCCGTCAGTTGTGATTGACACTAACTGTACTCTTCTTGTAATAGTGTCCTTTCTTGACTTCCTTAAATGTCTTTTCTTGCTTCTCCTCTGACCTCTCAAAATTGTGCTTTCATCTGTTTGTCCTTCAGAGGACCCTCCTCATTTCCTCTACCGCCAACTTTGTTGGTTTTCACAGGGCTTGGTCACCTTCTTCACATTGTATTTCTGGGTAATCTCAGCCACACGCACCAATTCAGCTATCGTTCCTATACAGCCTTTCCTCGAGTGACGAATGAGTTACAGACCAAACACTTGGCTGTAACTCAATGTTCGTAACTCAGACCCCATTGAGTTACATTGCAACCCCGCTGTTCGTAAAAGTGGGTCACATTCATAACTCAGGGACCACCTTTGACTGCTCAATGGGAGTTTTGGTCATAAATCAACCGTTTGCAACTCGGGGACCAGCTGTACAGGTTAAACCTCATCTGGGACTTTGATCCCAGCAACATCTGAGTTCCAGCAGGACCACAGATGTTACTATATCAGAGAGCCCTGGCTGCAGAGGTTGAGAACAGTTGGTAGTGGAGCCAGTCTGGTTCAAGGCAGCCTGCAAGGCCAGTGACCTGGGGACAGGGAGCCCTAGGAGTAGCTGCTGCCCTGGGTGGTGTTGGGAGCTGGGACCAGAGCCAGGCAGGTGGGCCAAAGGAGGGCAGGTCTGAGTTCTCCCACAGCAGCCAGGAGGAGAACCCTGGGATAGCCCTGACACCTAACCTCCCCCATGGCCTGGCAAAGTCCCTTATTTGGGACTACTCCAGCCCAGGGAGGTTCAACCTGTACTGAAAGTTTGATTTTTTTTTTTAATTTTTTATTTTTATTTTATTTTTGGCCATGCCTGCCTTCTGTCCATGCTAAAATCTCTCTGTCTCGCATCTCCTTATGGATATTGAACTGTCAATCTCAAACTCAATACGGTTAGGAGCTTTGATTTTCCTCTCCTGCTCTTTGTTCCTCAACCAAACATAGGACATGACCACCATCCTGTCAAACCCATAACTTGGCATTCCCTTCCACTGTAACTTCTCTGTCCAGATACCCAGGCTGTTTTGTCTTGCAGATTTTTTTTCTACATAAACTCTTAGCTGCATGGAGATTTAGGAGACGCTGTATCTTAGTCTCATGTCAATTACAGGAACATCCTTTCCTTCTGTTCCTGACAAATACAGCTTTGCTGTACACTCCATTAGGAAAACTATTTTTGTAGCAGCATTCCTAACCTGTTTTAGCTTTGATACCCCTTTTTACATACCTTTCAGTTAGTCTATAAGGTGCCACAGGACTCCTCGCCACTTTTGCAGATTCAGACTAACACGGCTACCCCTATGATCCTTCTGTAACAAGTTACTTGTCTTCATTTTCAAAGACTTTCAACTACCTATTCTTCCCTGCCTACCCCTCACTCCTAGGGCTGACAAGTCCTGCCCCAAATCTAGCCATGCACCATCTTTCATGGTCCAGTTGCTAGATTTTAAACAGATACCTTCATGCTCTCTCCCATACCTCCCCTCATACTTGGGAGGAGCCCCCAGAAAACCCCCACACAAAACTACCTAATTCACATTCAGATTTGCTGGTGTGCTAAAATCACTGCTTATCCTACTGGCCTGAACTCTCATGGTTTCCTTGCACAACAAAGAGCTGTAGGTTCTTTAAGGGAGGAACAATCTCTTTGGTCTAAGAGGGATATGGACAGTACAATACCTAACAGAGTTGGGTTCCCAGTCCATGACTTGTGCTTCTGTATTCTATGGGGTAGTAATGTGATTAATTCTGTACAATTTTTTTCTATTCTTTACCTTAACTCGATTGAATTTCAGAGTATTGGGAAGGTCTATACACTTTCCTGTGAAGGGGGCCTTTGTTTGCCACCTATGGTGCACAACCTACTTTTAAAATACTTTGATTCTGTCTCAGTGAACTAATACTTACAATGAGCACAGCTACCACCGCTCCTTGAAGGAGTCCAGTCAACACATCACTCCAGTGATGTTTGTAATCAGAAACCCGGGAGAGACCCACGTATACAGATGCTGCAATGAGACCAAATTGTGTGGTAGGACGCACAAGTCTTGCCCAATCGCCTTTCATTCTGGCCTGCAGATACAGCTGAAAGAGAGGAAAAGTTATGATACACCTCTAATGCAATTTTCATTTAGAACTCCTCAGCTTAGGACTGTGGGCCCAGGTTACTCAAGTTTAATCAGATGTTACAGGATTCAGTATTCACAGTTCAGAAGCATAATGTGATCCATAGTTCTGAATGTTAAGCTAGTTTGAAACCACAGTACAGTTCTGAAATACCAAGTCCAATCTATATTACTCTAATGTACCTACCCAACTGCTCAGTAGGATATGAATGCAGAGATTTCAGTGTGAATTCAAGTATAGTCTTGATGTTGTGCATAGTTATGCTATTCCCCTCCCATGGTTTATGATGTTGCGTAAAGGAATACAGTGCATTCGCATTGCTTTGACAAAGGGCTAAGTTTTCAAAACCATAAGCTGCTAGTGCTAGACTAACACCATCTATGGAGCGAAGAAGGATTCCAGGGAACAATGGAGATTAACTTTAATCAGTAAAAATAGATATTGATCTAGCCAGCTCTGTCCCTTGCTAAGCCATCTTTTTAAGGTATTAAAATGGTGACATTTTACAGGATTTCAAACACTTTTCTTACTCTAAACTGGAAGCAGAGACAACAACAGGAGTACAGAATAGTTATACAATGATCCTGTAAGTAGAAGTAAACAGGCCTTTTAATTACCTACACAGTTGCAATAACTGTGGTGCTAATACAGCCTGTAATTCAGGACATGGCTACACTTAAATTTCCAGCAGTACAACTATACATCAGCAAGTGAGTATCTCTGCACATCAGCACTTGTTGTTCTACTGGCAAAATACAGCCAAAGAGAAAGTTAATTTAGCTATTACAATGTAACAAAGACACCAACATTCATCAGCTGTCATCAAAACTACAAACATGGTTGAGTTGTTTTGACCAAAGTTTAAATAATTTAAACTTGTCACCTGAAGTAGGCTGTGCTCAAGAAAGCTCATGATACTATCTACATTTTGTTAGTCTTTAAGGTGCTACTACACAATTCATGGTTATTTTTAAAATAATTTAATCACCTCTAACTTGAGTGAGTGTAAATACAGGTAAACCGTTATTCTACAGGCTGCACCCAGAAAGTGATTTAGTGTGGGGGTAGGAAGAACTAAAGCATGAGACCCCTTTTTCCTGCTCTCCTCTCCTCTCCCTCCCCCACCTCTTGACTTCATTCTGCTGCTTTAAAACAACCCCCTCACATATTCAGGGGCCAGATGTGATGATAAATAAATACATATGAAGAGTGATAGGAGCCAAAACCCAGACCAAAAACAGAACAAATGCATTTTAACCTGCCTTGGCTCTAAATTATTGCCTTGGATTACAGCTGATGTTTTATTCTACAGAATGTGACAACTCCTTCCCAAGCAAAAAGGTTGACCAGATTTGTATTAAAGTTTATTATGCTCGGACAGGGCATGAACTATTTTAAACATAATTGAACTTTCTCACTTCCTCTCAGCCTGGCCTTCCATCACAGCTTTCATGCTCCCTCCTGCAAACTAGGGATGTGAACAACTAGTCAATTATCCAATAAGCAAATGCTTATCGGATAGTGACACAATAGTCTACTAGTTGCTTCCTCCCACCCTGACGCCTCTATCAGAAAGAGGCAGAAAGGGAGTGGACAGGGTGCATCAAAGCAGCAGTGCTGCATGGAACCCAGGGCCATACCCAGGACCACTTTGAAATGCTGTAGGGACCAGGAGGCCCATGGGGAACCACTTGAGTCCCCCACTGGCCCAGTGCTCCCCACAGCACTTTTGCATTTGAAGGTCAAAAGGTCTTATATAACCCACACAAGACACTATCTCTTCATCACAGTCCGTTATCTCCAGTATGGAGACATGCTTGAGACCCTATGCTCCATCTGAGAGGAGCTTTTCTTCAGTCCATCTGATATATAGCTGAGAATTCCAATGCCCTGGATGCACCTAAGAAATCTTGTACTGGATGTAAGCAAGATGAACATGTTATAAAGATTAGTGTTTGATATGCACCACACAAGTTTACAGAGTAACATTTCATTTATACTGTTTTAAGCAAAACTCACTACACCTCAGTTGTTCTGAACTGTGTTTTGCGTCTAGTGTTCACAAGATTTTACAAAGTCTCTTTTGAACACAGGAAATCTAAATTATTTTACAGTATATTTAATAGTGGCAATGTTATCTCTGAATAGTGTTTGCTACTGACCAGCACCCAGTTGGATCTCACCAGTAACTCAGTCTATGATACTGTAATCCATTTTAGGGATGTTACATTACTCGATTAGCTAATTAATTGCAGTCTATGGAATTTCCAGCTCCTACTACATTTAAACTGCAGAACCACAGTGGGGTTAGCTCCTGGGGGACACATGAGTCAAGACGAAGCAGTCCTAGCTTGCAAAGATCCTGGGAGCTAACCCCCCCTTCACTGTGGAGATGATGCCCGGGGGGGGGGGAGGAGAGGCGGGGGAAATGCTTTTAAGCCAGCTCCCCCCCAACACCGGCTCCTGCTTCGCACCCCACTGATAGAGAGGCAGCAGGAGGAAATGCAAGTAGTCGATTATTCAACTAAATGGATTAGGGAAGTAAAAGTAATCACATAAAAAGCACACTAATATTCTCTTCCTAATATCTACAAAAGCTATGGAAGATAGAGCTAATGTAGCTGGGATAGGTGATCAAGTCTTAGACCAAGATTTAAGCTGTTTGCTGCTGCAGTTTTGAGACACTAAATCCACAATCTTGGCATCCAAAAGCTAATGTGCTATCAATTGAGTCACACAGGAGTCATGTGTTACCATGATGATATGCAAACACGATACAGTCAATGTTTTTACAGTCAACTTCAAAAACCACGTGAATCTGTTAGAACCATGACGTTTGTGTAAATACATGTACAGTGTGCACACTGTACATTCACAGACACTACTTTCCCAAGTTAAATATTTGGCAAATGTTCCATTGGTTTTTCAAAGTAATTATTACATCATGTTGGTATTTTCAGTCTGCTATAAAGTATCAAAAGATCAACCCTTTTCAGAACCAACTCCTCTTTCCCTCCTCCACCCCACCGCCTGCCTCTACCCTCATGGCTGGATCAGGATGAAATCAGTCCCAGAAGAAGCAACTGTAAGCAAAAGTTTAATCAGAGTATACTTTTGTTAAAGTCAGACAGGTCCTCTTAGGACACAGCTTATTCTGCACACTGGTTTCAAAACATGCCTTCATTCCAACACAGAGTATGCCATTATATTCCTACTATTAATATTAACCGACAGACAGTATAATTTGAGCTTTTCACCCTTCACCTGGTATATTTCTGTGGTCTGCATCTTCAGTCAGGGCCATAGTTTATGTTAGCTCAGCTTTCACAGTAGGATATATTCAGTGGTTCTCCATAGGCCACAGAACACACAAGGTTTTGCAGAGTTGAGTGATTATTCAGTTCTCACTCTCTCCTTTCCCCCTGCTGCTCAAGACCCCTAAATACAGCTACCTATACTTGATATCAATTACTTACATAAAAAAAAAAAACACTTAATTGGCAGAAGGATATTCTACTGTTATGAATTGGAGGGAAATGGTCTGTGAGATCATGAATGGGACTGACACGATTTCCTCAAAGAAGTGGTCTATACTAGCAAAATGGTTTCAGAGATCCTGGTGCAGATTAATCGAGATGGCAAGAGCCTTCAGAAAGTTGAACTAACGGTCAAATGCTGTCTTTGAACAGTCCTCAAACAGGACATAGCAAAACATTGGTCCTTTTCTACATAACAGACAGCTTGCAAACCAGAAAGCCAGGTTTTATATTTAAACAGTCAGTTCCACATTAAAAAAGTAACCACTAGCCACAGCAGTTCAAGATTTGGAGGTATCCTATTATGTATAGGAGGCACACAGGTACATACATCCCTACTAGAATGAGTAAAATGTAACAAAATAACTGTTGAAATGGTTAACTGATAAGCCTGGGCTCATTGGTTGCTGTGTTACCTCTGAAACAGGGGCAGCAGCCAGCTCCGCGGGAGTGAGGGTGCAGGTGGAAGTAGGGATGGAAGATAATGATTATTTAATCAATCATGTAACCACATCAAATTTTAGCAGTTACGTGATTATTCAATAGTCTCTGGGGGTGGGGCCAGCAGCCAGTGCACTCCCAGCCCCACTCCTGAGAAGCCCCCTGCCACCCTACACTGCTGCCTCCGATACAGAGATAGTCGCGCAGGGTGGCAGCAGCCTCTGCACAATGACCCCAGGCCCCACACTGCAAGCTCTGCAATACAAAGCTTTTACTGCAGAGCCTGAAGCCTAGCCCAGCCTGCTCCCTGGGAGTGAGGCCAGCCACCTCTGCTCTCAGGGAGCCTACAGCATGTAACCGCTTGAGATTTTCACTGGTTACAAGATTACCCAATTACCTGCTGTTTAACATCCATACATTCTAGAGACTCTCAATAGTGACATGTACAGTAAGTGTAAGAAACACTTGAGCTCTTCCACAAGCCACAGCCAAAAGGTGACAGTCCCACATTTGTCTAAAAGTAGGTTCACAACCTGGGAAGGAGGGACAAGTCAGTCACCTCACAAAGCATTTTTGTGACTATCTGTTGCTGTATTTACTTTCAAAGAAAAACAGCTGCTGCTGTTTCAGAGAGATTACAGAATCATAGAATACTAGGACTGGAAGGGACCTCGAGAGGTTATAGAGTCCAGTCCCCTGCCCTCCTGGCAGGACCCAGTACTGTCTAGACCATCCTTGATAGACATTTATCTAACCTACTCTTAAATATCTCCAGAGATGGAGATTCCACAACCTCCCTAGGCAACTTATTCCAATGTTTAACCACCCTGACAGTTAGGAACTTTTTCCTAATGTCCAACCTAAACCTCCCTTGCTGCAGTTTAAGCCCATTGCTTCTTGTTCTATCTTCAGAGGCCAGGAAGAACAAGTTTTCTCCCTCCTCCTTCTGACACCCTTTTAGATACCTGAAAACCACTATCATGTCCCCTCTCAATCTTCTCTTTTCCAAACTAAGCAAGCCCAGTTCTTTCAGTTTTCCTGATAGTGTATACATGTAAACGGTTAATGGATAAGCTTGGGCTCATCAGTTAGTCATGGTTACACACAGCTCCCTTCCCTTCAGAGGCAGCAGCAGAGTGGGGGCAGGTAAGAGCCAGCTTTTAAGTAGATTCCTGGTAAGCACCAGCTCCCAGGGAGCCACATGCCTCTTCCTCCCCTCCCCCTATCCTGCAGTCTTTAATACAGAGGTAGCAGTACAGGATGGTGGGGGCACCCTCCAGGCATGTAAACGTGTAACCGCTGAAAATGTCAGCAGTTACATGTTTACAAAATAAATATATTAAAATGTGTTTATCACAAGTGCATTTTCTGATAAAAGTGCTTGCGCTGGTTATTTTTCATAAGCTAGCTGCTACAGTGGTTAATTCCATGTTATTTTTATCAGGTTGCATCTAACAATTTACATTTAATGGTTAGCCAGTGGTTTGGAGATGAGGGATGCCCCCAATCATTCTTAAAAACCGAACTGAGCAAGAGGAGAAAGACCTGAGTTGACATGAACGGTTCAAAAAAAGATGAATGACACTGCTTTAGTGCAGTAAAATAATAGTCTCACAAGGAATACAACTTCTCCCACAAAAGTCTCATAAATGAATAGGTCTGTAAAAGTTGTCAGTTCCAGATAAAATGTGTATTCTATAGGTACCTATAGGTGTAAATTCTCTTACATTCAGAGTTATCGTAACATAAGATACATATATAAAAAATACAGGTTCAACATGTGGAGTATATCTATATGCAGATGGCATGTTCCATTTTGATTTATTTAGGGCCCAATACTGTTCTTATTTGAAGTCATTGGTGAAACAGTTTTCAAATGGGAACAGTATTGAAACCAGTCCCCTTTGCTGTGTTTTCATTAAAGTTCAGTGAAAGGTTTCCTGCATAATCGGAAACAGACTGAATTTCAGAATTAAACATTCTGTCACTGAAACTTTGGAACTTATCAGCTAACTTCACACAGAGCTGCTGCAAAGAGTATATTTGATCAGCAGGATTTACTAATGCTTAAATACAGGATTTCATTTGAACATACCTCTATACACAACTGAGTTTATAAAGGGGGAAGCACAAATGGCATGTGTGAGTGTTGATTTTCTATCTTCCCTCTCTTGCTGTCTTCTATCCCTGTATAAACTGTCATTATGAAGTTACCTTTCAAATGGTAAGTGCTATTAACGGTGGTAAGCTCCCCTATGGTGTTTTTAATTTACAAGGCTGAGAGAGACACAGATGTATTTTATAGAAGACGTTTTCATAGAGTGTGATTAAAGAATTTTTAGCTATTTTTCACTTAATGCTTACCCTATAATGAAAGTATGGGCTTTATACCACACATCCTGAACACAAATTTCCTCCCAGCCTATGGTCCAATACTGCATTTCTAAAAATACAACATAGGAGCTGAAAAACAGCCACTTTGAGTTTTTTTTCAAGAAGCCACAGACACAAATGGAAAGGTTTTTGCAACTAGAGAATCATTCACTCCTGTTAAAATAAAATTGTCCCTCCCCATTAAAAGAGAGGGGGAAACTTTAAAAATAATTAGGTATTTATGAAGTTTATTTTAAGATGTAGTGACTTCTATTTCCCACAGAGCAAAAAAATGCTGAGATGGATTTCTGTAGTTCAACGGATGAAAGTTCAGAAATCCTTTGAGAAAAATACTTTTCAAAAGACTAAGACATTCCCATTTCAGGACATAAGTACAGTTATTTCATAAAACCAAAAAAGGAGGAAAAATATAACAACTTTAGTTTGGTATACAAATGTTATTTGAAATAATTAATCATGCTATTCCCCTAGCTACCTTACAACCCTGCCCTTAGGACACAATGCTCTTTCTTGGCCACTTAAAGCTAACTCTGCTAAAACCAACAAATAGTCTAGCAGCATCTTAAAGACTACTAAAATCAGGTCATGTATTTAAAAGCAAGCTTATAATACTTCTTGCTTCTACGGTACTCCTCAAAGCCCTTTGCAAACATAAATTAAAGAGTCAGCAAAATACCTGCAGAACAGGTACTCTGCAATTGCTTGGAAACAAAACAACACACCATGCATTTCACCTGTCAGTTATTTCATGTCTCAGTCTTCAAGAGGTTTACTATTTCCATACAAACTTTAATTTAAAAGTAAAAAGGAAATATGGAAAGTGAATCTTTGGATTTTCCCTCTTTTGCAGAAACAGCATTGATTTAAAAAAAAAATAAATCAGATAGATAATTTCTATTAAGCTCCTCCAGTCAATATCCCTGCACACAGAATTATTTGCTACTATAGTATTTCCTCCAGTTCAGCAATAAGCATTTCTACAGATTTCTTGGGAAGGTTGTTCCATAGCCACGTATCCTATTAAAATGCAATCCTTGTATCTCATTCCTAGACCACTGCTTTCAACAGTCATCCCACATTATCTGTTTATTTCAGCCCTTAACTTCTAGTTCTAGCCATCACTTGGCTTGGGTAGTTTACAGTAATACACAGCAGGGAGACACTGCAGGTTTCTTAGATAGGTAGACTCCCTAAGAGCTGGAGGATCTAAAGCAAGACATTTTAATATGCCTCTATACACAACAGAGGGGAAAGCACAAAAATGAATGTCCCTCTATGAAATAAATATTTTCAAGAAGACTTTGGAGAGACTAGCATGCTATAATCTGTGGTAGAGAGCAAATAGGTGCAGCCATGGTTTGCTGGAAAGTAATCCGAGTCTTAAGATACGTTTCATGACACATGCAAAAGAGCTAAAGGGAGGATACACTAGAAGAGGAGAAGCAGCAGCTATCAACGAACAAAGCACATTGTGTAGCAACCACATTGGAAGCAGGAGCTTCCTCAAGTCCCCAAGTCATCATCCCCACCCTCCTGCAGACACCCAATGGGAAATTCTTCAAGCAAACAAAAGTCCTCTCCCCTTTTCTTTCATCAGAGAGGGGAATCCATAAGCAGATAGAGGCAAGAGAGCCCAGGATAGTCTTTCTGAGTCAGCTCTTTGGGCTCAGTCTAAAATGAGATCTGCCTCCGACTCCTTGTCTTGTGGCATACGGCTTTTAGATGCTGGGTCATGCAGCTGTGAGAACAGTGAGGCCTGCCACTGTCTCTCTTGCCAGATCTCTCTCTACTGCCCAAAATATGGCAGCACTTTTCTTGTTCACCACCCCTTCCTGGGGTGGATTTTCCATTTTAAAGTTTCACCCCACCCCGTAAGCAGAACAAGCCTTGGAGATGTGCCTTACGTTGCACAGGCCCAGAGCAGCTCATTAGTCACCTCACTGGATGGGAATGTCCTTTCACATACCTCACCCTTCAAGCTGGAAAGGCTGTCTGTTGCCATCCCCATCTCCCATGAAAAGAAGACTGCACTGGCATGGTCCTTTTCCACCTGCTGGTGTACATTGAACCTGGGGGTTTGTGTCTTCCAGCGTATGAATCCAGCACAGATCTGTTACCAGGAAGAAAGGACTACCCAACAGATAATAGCCACAGCTCATTTAATCACTAACTCCTCCATGCTACAGCAAGCCATTTCTCTAGGAACGAGCTTCCTACTCAGGTATAGGATTGAGTCATCATCATCTTCAAAGCCTTGTGACAGTGCAGCACCAAGCCAGATGTCTGAGACGACAGTGTTCAGTATGAGCTCCCAGGGAAAAAAATCAGGGTGAAAGAACACAGGCACCTGGCATGGTCATGTTGTCAATTCACTAAAAGTGTCCTCATATTTGTCATTGCATGAGGTCATCTCAGAGTTGTTGCCTTAATGAAGTCCATAAGAAGGGCTGCGATCAAGGCAAAAAGCCTCCAATAATTTCATGCTGCGTTGAGAAAATGCCTTCACTGCTTCCTTGTCTGGGGAATGGCACACTGTGTTAGAGCCTGTACCTGGCTGACTGCTGGTTTCCTAAGGCTACCAGCACAGTACTCCCAAATAAGTTACATCATCTATGGCTAACTTCCAGACAGCCCTGCAAAGTAAGCCCTGTATCCTGTACAGCTTTTAAATACTGCTTTTTAAGAGCTGTAGGTGGTCTTCCCAGGTACGGCTACAAACGATGTTGCTTATGTAGGCTGAAGAACATTGATGGTGCAGGCTGAGAATCTGGTTTATAAGTCACTGGAAAGTTGTGACACCATACAAAAGGCAGAATCTTGAACCGGAAGTGCCCAAAAGGAGTGGAGAGTGGTTTTATATTGCAAGGAAGGGGATAAGGCCGGGGTGCACAATAATTTTTGCAAGGTGGGGCACAATGAATTTTGGTGTGCGGTCACAGGCTGACTCCACACCAGACAGGGAAGGGCCTGGGGAAGAAGGGGCAGGGCTGAGAACTAGCCTCACCAACAGAGTTATCTGGGGTCTGGGGGCTTTGAAGTAAAAACACAGCAACGGGCTCCCAGCTCCACTGCTATCGCAATGCCTGGGAGCTGCCCAGGGTTGCTGCGGCTATTTAAAAGGTTTGTGGCTCCCACCCCTACCACAACTGCAAAATGCCGCAACCAGGAGCCATTTAAATAGGATCCTGCTGCCTGAGACACTGCCTGTAAATTTGGTTGCATGGGCAGCAGGATATAAATAGAAAGCAGCCAAATGCAGTCCATAGGCTGGATCAAAACGTTAGGTAGAATAGATATGGCCCCCAAGACAAATCTTGCCCAGCCCTGGGATAAGAGGATCTGCCAATACCCTTTTAAGTAAAGTCAATTAGGGATGTAAAATCCAAATTAATTAGTTAACCAGTTAAATGTTAACTTTATCCAGTTAACTGATTAAATGGGAGCACATGGGGGGGAGGGGGATGCTCCAGTGTGGCTGCTTCTGGCCCTGTGCAGGGCTGTTGGCTCCCAGGCTGCATGGGGCCAACAGTGCTGGTAGGCCTGAGTGGGGCTGCTGCTTCTGGCCCCGCACAGGGCCAGCAGAGCTGCTGCTGCTTCCAGCCCAATGCAGGACTGGAGCAGCCCTCTAACTATGGCAAGCCACAGGCAGGGGGCTGGACACCGGATACCGGTTAACCATTACCCAGTAAGGCATCACCCGGGTTACCCATTAACATCCTTAAAGTCAATAGCGCTCCAGTGTTTCATTGATCCCAGCTTCTATAGTAACTCATCTATTCTGGCAATGGGTAGTTGAATTTAAAGATGAAATTAACCTTTCTAAAGTCAACGCAAACCCAAACTCAATCATCTGGCTTTGGAGCAAGAACCTCCATTCACTTTTGGATTCCAGTTACCCTCATCTCCAGTACTGCTCACACTTCCTCTCAAACTGTATCCCACAACAGATATGGACTCTCCTGAACTAGGTGACCCAGAGTGGTCTTTAGATGTTAGATAAATTGCATTGTCCTGGGCAAGTGGAAAATAATGTTGTGAAATCAGAGACATTTAGAGGAGCTGCTTCCTTTGAGCATGGCAGAGCCCTTCACATACCTCTGTACTGTTGTTGATTCTTGGCCATAAAGGTACTTGGGATCCTAATGCAGGATCCATTGGAGGAGCCTCCTGTGTCTTCCAAAATTTGAGATGACTCATTTGACAGGTATTTCTTCTACTCCTCCCTGCTAGTCTTCTCATAACCTGTCACTGAGCCATTAATTTCTGCTGCAGGAGGTCACCCAGTTGGAAAGTCTGTAGTCATGCTCCTCTATTGTTATTTCTTTCTTGATATGTTGGGCCTCTCTCAAATTCTCTCTAGGTTTCTCAGTTATTCCCTTAATGGTAAGGCATATTTTAAGATCCCTATGTCATCTTAGAGAAAGGTTGGGATGGGAGAAAAAACCTAGTCCAATATTCTGCAGGTTTGATGACTGCAAAGCAACTCAAACAGGAGAATGCTATAGATGTTTGCTGGATTTCCTCATGGCAAAACAGGAGGGACGGGAGTTGCTCGTCTCACTGTTGGCAGTTGTCATTGATGAAGCATTTCAACGTTCCTTTCAGCATCTTATTAAATCATTCTATTAGGCAATTAGTCTATGGGTAGTATATCAAGGTTTTGAGGGATCTGACTTTCAGAAAGGAACATAATTCTCTTATCAACCAGAAGGAGAAATTTGCCCTGAAAAAATATTAAGAGATAAAAGACACACACACACAAGAGTTTCAAGAGTTCTGGAGCTATTGCTGTAGCTTTCACAGAGTGTAGAGGAACAGATGCACAGTTGATCACTAATACATACTAATAGTGACACCCTGGAGTGTCACTTCAGGGTGAACTGCTTAGGGAGAGAAGGCTATTTACAGCACAAGACTGGGGGTTCTCCACTATAAAAGCACACCAAACCAGTCAAAGAGCACTTCTATATTCACTACACTGGCTAGCAAAAAAACATACAAGCAATTCCTAGACACTCCAGTTCTCCTGTGCCACCACCAGTACCACTCCTTATACAGATGAGAGATTATGAAAATCTCACCAAATGAAAAGGTTCTTATGATCAAAGGACTAGCCACATTCCCAGGTCAATTTACAACTCAGATCTTACCCAAAAAAGCACACTCATGGCCAATCCTTTGTATTCTAAAATCTAAAGGTTTATTCATAAAAAGAAAAACAAAAAAGACGAGTCAAACTTGTTAAAGAAATCGAATTAAAAAACACCATCTGCAAAGCTCTTAATGCAAGCTTGTAGCAGACGTAGATTAACCTGCTGGTTTAAGTCACATTTCTAGAATATATCCAGTTAGTCCTTTGTTTCATAGGAGATAGAAATGTAGCCGTGTTAGTCTGGTGTAGCTGAAACAAAATACAGAACTATGTAGCACTTTAAAGACTAACAAGATGGTTTATTAGATGATGAGCTTTTGTGGGCCAGACCCACTTCCTCAGATCAAATAGTGGAAGAAAACAGTCAACCATATATACCAAAGGATATGTGTTCATTTTTTTATTTGTATCCTTTGGTATATATGATTGTGACTATTTTCTTCCACTATTTGATCTGAGGAAGTGGGTCTGGCCCACAAAAGCTCATCATCTAATAAACCATCTTGTTAGTCTTTAAAGTGCTACATAGTCCTTTGTTTCAAACTTCAGTTCGTAGTAAAGATACTCAAGAGGCAAGAAGCAGGATTGAAAACAAAATGGAGGAATCTCCAGGCTTCTTTATACATCCTCAGCCATGTGGAGGGACTCCCATTGTTTTCTATGTAAGAGTATATCCTAAGAAAAATGGTCACATGAGCAAGTCACCTGAGTTTGTTACGTGAGCAATTCTATGCATGACTCAGTTCTTTACAGGTGGATGTCATTGCTCTCATGGTGGTCTGAATGTTCACAGAAAAGCTCATCAGATGTGGATTGACATCACCCAAAGCCCTTTATGAGTCAAGTACTTCTATTAACTAGTAGTCCTTTCACAATGGGCAGGCCAAGTTGATGTCTACTAGAAGCAAACATCTGTAATACAAATACACAGCCAATACTTGTAATACAAAAATTATACATGTATGAAAAAGAATCAGCAAATCATAAGCCTTACAAACACCTCACTTGGCCCATTTTTCCCATATATTTGATGCAAACATATAACAGTGGTTGAAACAATTATCTGTATGGTTGTAGTTTAAGCTGATAATGTCACAAGAGTTCCAGTCTCAAATGGTAACTCATTTAAGGTCAGGGACAGTGTTCCCTATAAGCTGAATGCTTTGGTGGCTACCCAAGAGATTCAAATACCGCCTAGCTGATTAGTAGAGCACCCACAACTAGTGGCATGTATGTCTAATGGTGGTGCACTTAATATGTATTCTGGATGGAAAAAGTTAGGAACACGCTGATCAGGGACCTTTGCTTCCGCCTCATTGACATTCCAGGTAGGAGAACCAGCATTCTCACCTCATGATGCACCAACCGATTCAGGCCAATATCCAATACAATGTCTTCCCTCTACCTAGTTGTCCAACAAATGGGATATTGTGCACAAATTATACCACCCTCTGATGGCACTTGCACAGCACCAACCGTCACTAGCCCCAGTTTGCTGACCCCTTTCAATTAACACAAACACGCCTCCTTGAGTGTGAAGTTCAGATAGGGTGTGTCTAGACTACAGGGTTTTGTCGACAAAACTATACCTGCATCTATACTACCGCCGAGTTCTGTCGACATAACGTCAACAGAACTCGGCAGTTTTGTCGACAGCGGTAAACCTCATTCTATGAGGAATAACACCTTTTGTCGACAGAGTTCTGTCGACAGAAGACATTATTGCATCTACACTGTCCTTTGCATCTACACTCATGTCGACAAAGCGGCTTGCTTTGTCGACAGAACTGGATGCAGTCTAGACGTTCTTTGTCGACAGAAGCTTTGTTGACAGTATCTGTCAACAAAGCCTCTGTCAACAAAAGCCTGTAGTCTAGACGTACCCATACTGTTTACACCACGAAGACTAAATGAGGGTGGTTCCTCTGTCCTTGGCCAAAATTCCTGCTCTGTAGGAGGGCTTCCAGCTGCTTATCTCTTCTTTCCTTGTGGGTGTCAGCAGCCACATTGCTCCCGATGTTCCTTCTTTAGGGTCAGTGGCTTCCCCAAGTCTCACCATGGTCTGGGGAACTGGTTGTACCATCTGGGAGAAACTTGCTGCTCTGTCCTCAGCAGGAAGCTACTGCTGTAGCTGAGGGAGAAGTGCCCCTCCCCCAGCCAGGCAGCTCCATGTGCAGAGCTCTGAACCCGCTGGTTTGGTGGGACTCATTAAGCAGCTATGGGACTGTGCTACTGCACAACTTAGAGGAAGCCTTGAGTGCGGGCCCAGCTATGTTTTGGGGATAGGGAAGGAAAGATAGCTGCATCTTGCTCCCATTGTTTGAGTTGCCCGGACTGGACTATTCATGATCCGAGCAGTAGTCTGAGCTTCTGGGAGGATGTGTTAAGGGTTGGGTTTATCAGACAGACTGTTGCTAATTCTGGCTCTCTGCTCTTTCCCATAGGTCTCCTGCTGTTCCATCCTGCACCCCGTTGAAGCCTGGTAATCCTTTGCCTCTGGTCATCTTGGCTTCTACAAAGTCTTCTGCCTTACCATTTCTGGTAACATCCCTAGGCAGTGCCATAGTGCCCACTTTTTGTTTGCTGTGGGTAATATTTTTATGAACTTTTCTCATCTCAGACATTGTGGCTCCTCGATAGGTCCTCTGGGTGGAGCCATTTCCAATAGAGCTCTCAACTTTTGCAATACTATCTGGAGTATGGCCCTTTGGGGAACTCACTGCTCTAAATGGTTGATGGTAAGTCTTCTCAGCAATATCCAAGTGGTGGCCTTCACTTGTTTGTAGTCTACTGTCCTCTCAATCTAGGTTACAACAGGTCACCTGGACCAGACCCACCAAACATGGAGCCAGGATTACAGTCCATTGTTCTTGGAGTCACTGAGCTGCTAGTGCCACACTCTCAAATGTAACAAAGGAAGGCTTCAGGTCAGCTCCACCTTGGTTAGCTTTCCTGGTACTGTTGGGGGAACCCCCTTGGTATATGCATGACCTGCTGAGACTCCCTAGAGGTGTAGGGATGGCACTATTTACTGCATCATCTGCTGCTGCTGGGCCATCAGTTCCCTGTACAATAGTTGTGTGATTTAAACTTGCTACTGCAGGAGGTTCACTGCTGCAGCAATTGCTGTTGGAGAACTGCTATTGCTGAGCAGCTTGCAGTTGCTGCATCTTTGCAACCACTTACACCATTATTCCAGTTCCATCTTGCATGGAGTAACTAAGCTCTATCCTTTCTACAACATTTTTTTAAAACCTTTGTACCAGACGTGGTTCTGTGTGCATTCTCTGCTATATATCATGGGTTAGGGCTCCCTCAAATCCCCTCCAGAATCTATTTCCTATACTTTATAATGTCTCTCCCCACCTACCGGGAGACACCCTACCGAGGCAGCTAGCATAGTCCCACTCCTATAAGGAGTAGGAGGGCAACAGAAAGATCCCCACTCCTAGGCTCTGTCTACACTGTTTGTTTTTTGTGGAAGAGGAAATGCAAATTAAGTGCTCATTTGCAAATCTCACACTCATCTGCATATTCTCTTCCAATCCTTTTTGCGGGAGAGGTTTTTGCGGAAAAAACTGCAATGTAGACGAGGCCATTTTTCGGGGGAAAAAAAACCCTTTTGCACAAGATCCTGTAAACCTCATTTTTTGAGGAATAAGGGATCTTGCACAAAAGGGTTTTTTCCCCAAAAACTGGCCCCGTCAACAGTGCATTTTTATTTATTTTTTGCGCAAAAACCTCTTCCACAAAAAGGACCGGAAGAGAATATGCAAATGAGAGCATGAGATTTGCAAGTGAGCACTTCATTTGCATTTCCTTTTCCACAAAAAAACAAACAGTACAGACGGAGCCCTTGGCATTTCTTGGGCTCTGCAATAAGGAAGTTGTAATAGTGAGGGTTCACAAGGGTTGGCCAACAAGTCAGACTCCTTCTTACAGATCATAAGATGCCTGTAGCATAGAGACCTTACCACAGGAGGATGGGTGAGACTCTATTTAGCCAAAGACCTTGACCTACAGAACAAAAGGGCACTTTCTCTTTTCTTTCCTCCTAAAGTTTGCTGTGTTTACTGCAACAGGGCTCTTCTTCTGTGGGCCCCTAGAACTGTAAAAACAATGGATACAGTCTTAAGAAAAAAGTCATGTTTTCAGAAGTTAAGATGGTAGGTACATACCCACATACTGAGTGTGTAGTGCCTCGCACAAACCTTGGAATTAAAAAATAATTCAAGAAACCTGCAAATTCAGAAGTAGGGTTTCACTTCTCCAAGTGCTGACTTTCAGAAACAGTCAACAACTTTAATTCTGCCCCAGTAACAACAAAAAAGACAAATTGGCTTCTAAAGTCCATAATCCCCATCTCCCAAAAATTACTATGTTAATGCAAATCTTCCATACATGATAACTCAATACAGCACAATATTTTATGACACAGTGTTGGATACATGCAAGAACTCCAAGCATATTCAAAGCAGATCTCTTCCATAGTACAGCCCTAGCAGAGAAGAATATATGTGTGAGGAGACTGTTGGCCCCTTACTAAAACTCAGTGGGGGTTTTTGGCTGGCTAGACCCACTACCAAAAGAAAATGAGAAATCAGGACCTTGAGATTGACAATCACCACGAACACTAGGAAGAGCCAAGGCTCCAGGTCAGCCTGATTGACAGGGTGGGCAGGCTAATGAGAGAGCCCAGAGATGGGGGGAGGGGTGTCCAGTCCTCCATGTGAGGTGGATTTGTATGGATCAGACAGAATGGGGTGGAGCTAAGGTAAGCAAGAATGGTCCCCATTATTGAGGGCAACTTTCCTAGCTTCTACACTACTCTGGTGAAATGGGCTAGCAAAAGGATCTGAGTCCCTGCTCCCACTTCCTTTACCTAGAGGCCTCCCTGACCTCTAGGGCTCCCCTTCCATTCTTCTGCATGGCAGAGTCCTAATCACCCCAACAAGGCTGGGCACAGGATTCCTGGGAGGCTTGATCCCCAATCTTGTGGTCACCTGGGGCAGGGCCTGGGTGTCCCCCCTCCAGGGTGCTCTCTGCACTGGACACTTCCCTAATATGCTGGTCATTACATACAGTTCAAAGCAAATACAATTTATTGAATAGGAATAATTTTTAAATGAATAAGGACAAATGGGAATGTATAAAGGAAAACACATAACCACACTCTGTGACACAGGGACATCACGAACAGCAGCTCCAGAATGTTAGAGAAGTTCACAGTCTGTTCTTCACATATCCCAGACTTCCTTCCCAGGTCCTGGCTGTGCTGCAGGGATTCTGTGGGTTGGACATTTGGCTCGGGTGGTGGCCACATGCTTTCAGGCTCTCTGTGATTGGACACTTCTCCCCAAGTGGGGTTAAAATCCCCCTCCAAGTCTGGCCTGCCAGGCCTCTAGGGTTGCCAGGTGTCTGGTACAACTGCTCTCCGAGTTACGAACAAGTTACGGACCAACACTTGGTCCGTAACTCGAACGGTTCGTAACTTGGACCCCATTGAGTTACACGCGACTGCACTGTTCGTAAGCGCGGGTCACGTTCATAACTCGGGGACCACCTTTACGACTGCTCCATGGAAGCTTTGGTCGTACGTGCAAACGGTCGAGTTACGACCGTTTGCAACTCGGGGAGCGGCTGTATTGAGTCCGGTATTTGCGCCTTCTGTCCACTAAAGAAATTGAGAAAATACCGGACATATAAAATGTCCGATATTTTCTGCTTTTCCCGGCTCAGCCGCGACTGCATTTCAGCAGCTCGGCACTGCCTCCTTCCCCCAACAAAATTTTCCTGGTTTTTTTTGGGGGGGGGGGCGCTCTGGTATTTTTGGGGAAACCATCTGGCAACCCTACAGGCCTCTTGGATGGTGGTATCTCCTTGTGCTGGGGCCTCTGTCCTGAGCTCCCTCCACCCCCGCTCTCCCCTGTGGCTCACCAAACCCAGCTCCAAGCTGCTCATGCCCAGCTCCACTCTGCTGCGCTGCCTCCAGCTCCTGAGCTGCTTCCTTGGCCGCTTTGGTTCCGTGGTTGCAGCTCTCCTCCCAGCATGGAACAGCTCTCTGTGCTGTGTCTCAGGATCTCTCTGGGTGGCACAGTTCTGTTCCTCAGATCAGCTGAGGCCGCTGCATTCTCCTTAGCTCAGCCCACCCCCGTCTGAACCAGGAAAATTCAGCTCACATGAAGGACAGACCTCCCACCCCAGCCTCCTGATGCCTTCATTAGCCTGCCTGCCCAATCAATCAAGCTGACCTGGAGCTTTGGCCTCTTCCCCATGATCCTGGGAACTGTCAGCCTCAGGGTCCTGATTTCTCAGATTCTTCCCCCTTCCTTTTGGTACTGAGAACAAGTCAGCCAAAACCCCCCACTGAGTTTTAGTAAGAGGCCACAAATCCCCTTACATTCACAATTTACAGCTTGGCACCTCTTTAAGATTGATATGAGAGAACATTAAAATGACTCCCCCTTATAATTTCACCAAGTACAAAAAACAGAGGTGCAAGAATTAGTGTTTCATTACACCATGTTGTGAACACAAGAGTGAAGTTGAGATTATGATTGAGTGAGTTGATGCCCTGTTTGAGAAGTACAATCTGACAGTTAACTCTGGATCTCATGGTTTTCTACCATGAAAAGACACTACACCTCCTTCAGTCCTCAAATGCTACATGACATAATACTATTAGGTGTCTGCACTGCTTGTTTTGTAATAGTACTCACCGGTACAGCGTACCATCACCTTTTTTTGGGAGCACTCGTACCGCACTGCTTTCCCCCAGCACAGGCCCCAGCCGGCCCTGGGAGTGCTCGTGCCGCACCACTTTCCCCCGGCAGGAACAGCAAGATGAAAAATTTGCTTTTTGCTTAAGCCCACGCGTATGTTGACATGATATAGGAAGAAGAAAGACGGGCAGGAGACGCACTTTTCAAATTTACTTTCCTCAAGAAAAGAGTACTGGCACTTTTTTTTTTTAAACACAAAAAAAGCACTGGGTGTCTGTAATGTTAGCTGCACCTTAAATTTTTGTGGGGGATACGTTTATGCATTGCAACACTTCAGTATTAGTTTGCTTCCATTGTTGGCAATGTCTATGAAGCAACCACTTTTTCCTAAAAAAATTTATCAGCCTATCTTATCAGAACAGTAGAAAGTGGGAGACAGACTCCAGATGATCAATCTGAGTCAGCCAACACTTGCTGGAACATATTCCACTATTTCCCTCATCTTTGTATAGGTGTGAATCATACCACACAAACCACTTCTGTTACTAAACCAGTGACTGGACTTACTAAAAATAATCTGAAACAATAAGAACACCAACAGAAGGTAAAAAATTCATGCTGGAAGACCAACTGAAAATGCTTGAATTTTTTTTTTCCAGCTAGGTGAACTAGAAATTACTTCACACAAATAATACAACTGACTGCAACGTTTGACCATTTCAAAAAACAAAAAAACAAAAAAAACCCACCCACCCACCCACCCACCCATTTTCTTTCGCGATGGAAGGAGAAACTCTATTGTGTCCAGCAGGTCACAGAGTCCTTAGATAGCGGGAGGAGAACACTGCAGGCATTCCTTTCTTAACATCACAACAGGGCACTTCTTTACTGCTGACTGCCATAATGCCAGAAGACCAGCAGATCTGGGGGATAGCCAGCAGTGGGCCTCAGTGGGCTGTAGCCCACCCTCTTTACACCCAGGCCCACCCCCTACAGCCCGCCCAGCGAACAAGCCAGAGAAAGGGGCTCGGTTTGCCCCACTCTTCCCCAGCGCTCCAGCCAGGAAGCGGGGCTGGGGCATCCCCCTCCGTTCCTCTTGTCCTGCTCCCCTTGAGCCACCATTCTTGTCCACTCACCTGAAGTCAGGGCCCAGCCAAGTGGGTCCTTCTGACTACACCACTGGTACTGCTAACTTTTCTTTTAGTCAAGTCAGGACAGGCTCTGAGCAGTAATCGACTAATCTGGATCAGTAATTGATTAACAACAGACCATAAGAAGACAGCAATATAAGGAATCTAAGTATCTATGTTAATGACTACCATTTGGGGAGCAAGTGTCACACCATAGCTTCCCGACATAGTTGGTTCCCCCTCCAACATAAATATTAACTTTTTCACCTGTGTTCCTGAACATATCTTCAAAGTCCCTGGTGCTGGAAGTCAACATTTCTTGGTACAGATAGCACAAAACAATATATTTTCGTTTACTGCCAAGGACACCAGGTCCTCAAATACAGTGCAAACATAGGGCTACATTTTGAGACTGATCTCTTCTCTAGCTAGCAAAATTCAGGGGTAGGCAGCAAAGCTGTAAACTACTTTGGTATGTCATCAGTGGAGTAAATCAGGGTTCTCCCCTGGGTGTACCTCTACTTCCCCTCCTTTCTACACACAAGTCTCACCAGTTCTAAGGGGCTTCCAACCTGGGCTGGCTGGCATTGTTAGGAGTATGGATTAGAGCAGAGATTTTGCTTTTACTCTGACTTGGAACCTATACCCTTTGCAGTGAGAACACAGGCTTTAAAAAAAAAATCACTCAAGTGTTGATAGTCATCCAGTGTCTAATCACCATTGCCCAGATATATCCCAAAGGGACAGACATATTCTCCCACAATTCACTGGGGAAAAGAATCAGAGCATCTCAGCTTACTGCAGCACAAATAACCATGGCAGAGGTGATCAACCTAAACATGAGAATCAGCCTGAATTTACCAATGCACATTGCCAAAGAGAAAATTATGTAACCAGCCCTGATCATCTCCCCACTGCCACGCTCAGCACATCCCACCCACTGGCAGCCCCACTGGTAATTGCCGCCTCCTCGTTTTCCGACTGCCCACTGTGATCAGCTCTCTCTCAGTGAGAGATACTGGAGGGAGGAAGAATAAGTGAGACAGGCTCAGTGGAGAGCCCTGTATGGATACAAAATTTGTATCCACATCCACATGTGTATCTGAGGATTTGTAGGGCTCTACATACAAGTCCTAGGGACACACATGGGCAAATAAAGTGCAATAACTTGAATGTAGCTTTGCAGGGTGGCAGCTCACACCTGGGGTAGGCTAAGCTGGGTACAAATCTTCCGGGGTAACTGTAGTGAAGACACACCCTTTTATAACTCTGAGATCCTCAAACCAATAGGCTGGTCCTGAGAACAAGTCACAACAGATTCAGGGCTGCTCTAACGGCAAGGATCTTTGGGGTAGGAGCGCAACACAGTTTTTAATGACACTGCTCTCATATTACTGTGTCAGGACTCCGGAGAAAGAGAAACATATACCCCAACACTGGTTCTACTGCACTTCAGGGACTACCTCTTCCAGGAGAGCCTCATACAACTACAGTTGATACTGGAATTCTAGAGCAGGCATATTAGGGGCCAGAAGCTAGACTATAATCCTTAAGAATCTGCACCAATTTTCAGATTCAATCCTCTTAAAGATAACCAATCCTTTAGGATTGAATTTGGAATTCATAAAAATGAAAGATTCATTGCACCAGGTCTTATGCTGGAAAGAGAAAGTGCTGGTTCAGTAGAACAGATATTTGTGGTAAAAAGATGATAAATTAGGCTCTTTTCCAGGCCTCCTCTCATGAAGGAGCAAAGCCAGTTTTGCTCATGCAGAATGCAGACCCATTTTCTCTGCTGGCCAGAGAGAGAGAGAGAAACAAAGTCTGGGAAAATAGTTAGTGGTCCTGCTTACATCAGGTCACTTCGTTCACATGGACTCTGCCACTGCTCCAACTCCCTGAGCAGTACACATCATGCTCTGCTGCTGGCAAAAAAGTTCAAGTATGAGCTCATTTCAAGGACTAATACTGCTGGCTAGCCTAGAGCCAAACTTTCACACAGAGCTTTGCCAATCAAACTCAGGCATTTATTCTGACCCACAGCAATTGAGAAGATGCTGCAGTGACTGCTTTAGCAACATGGACAAATGTCCACTAGAAGACTGCAAATTAATCTAACCCTAGAATTAGATTTCATGCTTGGATTCCAGTATGTAGTGCTAAGTAGCTTGACTGGCTACTGACGTGTGTGATAGAAACACCATTTCTAAACAGCAGTGCTCTGTATTCTAGTCCTATATGGTTAGAAAATTGCGTACTTATGAGATAAGAAATGTACACCCCAGTGCCATTGAATTCTGCCCAGTTTGTCAGAAACTATGAACTATTTAACTGAATGTTTACTGAAAGTTCTAAAAACCTTTACTTCAACAAAAGAAACATCATCAAACAATATACCTGATCATCCTTGATACACTAATATTGGTTAAACTAATTTTACAATAATGTATCCAATTTTCTCCTTGATTAACGGAAAATGGATTCCCTGAACAACAGGAGGCCTGGAGCATTCTCCTCACCAGTTTGTTCTCATGTGAAATATCGTAGAAGCTATAGGATTTCAAGGAAAGATTTGCTATATATAATGGATTTAAAACCCCAGCAATCCAAGACACAAAACTAGTTTAAGATGGACTTCAGTGTAAAGCCCTGGAAATATGGAGATTAAGGATGTTAAAATATGATTAGCCAGATAATCGCACACTCAATACAATTTGTGTTGACTATACGATTAGTTGATAAGCATCTCTGGGCAGAGCTAGAGCAGGGGTAGTTCCAGGAGTCCACTCCAGCTGGGAATGAACAGTCCTGACTCCGGAGCCACGCGCACTGCAGCTCTGCATTTTAAAAGTAGTAAGAGCCGCTGGGCTCTTACTACTTTTAAAATGCAGAGGCTCAGTGGTCGGCACTAGCTGGGACTGCTTGGTCCCAGCTCACACTGAGTCCAGCAGCCCCTGTTCGCAGCAAACAGCCCTGTCCGCCATGAATAGGGGCTGGTGCCCTGGCTGCCACAAACAGGGCATGGTGCTGGAGCAACCTCTGTTTGTGGCGGCCAGGACTAGCCACCACGAACAGACACTGCTCAGGCATCAGACCCTGTGGACAGGGGCTGCTTTGCAGCAACATCCCCATCCCCTCCACTGCCTCTGATAGCAGCCTGAAGACAGTGCTGGGGGAACCAGCTTTTAAGCTGGCTCCCGTCCCCCCACCTTGCTGCCTTTCAGAGACAGCAAGGGGG
>JANRFK010004149.1:30070615-30098119 GCA_030068395.1 Apalone spinifera
GGGTTAGCCCGTCTACATCTAAAAGACCCCCTCCCCAGCCTATGGAGAAGGTCCACTGAGCCCAGGAAACCAAATAATTACTTGGGACAATAAAGAGAAAACAGGGACAGGTGTGAGGGTCAAAGGGCTAAAACAAGGGAACCGGATGGGGACACCAAGCAGAGAACCCCAGACAGCGCCCACTGCCCTCAAAGGTCTTGAGAGAGCCAGAGGACGCCGCCCAGTGGAACTCTGCCCGGATTCGTGAGCGGATGCAGTAACGGAAATAGGCCCCACAGCCGCAGGCCCCTTCCTTGGCCAACCCTCTGCTCCCTGGTCTTATAAATTACCATCTTGGCAATAGCCAGGAGGAGGTTGACCAGGAGGTCCTGCGACTTTGTGGGGCCTCAGATGGGGTGTGCATAAATTAACAGGTGAGGGGAGAAGTGCAGCCAGAACCTCAACAAAAGGTTCTGGAGGAACCGAAAGAGGGGCTGTAACCTGGCGCACTCGAGGTACATGTGCGCCAGGTTCTCCCTCTCGCCACAGAAGGGGCAAGTGTCAGGAATGGGGGTGAACTGTGCCAAATACACGCCCGTGCTCACAGCTCCATGCAGGATTCTCCAGCTGATATTCCCGGTGGGCCGCAGTACCAAGGTGGAATAGAGACTGTCCCACCGGGGCTCCCCACCCTCTATTGGTGTTAGAAGATCCTGCCACAAGGGTGGGGAAGTGAAGCGTGTGAAGCACGAGCGTGTACAGGTGACTCTTCGGAGCGGTTCGGAAGGGTACTGGCTGCAACGCGTGCAGCCAGATCGGGTGATGAGGGGGAGGCGGTCGGAGAGGTATGCAGGGCTTAGGGCCGATGGATAGATCGGGCAGGCTGGGGGTGAGAGGCGGGCGGAATGCACCCTCTCGCAGGACCTTGTCAAGATAAACCCGAGTGGTGGGTGACAAAGCATCCTTCACCTCCTGAAGCACACGCAGGGGAGTACGTAGGGTGGAGAGCCCCATGCGCTGGGCGAGCGCCCGAGGATCCACCCAGTCTCCCTGGTCGTAGTCCAGGAGGTCTCCGATCTTTCTGACTTCTGCCAGGACCAGTGTCTGGAGCACTGAAGGGGACTCCGCCGCCTGCACACATAGATGGGGATTGTGTAGCAGGGGCTCCGCGAGGAGGTCTGTCCCCACGGTGGCTTCCAAGGACCTAGTCGCCTCTAGCAGCTTCCAGGCCCGGAGGAGGTCCTGGTAGAAGGCCGGCAGCTCGGAGAGGTCTCGCGGAAGACCTCTCAAATAAAGGAGCTGCCAGTCATATCAGAGCCTTCAGAAGCGGCGAACAAAAGCATGCGCCAGCGTGCTCCATGCCATACTACCTGCATCAAATAGGAGCCTCTGCAGGGTCTGGAGGCGGAGGACACGAACCCGCGTGCGCAAACACATCAGGCCCTGCCCTCCCTCCTCCAGGGGAAGATGAAGAACCCCTGCAGAGACCCAGTGCAGTCCTGGCCAGAAGAACCGCAGCAGCAGCTGCTGGTTGGAGCAGGGTGCAAGCAGTATTTATTACAAGGAAACAGCAATTTTAACTGCAAACATATACAAGATATCATGGGGCTTGAAATCCACTCTGAAAAAGTGACGAGAAGTCCTGTGGCACCTTATAGACTAACAGATTTATTGGAGCATAAGCTTTCATGGGAAAAGACCCACGAAAGCTTATGCTCCAATAAATCCTGTTGGTCTATAAGGTGCCACAGGACTCCTCATCACTTTTGCAGATTCAGACTAACATGGCTACCCCTCTGACTCTGAAAAAGGTACTCCTCCTGATATATGTAGGGTTGCCAGATGGTTTCAAGAAAAATACCGGACACACTTGACATTACATCACAATCTACATTACATCTTATTTAGAAAATACCAGACATTTATATTTTCTCAATTTGTTTCCCGAACAGAAAGCTCAAATACTGAACTGTCCGGTTCAAAACAGGACACCTAGCAACCCTAGATATGTGCTTATATTTTGGTGACATATTAAGTTTGCGGCATGCCACATTTGTGATTAGATAGATGATGGCAGAGTACTGCTTGCACGTGACAGAAAAAAAAAAGTAATTTGTATAGAATTGTTTTTCCCTTGTGGAAAAATATTTTGAATAAATACAAATGCTAGCTTGCAAGAGTACAGCTATGCATTCTCAGGCATACAAATCCAACTCATGTCAAAGTAAATATTTATTTTCCTGAGCAAGTAAAACTCAGCACAGCTGCCCAATTCTATCCTACTAACCAAGAGTTAAATTGTAAGGAGAATGGCCTCAAGCTCCCAAACAAAAGTATTAATTGCATTGTAGATGGCAAGGTAAATCTCAAGTTATTTTTAAAGCTCTTTATATGCACAAAATTTATATTTGTCAATAAGAACTTTAGATTCTCCCACTCCCTTTTCAGAGCTCATCAGCAATGCATTTATCTTGCCTGACAATGTGAGGCTGGATGCCTTTTGGAACTCAGTAATACTCCTTAATTGTCCATAGGGAATGCTTGTACATTGTCTCTTTGTTCAGTTTCTGGGAAACTTATGTAGTCTCTCTGCAGGCTCCTGCAGCGAAGAGGGCAATGTGACAAGTGGTACTATCAATAGACCCCCAAAACAAAACATTTTTTCCTGTGGTCTTCAGGAAGTTGGAGGCTTTCTTATATTGAAGTAATAAGCCAACTACTTAGATACAGTTTAGGAAATTAAACACAGTCTCTTTCACTGAATATAATCCACAAAGCAAATATGAAAAATCCCGGGCTTCATTTGCAAGTTCGAATGCCTACATTAGCCACCCTAGTTCGAACTACCCAGAGCTTAAACTACCCCTAGTTAGAAAGTTTTTCCTAATATTTAGCCTACCTGTCCTTTGCTACAGATTAAGCCCACTACATCTTGTCGTACCTTCAGTGGACATGGAGAACAACCAATTACCATCCTCTTCATCTCAGGCCCCACCACTAGTCTTCTCTTCTCAAAACTGAACAGGCTTCTTAAAAAAAAAGCAGCGAGGGGTCCTGTGGCACCTTATGAAGGAAAAAAAGCATTTCCTTCATAGATCAGTTTTTTTGACATTTTTAATCATTTTTCTTCCTCTTGTGGATTCTCTGCCATTTGCCCACATACTTCCTAGAGAGTAGACCCTCCGAACTAGCCCAATGCTCCAAATAAGGTCTCACCAGTGCCAATTAGAGTGGGACAATTACATAAGGTACTCTTTTTAATACATGTGTTATATCGCTTAGTCATTACATTTTTCCACTGTCCATATTTCTGTTCACATCTTTTCCAGCAGTACCATTATCACTTCACCAATGATTCTCCATTTTGGAACTGTGGATGTGATTGCTTCCTTTTAAGTATAGTACTTTGCCAGGGTGGCTAACCTGTAGCTCCAGAGCCACATGCGGCTCTTCAGAAGTTAATATGCAGTTCCTTACATAGGTACCAAATACAGGGCTGGAGCTACAGATGCCATCTTTCCACTAGGCTGGAGAGTGCTCACTGTTCAATCCCTAGCTCTGCCTTAGGCCCTTTCTCCCTAGGATCCTGTCACTTCCTACCCTCCTCCACTGAGCTGATCACACCCACGCTTCCCCCCTCCAGTGTCTCCCATTGAGAAAGAGCTGATCACAGTGAGGAGGAGGAGGAGGAAAAGGAAAAGGAGGCGCTGATCGGTGGGGCTCCCAAGGGGTGGGGTGTGCTGAGAGTGGCGGTGGGGAGATGATCAGGGCTGGTGACATATAACTGTTGCTCTTTGGCAATGTGCATTGGTAAATTCTGGCTGCTTCTCATGTTTAGGCTGGCCACCCCTGTACTTCACATTTGTCTTTACTGACTTTCATCTTCTTAATTTCAAACCAGTTCAATTTTTCAAAGTCATTTTTAATTCTAATCCTGTCCTCCAAAAAGCTTGCAACTCCCATCTACATGTTTTATAAGCACACTCTCCATGCCATTATCCAAGTTATTAATTAAAATATTGACTAAATATTGACTCAGGACTGATATCTCTGCAGGACCCAATTAATATGGCTTCCCAGTGTGACAGCAAACCATTAATGACGACACTTTTTGGATACAGTCTTTAAATCAGTTTGCTCCCTTAGACCACATTTGCCTAGTTTGCTTATGATAATATCATGTGGAACTATGTCAAAACTTGCTACAATCCTGACCAGTAACCAAGGGTTCTTTGAGCTGTGTGGTCCCAATCTATACACGTGTACACTGTGCCTGAGTTTGGATTTTTTTTTTTTAAACAGTGTTCATTGACCCCTCATGCTGGCAATCAGGAGCACAAAAGATCTGCAGGCAGATCTCTCTCCACTTTTGAATTTTTTCCACAGTACAAAGAGCAGCAGAGAAGATGGGTAGTGGAATACAGGTAGGGACCACACATTTTGAAGAATCTCTACTTACAGGTAAGTAACTTCTATTTCTTCTTCAAGTGATGATCTCTGTGTTTATTCCACATGTGGGAGATTAACGAACAATATTAATTCAGACACAGGCTGAATGTGAGAATGCAGAAGAAGCCATAATTGACCAAAGTACTACTATCCTCATATGTGTATCCTCAGTTGATGAATGAGTCAGATAGCCACCACAACTCATCTCTAATCTACCTGTACTGAAGGGCCTTCAGTATTTAGCTAATTGGGTAAAGGCAGCCTCCCAATATCAGAGGAAAAGAATGAAGATGCATCAATAAGGTATGTGAAAAGAAGTCTCAAAAGTTCTGTCAAAAGAAACTCTTCTTCTAGAGGTTAAAAGTTCCTAGGTATATAAACCATTTGTCTCTATCATGATGGGTCCTAGGACACTGACAATATAAAAAAAAAAAAAAAAAAAAAGACTGAGAGGGCAGGCTTGCCATTTACTCCTGCCTATGGTGTCTTCTCTTGTGAGCAAAGGTATAAACACCCTGTGTGGGCAAAGCATTGTTTGAATCTTTGAGAGAGTACAGAGCGTCAGTCTTCTCAAACAGGATGACTATATCGAAGGCCTGATCTTGGATGATACTTTGCACCAATCTAGGGAAACCTGCAGACTACGATGAGTCTCTCCTCATAATGGCTATAGCCATGTCCCTAGACACAGTGACTGTTGCTTACAACCACAGACTGCATGGGAGTTTTAGCCACCATTCTGCCCTAGACCTCTATGCCGAGAAGCAGGCTCTGTACTCAGGGAGCTTGTTCTGAAATTCCATAAACATAACATAATTGGTAAAAAAATCACATTTTGCCAAGAGGGCCTGATCGTTCACGATTCTGAACTTGAGGGAGAGAGAAGACTTTTCTCCCTAGCACGTCGAGCCCCTTATGTTCTTTATCAGAAGGAGTAGCCTACGGATATGGTTTGGATCGCTCTATAGCTGCCTGCATCAAAGAGTTAGGCAATGAGAGAGAGAGAACAAACACTGTCACCCCAAGATGGGGAAACATAAGTGTTCTTGGTCCTCTGAGTTGAAGCCAAAAAGCTAGTATATACTAAGCCATCTTTTGCTTGGTCAATGATGGCTCTGATGACACACAGGGCCACTCAATTGGGATCAAAAGAATGTCTAGAAACTGTGCTGAGGGGCTCCTGGACTTCAAGTTTAACCTGCAGCTGTGCCATTGCCGTGTGCAGAAGCTTCTGATATTGCTTAAAGTCTTCTGGCAGAGAATGAGAAGGTAAAGTGACCATACCATCTGGTGTGGACAATAACATTGCTCTTGGATAAAACTGGTTTACCACCTTCCTTCTCTGAATACTCTAGTTGGATTGGTTGTGGATGGTCAGACTATAACAAATAGGACTCCTGAATTTATCATGAGTATCTAGACTCTAGGGTGCCTCCCAAAATCTCCAATTCATGAGTTCTGAGGGGAAGAGACTCGCAGCTGTTGCTCATGGTAGAAACATGATCCTCACCCAGGCAGTGTTGATATTTGTCACTCACAGAAAAAGAGGAAAAGACAGAAAACAAGTTTGTTTGTTTTTTAATCCGGGACATAATCCCAGCATTCTTGGGGGTAGGGAGATTCCCCAGGAGTTGAAGAAAATAGAGAAAAATACTACACTATGCTAGACTTCTAAAAACTCACAGCAATAATGCTGCAAAGTGGAGCTAATGACACCAGAAAGTCTGACAGACAATGTGGCAATAAGAAGGAAGTGCTGAGGCATTGCCCCACACTACATTTTATGCTAGGATGGCCAAATACCGGCTCACAGGCCAGATCTGGTCTGCCAAGGTTAGCCCCTGGCAGGCTCCCATGCTGCTGTATTCACCTGAACTTCTCCAGGTACTGTGGATCGCAGCTCCCGTTGGCTGTGGACAGCCATTCCTGGCCAATGGGACCTGCAATCACCCGTACCTGCAGAGGTGCAGGTAAATATACTAGCAGCGCCCTGCCAGGGACTAACCCTGGTGAACTGCCACCATTTTATTGCCTAGCCCATTTTATGCCCTTTGTTTAGAACACTGAGTGCTTTGGTGCATGTGCAGCCCAAAGGACAATTCTCATAAGAGTCTAGACCAGGGCTACTCAATTTTGGAAGCCCCAGGGGGCCACAATGATACTCACAGAACATGCAGAGGGCAGCAACTTAAGTGTGGGTTGCATATATATATATATATATATGCAAATAGCTTCTTTCACAATGACAGGCATGAATACAAAGATTAAGCCTTAAGATGCAGCACTGGACCCAAACATGGCCAGTGTGAGCTTGTCAGCATCTCTCAGGCTCTACCCACAAGGCTAAGTAGCCAGCACTTCTCACAATGCCCTGACATTCCCGGCACCTCCTCCCTGGGGGCTAGAAATGCCGACACTCTGCACCCATCTGTTCCAACCAGCCCATCCACTTGCATCTTCCACTCACCCTGCCTGGTAGTTACCTCACTGTTATGGAGAGTTATGGTATTTTTAAAGGTCTAAGGGGCTAAAAAGGAGTATTATTTTTTGAAGTGCTATCTACACAAAGATCCACATACTTGCAACGCCAGCATGAAGTTACACAAGTTACATTAGTACATTGAGCAGATGTTCAAAACCTGATAATTTCAACCATCAGGAGGGGTCCATATAGAAATCTTTTTCTTGTAGAGTTTGTAGGAGGGATCCTGTAGGTTAACTCGATGTTCAATGTACATCTATACTGGGGTTTTGAGGTCAGCATAGTTATGTCAGTTGGTGGTGGTTTTCTCATACAACACTGCTGGTCAGAGGTATCAGCATAATATATAAACCAAACCAATAGGCAGAGTTGATAATGCATTTGATATAGTCTCTTTTTTCTTCTATGTTTTGAAGAACAAAGAAATAAGCATCTTTGGCATCTTAATTACACACCATTTATATAAGTGGGGCACTTTCCGAGTTTATTTGCAGAGAGTGGGGCACTCTCTGCAAATACCATTGCTTCAGCTGAAATCCAGGTTTGTCTACAGTGAGGAGCCTAAATTTATCCTTGCAGCTTTTTGCTACACATTAATCAACAGTAAATGTACATGTGGGATGGTATCCAGTCCGTCAATGCACATCACTGTGTATAGATAGCAGCAGCTTAGTGCAAACTGACAGTATTCTTGGAGGCTACTCAATACTGCTTTGCTGCTGAGTTATGCACATTCTGGGATTTCTCTGAGACTGTGTATTGTGGGATGCATAGCAGAAAACGGTGTTTATTCCAAAAATTTTTAAAAATAAAATATCCCAATCTGTCTCCATTCTAAACTTCCTTTATGGGTGGGCCATCGCCATATTTGAATTCCTATTAGACAGCATGGACCAATAATGCTCCATACCACTCTGCTGCTAACTTCAAATATACAGAGACTGCTTGGGCTGTATATTAGCACTGGAAGCCTAATGAATTAGTCTTGGAACTTCACCTGCCGCACCACAGAGCAGAGGACATGGCAGTGGCAGCGGCTCCTCCAGCAGCAGCAGGATATTCCATTATGGTAGAACTGGGACACAGATGAGGAAGACAACAAATAACTGATAAACTATTGTCAGGTGGATGTGGAAGGGTCCAAGATGTTAAGATCTTTCAAAATTCAGCTCTATTTAAATTATTGGAGAAAGGGTTGTTTGTCCCTGAAAACACTCTGGACATCAACACTGCGGACATGATTCCAGTTATCCTGGGAAATATCTTGGCTTACCTGATGCTTCTCTGGTTAATGAAACCATTCACAGGCCACTTGTATAGCAGGAAGGAAATTTAACTACTGCAGAATGACAGTGGAATGTACATTTGGCCATTGTAGCCAGACATGAACCCCTTGTTTCCCCCCTCCACCCCCCAGAGAGCAAGAGAAAGGCAGTCAGCCTTTGATGCCCTGGGAACGCAGGTGTGCTGACTGTCCCTGACTCTACCATAAACAGAAACTAGACAGTAAATGGGCTAGCTGATGACCTGAGGCCTCCCGCTGCCCTGATGGCTAGTACCAGTAATTGACACGCCTGCACTGTCCCAGGAGAGGAATCTTTGCCCATCACATATCAGGGGTGCCCCCTGTCTGCATTTTCCCAGATGTGAATTATGCTTTGCACCCTTCGTGGGAAACTTGACATTCAAAGCCATTTTTCCTAATTGGCACTTGAGACCAGGAAGAAGCCTACGTGACCCAAGGGGTATAAAGAGGGGTTTAGTAGCCCACCCCATTTGAGCGCCAATCATCTACACCTGCTGACAGGTATTGATTGACTCCGGAGGTCTATGGGAAGCCCAACCTCGCCCTACTTCTTCCCAAGGGATTGAGAGAAAGACACTGGCTATGCCAAGTCTGGAACGCAGGGGTGAGAATATATACCTGCTAGATGTCTATTTTGCATGCATTTAATAAGAGCTCAGAGAACCAAAAGGGTTTCATGGTACCTGTAAGTGACTTATTAGTGTAATTTCTGTCCTGTCTTTTGTACTGGCTGTGTTATCTGCAACACAGCAGTAGCATTTAACAGCTAAGTTTACCCTGTAACAATAAAATAGTAACTGTTTAAGCTGTGACCTGACTCCTTCAGTTGCTGTAACAGAACCAAGCACAATTTTTAAAAAGAACTCCAGCCGGTCACAAGGGACAGATATAGGGAGAGCTTGAGCGTTGGATCGTGTCGCTTCCAGGGGACAGATCCGTTGGGGCATCTCTCAGCCTCCCCAGGCTGCCTACTGCGAAGGGATCGTGTATCCTAGCAGTCAAAATCTGAGGTGTAATAAGCTCTCCCTGTAAAGTCTGGGGCGTCTGTTGGCCACCCACCGCGAAGGGATCCCGATCCTAGCGGTAAAGAAATGGACGTTAAACTCCTCGGGGCACCCGTCAGTCTCACCTAGACTGCCCACTGCGACGGGGCCTTGAGTCTCAGCAGTTGAAGACTCGGGTGTAACACACACACACACACACACGCATTGCCCTGACTATCAGCTGACAGCCATTTGAAAGGGAGATGGGGCAGTTTGTGGAATAGACTGGAAGCAGTAAGAAATACATCCCAAAGATTATAGCAGCATGATCCATTTTGTACAATATTTATGGCAGAAAGCCTTAGAGATGGATAGTCTCTGCACATCAGCCTACTTTCTCAGTGGGTTGGGCAGTCACCAAGGCATCCAAAAATGCAAAATAGCCAAGGCAATATTGTTAGGGATGCCTTATTGCTCTTCTTTTGAGTCATAGGCCAGAATTTGTGCAGCTGTGCATCCAGCTGTTAGAGGGCAGAGGGAGCAAGGCAGGGAAGTGCAACATTGAAACAATTCCTATTATACCTTGCCTGCTGACAAGAAGAACAAACATTGTCTTCATGTGTTTTTAAGACATTATAAACTAGTACAAACTTATTTTCTATCTTCACAGGGCTTGCAGAGGACTCCAAAAAACTGGGGTCTCACGTGTCAGTGCTCTCAGTACCCTGATTTGGAGTCTGAGAATGGAATAGTGTTACATCAGTACAGCAGGTAGTTGTTCCCAGGAGCCTGTATAGCATCTAGGGCTAAGCTGATTTGCAGTACTCTTTGTCTGCTGCCTTTATACTAATATGAGCTACCACAGGACATCTTTGTATTGCCTCCAGGATTTACTTCTGCATCTCCCCTGTTTTTTTTCCATACTGTCTTTGGCCACGCTGCCATTTACCACTGCAATTATCCTTGAAAAACTTTTTCATATTCCTGCTCAGTCCTTGGATACTGCCCCCACCTTACTAAAATGGAGGAGTTGGGGGGTGGGAGTTGTAGGGGATGGGAGAGCAGGGGATTCAGACTAACAAGGTCCACGGAAAACAATTTTTTCCCTCTCCCACAGATATAACCACTGCTCTGCTATAGATAAGAGTCCTGGCTGAGTGTCTGGCCATAGCTACAGGCATATAAAATAAATGCAAAAAGTGACAAGCAGTTGTAGTTAATATACCAGGGAGGCTATGATGAGAATGGCCTGACATAAAAGGGCAGACTAGCAAGAGACACTGAAGTTGATCACAAAGATGGTCTCTCCCAGAAGTATGCCAAGAGTGCCAGTGAAGATAGTCATGCAGCTACTCTTCATAATTTCTGAACAAAAAAAAGAGCCATTTCTCAACTTTTTGCTTCATCTCCCCTATAGACATGTTGGAAGTGCAGTGATAGACAGGGGTTTGCAATGATTGCCTGAAGTCCCTGTCATAAGTTGCTCAACTGAAGACACTTATCAGGGCATTTACAGGGAAGCTGTATGTTTTGTCATTTTACAAGCATGCAATGTCAATGTAGAGAAGTGAGAACACTATAGGTCTCTTCCCATAACTATCGTTTCAAACTTGTATATTGACACAAAATAATAATTTTCCTTATTCGAATTGGGTGAGGTAGAGATTGCAGCTATGCCATGCTGCAAGCTACCATTTTCAGGTGGTGAATGCGGTGAGGAGAGTGTTCACCAGGCAGGACAGCTGAGAGAAGGGGAAGAAAGATAGATACATGGGAAAGTAACTTCAATGGCGTAAACCTGAAAAATGGTTGATAGTTACAGCGTTAGCATGAGACTAAGACCAATGGTCCAGAGTAGCTGCTATTTTGGAAAAATATTTGAGGGGAGCATGAACAGGCAGTGTGGACAAATGAAGGAAGAGAAGAAGGGGAACCAGAGACCTTGGACTTAGAAAAAGCTATGAGTTTGCATATACCAATGGCTGCAACCATGGGGAACTAAAAACAGAAGCTAGCACAGCTGTACAATTTAAAAAAACAACACTCTTATAGTAAGTTTTTGGTTTTGGGTGAGGGAGAGGAGGCAGTTAGTAGGTTCTGTAAGGTGCATGGGCAAATTTACACATAAAATCTTGTCTGTCCGCTCAAAAACAATAAATAGGTTACATGTCCCCAGGCAGATTTTCTTCCCAGTCTCTCTTTTTAATGAAAGTGCTCCTGAGCAGTTTGCACTTCATATATCATACATCCTGGTTGTGGCCCCTTGTGAACTACTTCAGAATGCCTACAGAGATCTTGATTCTTGTGGCTGTCCACATGCACTTCTATCCAGACAGTGAGGAGATCCGCAATCTCAGTACAGCTATAAGGGCTACTTGAGGCATGTTGGAGAACTTCTGGAGCACTGTCTAAGTTATTCTAATAATTAGAATCCAGGAGTGAAATGGACGAAATCTGGCTGTATGCCTGCTTATAAATGGAGAGAGGAAATCCAATCAACTGACTCCAAAGTAAAGGGAGGGCACACAGGTAAAACGGCCAGGTCAATAACAGTGACCCAGAAAGCATCCGGGATACCCACTCAAAGACTGCCAAAGTAGTTTGCAGTAGCACTGGATGCACACAAACTGGATCAACCTGCTTCATAGCAAAAAGTTAATTCACTTTGAAAGAGGACTCCAAAGTTTGTGATGAATGCAGAGTCAGTATGCTGCAATATGTACACAAGTGTTTACAAAGAGGATTAATTCAAAAAGCTGTGACTAAACTTTGTAGGTAAACTGAAGATGTAAAGGAATGAGTATTTTCCCAATGATTGTAGTCGATACAATTCGTATTGACTGAACGATTAGTTGATAAGGGGAGGCTTGCTCTGGGACCTCTGCCACCAGACTCTTACTACATTTAAAATGCAGAAGTGCAGTGGTCCTAGTCCTGACTTGTGCCAAATCCAGCAGCCCCTGCTTGCAGTGGCCCAGCCTATCACCAGCAAATGCTCCTTCGTAGCAGCTTCCACTACCCCACCTCCCACTGCTTCTGACCGAGGCAGCGGGGTGGGGGAGGGGAGTTGACAATATGAAGACAGTGCTGGGGAGGAGGGGTGCAGAAAGTCAGCTTTTAAGTCAGCTCCCCCAGCATTAGCTCCTGTTGTCCCCCCCCCACACACACCTCGCATTGCTGCCTCTCATACAGAGATACCAAGGGGGAGAGGGGAAGCAAGTAGTCGAGTACTCCACTCGACCACCTGATAAGCTTATCCTTATCAGGTAGTCAAGTAGTTGACCGCTCGCTTACATCTCTCATGCAGACAAGCTCTGTGTTCACATTGTCTTTGCAACCATAACTCGAAATGTAGTTTTTGTTTACACACAAGACTTGTACCAAATTTAAATATATACTTATATAATTAATGAAGTACAACTCTAGCAGGTATGGCTTATTCTTGTATTGTAAAGGAATTAAACTGCTACTAATGTAATGCACCCTCTTCACCTAAAAACAGATGGTTACCTACCTGTAACTGTTGTTCTTCAAGATGTGTTGCTTATGTACATTCGAATGGAGGTATGCGCGCACCGCGTGCATAGTTTCCGAAACGGTTTTCCCCCAGTGGTACCCATTGGGCCAGCAGGTCACCCCCTGGAGTGGCGCTGCTATAGCAGAGTATAAATACCCCTGCTGGCACTCCTCCTCAGTTCCTTCTTGCTGGAGACTCCAATGAAGGGGGGTGGGGAGGAATTGAATGGACATGAGCAACACATCTCGAAGAACAACAGTTACAGGTAAGTAACCGTCTTTTCTTCTTCGAGTGATTGCTCACATGCATTCAAATGAGGCGACTCCCCAGCTAAACCTATACGGAGGCAGGGTCGGAGACTCTCCCGTAAGAACACCACTCACCGGGCATAACCAACACAACCACACAACTTTATTGAACACAAACAACTCCTCTGAGGTAGTTACATTACTTGTACATATTGTGACAGAGCAGGGGTGATACAGCAGGTTAAAGAGCTTGGTGGAAGGGGAAAGAGGCAGCTCTTGCAGAGTGAGTCAGCAATCCTGGCTAATTAGGGGCAGCCAGGACAGGGCATCTGCAAAATCAATTAAAGCCCAGGTGAAACTAATTGCGGCTGCCTGGAGGCCTATTTAAGTATCCTCCCTCTGGGTGAGGGGAGAGAGAGCTGAGAAGGAGTTTGGAGAGCTGTGAAAGAGTGTGGAGAACTAAGAAGGAGTTTGCAGAGCTGTGAAAGAGCGTGGAGAACTGAGAAGGAGTTTGGAGAAAGAGACAGGCACCTGAGAAGGAGACCAGGGGAACCAAAAGAGCAGCAAAGACTACAAGGAGGCGACAGGCCCCAAATCAAGGTGAGTTGGCCATGTACTGTGACTCTTAGATTATGAGACAGTGGGCTGAGCAGGGGTCGGGGGTCCAGGAGTGGAACCTGGGCCACAATATATTAACTCTTCCTCCTCCCCCCCCAGAACTGAACTGAGAATCACAGAATCCAGAGCAGCGACACCCCTGGCCTATTGGGTAATAGCATAATGCACCACAAACGTGTGAACAGAGGACCACGTGGCCACTCTACAAATATAAACTACTGGCATCTGCACTACAAAGGCTGCAGAGGACGCCTGCGCTCTGGTGGAGTGTGCCCTAACGTGCACCAAGATATAACCCTCTCGTATAAACGAGGAGATCTAAGAGGACAATCTCTGGGCCGATATCGGCAGTCCCTTCATCCTTTCCGCAAAGGAAATAAATAGCAGAGATGATTTGTGAAAATGCCTCGTTCTGGCTATGTAAAAAGCAAATGCCCTTTTCGCGTCCAGAGAACGTAGGGCCTGCTCCTTAGGGGAGCAGTGGGGCTTCGGAAAGAAGAGCGGTAAATATATGTCCTGTGACATGTGGAATGAGGAAACGACCTTGGGGAGGAAGGCTGGATGGGGGTGTAGCCTGACCCTATCTGCGGTGAACACCAGGTAAGGAGGTTCTACAGTCAGAGCCCCGAGCTCAGACACCCTGCGTGCCAAAGTAATGGCTATTATAAAGGCCACCTTGAGCGACAGGTACTTAAGTGAGCACGTGGCTAGCAGCTCAAATGGGGGAGACATAAGTTTAGTGAGTACCAGGTTAAGATCACTCTGAGGCACAGGTGCTGGTACGTGCGGAAACAGCCTTGAGGAGCCTCTTAACCACCTGGTTAGTAAACAGGGATCTGTTGGCTCACCCCATGGTGGAAAGCCACCAAATGGACCCTTATAGACTAGGTAGATGGGCCTGCTTGGCGCAGCTCAAAGTAGTAGTCAAGTACAACCGGTATCAGGGCTGAGCAAGGGTCTTCTCACCTCCTGGCTGCCCACAGGGAAAACCTTTTCCATTTACCTGCATAGGATGACCTCGTAGCTGGTTTTCTGATCCCCAGCAGAACCGCCTGCACACCCTCAGAGCAAGCGATCTCTGACTCCGTCAGCCATGGATAAGCCAGGCCATCAGGTGGAGGAACCTGATGTTCGGGTGGTAAAGAGGACCTCCTGCCCAGGTCTGCGTGATTAAGTCTGGAACAGGCGGGAGAGGCCACGGCTCGTCCCACACCATTTCCAACAGGATGGGATACCAGAACTGTCTGGGCCAGTCCGGGGCTGTCAGGATGACCCGAGACTTGCACTGCCTGATCTTGGCTAGGACCCTGGGAACAACAGGGAACGGGATAAATGCATACAGCAGGCCCCGTGGCCAAGGAGTGATCAGGGCATCCCCTCTGGATCCCATTCCCATGCCCAGGAACGAGAAGCAACCAGGGCACTTCTTGTTTGCCACTGTGGCAAACAGGTCCACCTGGGGATGACCCCACTTCTAGAAAAGAGGTAGAACATCAGCATCCTTCAGGCATCACTCATGGGCTCTGAAGGACCTGCTCAATGCGTCAGCCAGCGTGTTCTGGCAACCTGGCAGATACGCTGCCTGGAGATGAATGCTGTGGGCTATGCAGAACTCCCAAAGGAGAACTGCCTTCTGGCACAAGGGAAAGGAGTGAGCACCCCCCCCCCCGCCCCGTTTGTTTATATAGAACATGGCTGCCGTGTTGGCCAGCAGCACCAACCCCGATTTCCCTGAGAGACTGGCCAGGAAGACCTTGCATGCCCTTCTGACAGCTCTCGACTCCCTGACATTTATACGTACATTTCTCTCTCGAGAAGCCCACAGCCCTTGAGTCCTGTGGTGCGCCATATGCGCACCCCAACCCTTGTTGGAGGTGTCAGTTATTAGTGTGACCGAGGGAACCTCGGTCAGAAAGGGCACCCCCTTGCACACCTAGTCTTCTCAAGTCCACCACTGCAGGGAGCTAACCACCTCCTGTGGCAACGTCAGAACGGAGTCCCAATGCACTCTGGCCTCGTTGAAAGACTTTGCCAGCCAGGCCTACAGCGGTCTGAGTCTCAACCTGGCATGCTGAACAACATGCGTGCAGGCCACCATATGCCCAAGCAGTTTTATACAAGTCCGAGCCATAGTGAGTGGGGACAGCATCAGGTTGTGCACCATGGCAGCCATCGCCTGGAATCTGGCCTTGGAGAGGTAAGCCCGACCCCTTCTAGCATCTATGTAAGCCCCTATGAACTCTACGTCCTGAGAAGGGGTTAAAAACAACTTTTCCTTGTTTATCACGAGCCCAAGCTCCCCCAAAAGGGCCCTTGTAAATGATATATGGGCTACCACCTGGTCCCTGGACAGGCCTTGAATGAGCCAGTCATCCAGGTACAGGAAAACCTATACCCAATGTCTTCTGTGAATGGCTGTGGTGGCGGCCTTACACTTTGTAAAAACTCTCGGGGCAGTGGAAAACCCAAAGGGGAGTACGGTAAACTGGAAGTGATTCTGTGCCACTACAAACTGGAGGAATCTCCTGTGACTTGGCCAAATGGCCACTTGAAAATAGGTGTCCTTTAAGTCGAGGGCCACATACCAGTCCCCTAATTCTAGGGCCGGACTGATGGAGGTCAGAGTCACCATCCTGAACCTCATTTTCCTTATTGATCTGTTGAAGTTTCAGAAATCCAGGATAGGCCAGATCCTACCCTTCAGATTGGGAATAATAAAATAATGGGAATAAAACCCTCTGCCCTTCAAGTGAGGTGAAACCCTTTCTACCGCTCCTTTCTCAATGAGCAAGAGGACCTCCTGACAGAGGAGGACCTTGTGAGATGGGTCCCTGAAGAGGGACTGGGAGGGAGGGAAGGTGGCGAACTGAGAAAGGGAATACAGTAACCCATCCTTACCAAGCACTTGTCGGAAGTAATGCAGGCCCAGGCTTGGAAAAAATGGGACAACCTGTCCCCAAATGGCAGGGTGATGGCGGGGACTGGTACAGGGTCCTCAGGCACACCTTAAAAATAGCTGCTTAGCCTGCTGGTTGGAGGGTGGGCCCACGCCCCTATCTGCGTCGCCCTGTGGGTGACGATACATAACTCAAGATGAAAGGGCCCCTGCAGAACTATTGATACCACCACTCGAACTATGAGGGCGACACCACCATTGGTCCAGCTGGGAAGGCTGAAACTGCGACCTTTCTGGCTGCCTAGCAGAGAGCGGTCTCCTTTGAGGGGCTGGTGTATGAATACCCAGCGACCTGAGTGTGGCCCTAGTATCCTTCAGGCTATGCAGCCTCGAGTCAGTACGCTCGAAGAACAGCAACTTTCTGTTGAACAGCAGATCTCGAATCGTAGCCTGCATGTCCAGCGGGATCCCCGACACCTGCAGCCATGCGCCTCCATGCATGACCACACCAGAGGCCATGGTCCAAGCAGCTGAGTCCACTGCATCTAGTGCAGCCTGCAGGGCCGTGTGCGCTATGGTCCTCCCTTCATGGCCATGGCTGCCAACTCCTGCCTAGAATCTGGGGGCAGCTTGTCCCGGAACTTATCCGTCACCTGTCACGTGTTATACGCATATCGACTCAACATCTCTTGCTGATTAGCGATGCGGAGCTGGACACCACCTGTGGCATAGACTTTGTGACCCATCAAGTCAAGGCACTTAGGCTCCCTAGACTTTGGCGTAGGGCCGGGCTGCCCTGCCTTTCTTTTTCAGAGGCTGCCTGGACCACCAATGAGCCTGGAACTGGGTGTGAGTAGAGGTGCTCATGCCTTGACTGAGGAACAAAGTACTTCTTCTCAACTCTCTTGAGAGTGAGGGTAATAGATGCTGGGGTCTGCCACAAGATATTCCTGATCTTCGCCACCGTCTTGTTCACGGGCAAAGCTAGCTTAGCAGGAGCATCAGCATTAAGGATGTCCACCACTGGGTTGGAGTCCTCTGTCACCGACTCCACTTGCACCCCCAAGTTAGCTGCCAATCTATGAAGCAGCTCCTGGTGCACTCTAGCATCCATTGACGGGGCAGAGTCCGCCAAGGCTTCATCTGGGGACGACAAGGACAGCTCACGAGTGGATGCAGGACCTTCCGCTACCTCCCGAGACTGGGTAGCTTCCGGAGGCTCCACCCGGGCAGGTGGCAGATCTGCCACAGTGGACGATTCCCCTACCCCCTCCTGTCTCTGTGGGCTGTCAACCCTAGATGACGCGGGCAGTCTTGATGCCAAGGCAGACAGAGTGCTCCTCCGATGCAAGACACTGGACCCTCGGGAAGGTTGCATTGGCCCCTGCCACTGATAAGCCCAAGGCGTCCAGAACAGCCAGGGAGGTTTGGCCTGCGGGGGCCGTGTCTGCTACCAGGCGGTGCTGAGAACAGGAATGGTGCCGGGAAGAGAACCTCGACAAACCCACTGAACGCACCGACTCTGGCTCCAACTCCGAAGAATAGTCTGAAGTGGATCAGGGCAGTGCCGTGGAAGATTGTCTGGAGAGATGGCTCAGCCTATACCTGTCCATGGACTCTGGCTTCCCCACATGGGCCTGCCTGGGGGGTCCCATTAACTGTGGTGCAGGAACAGCAGTGCTGGACAACTGCTGCCCCAAGCCATGAGGTAAGACTGAGGACAGTGCCAGTGGCAGTGCCGGCGCCAACACAGGCGGTGCCACCATAGCATGCGGTACCGGTGCCAGACGTGAGTCCTGGTGATAGGTGTCAACAGCCAGTGCCGCACAGGTTGCCCCTGCATGCTGGGGTGCCATCAGTGCTGGTGCTGATACTGCTGCAGGTGCCAGGGTCAGTTCCGGTGTCGGTGTCAGCATCAGTGCCACTGATGTTGCCAGTGCCAACCAGACTACCAGCTTGGTCATCGCAACCGATGCCGACATGGCCCCTGGTGCCGAAGACGAGTACTCTTCAGGAGTGCAGGGGTGACGGAAGCGAGGCCGTTAGCTTAATGAGCTCATGAGCTGCCTCAAAAGTCTCCGGGGTGGATGGGCAGTGTGCGGGGATCAACCCCGGGCTCTGAGCAAATGGCAGGTCATCACACCTCCTCTGCGCCTCCGCTCAACTGCTCCTCAGGGAAACTAAGTGTGGGCAACATGGACGGTGCTAACCACTGTGGGTCTTACGGCTTGGTGATCATCCTTTCCCTTCCTTTCTCCTCTTCGGTGCTGGAGACTGCGACCAGTGCCTCAATGCAGTCATCCTCAGTGCTGCGGTACGGGGAAGTCCCAGTTAAGCCTCCTGCACCGACGCTGGCGCTCTGCGCGCTGCAACATCCTGGGAAGGTGCAGGTTGGAGAGCCGACTCCATAAGCAACAGTTTTAAGCGGGACTCTCTCTCTCTCACTTCGTACGTGGCTTAAGACTCCTGCAGATCTTGCAGGAGTCTGTAAGATGAGATTCCCCAAGACACTTTAGGCAAGAGTCATGGGGGTCTCCTTGAGGCATTGGTTTAGCGCAGGATGCACAAGGTTTGAAGCCATGCGGCCCTGGCATCCCCCTTCCCCCAGAGGGGGGGGGAGAGAGAACCAACTGCAATCACCACTACTTGAAAAACTACTACTACTTGAAAACAATGAAAGAAAGAACTGCCAACGGGCAACAATTAGCACTCACTAGGATCTGTTGCGATAACAGCGAAGCTCCAACGACCATCACGGGTGGTAAGAAGGAACTGAGGAGGGGGAGCGCTGGCAGGGGTATTTATGCTCCGCTATAGCGGTGCCACTCAAGGGGGCGACCTGCCAGCCCGACGGGTACTGCTGCGGAAAAAATGCTCTGAAAACCATGCACGCAGCACGTACACACTTCATTCGAATGCATATGAGCAATCACTCGAAGAATTACACCCCTATCAAAAACAATCATATCAGTACAAAAAAAGTTTAGACAAATCCTTCGCTTTTATGTAAAAAGTGTTCTCTTTCTAGAATTTCAATGTGGACAATGCTGGAATACCACAGCCTAATTTGAGCTCTGAATAGGATACAGCTGCTCCCCGAGTTATGAACAAGTTACGGACCAACACTTGGTCCGTAACTCGAAGTGTTCGTAACTCGGATCCCATAGAGTTACATGGCCACCACGCTGTTGGTAAGCGCGGATCACCGTTCATAACTTGGATCCACATTTACGACCACTTTGGTCATAAGTGCGGATGATCGTAAGTGGAGGCGGTTGTAACTCGGGGAGCTGCTGTATTCTACCCTCAATAACTAGAAATAACAAAGATTTTGCTACCAAAGTAGTAAAGAACTTTCAATTTTATTTAGTGTTGGATTTTTAAAAAGACTCTGCCTTGACTAATTCTGCTTATATTTAAATCATGGGTAACATTCCCATTAACTTCAACAGGAGCAGAGTTATGTCAATACAGAGTGATACTCAAAAATCACAACTGGAGGTAAAAGGCTTCACTTTTCAAGTTGGGTTTGTCAAGGCACTTAGATTCCTATCTGGTCCCACAGACTGTGCTAAACAGCCCCAAAAGTTAGGGGGGTGATTTGAGACATCTTCAATACTTTTCCAATTTCAGGTATGAATTGACTCACTCTCACACACACACTTATACTACAGAACTTGCCAAAGACAAACTGCTTTATATTTTAAACAAATAGACTAGTAGCACCTTAAAGAATAACAAAAGATGTAGATGTATCATGAGCTTTTGTGGGTGCAAGTTGTCATCTGAACAAGTGGGTTGTGCCCACAAAAGCTCATGATACCATCTATGTTTTGTTAGTCTTTAAGGTGCTACTAGTCTATTTGTTGTTGTTTAAGTTTTTCCTGTTACAGATTAACTCTGCTACCTCTCTATAGCTTTTATATTTTAAGCAATTCATGAACAGAGGTAAAAAAAGATTATTGCCCTCAACTTGCTAATAGTTTAAACTGTTAAAATTGCACTTCTCTGTTATGGACAATATTAGCCACAAACTTGGTTTTGCAATTCTGTGCTAAGTAACTGATACATTATGGCAACTGTCTGTGGGATGAGGCAAACACTGCACCTAGCTGGAAATGTATCATTTAAAATGAGAGGAATTAAGAGGTTTGGCTTGAAAGGTTAAGCTACTTGGTGACATAGCAGGGAAGAAGCAGAGTGATTTTTCTCTTCTTTCCCCACACCTACCAACTGCTTATTTCCTTCTGAAATACACTGTCAAGGTAGCAGATATTCAGCTGTCAGCATTTACTATATGCTTTGTGTAGTTTATGCTAGATTGCGTCCCCCGACACAGTAATACACAGCAGATTCTTCTGCCCCTCCAGAGGAGGATATTTCCAGAGTCTGGTTATGATTAACACTGAGTAACACCATATGTTAAAACCTGTGTGCTGCTTGTGACTCAAAATGCAGCTGGAATGAATATGCACACAGTAAGATGAACCCAGGTCTGAAAGTTATACAGGCTAGCAAAAGCAGGGTGATTTTTTTCTACCAGCTTCACTTTGCATTGCAACCTGGGAAAGGTTAGAAAATTCTTTTGCTTATACACCTGCCTCCTAATCTTGTACGGAGTCTCCATTACAATTGACCACAAGGAAAAGGAGCAATGTAGCCCAATGAGCCATGCAGCAGGTACTGGGATGGAAGAGGAGCAATGCAACTTACCTATTAATCAGCTTCTAGTTAAGTATGCAAAAACTGACTTAGCTAACATTAAAATAATCAATTTTGACCACATACCTATTGATTACCATGTTGCACTAAAGGTCTGTCTGGTAGGATAGGAGGAGACCAATGAAAATCTAATTTCAGTCAGACTCCTTGTTACATACCACCACAATGTTCTTCCCTGTAAATTCTAGTCTGTAGTCCCCCCCACGACTAGAACAAAGATGTAAGTCTAAAGTGCCTCAGCAACAGTTTGTTCATCTGTGATGCAGGAGCAATTTGTTACTTCTCAGCTGGCATATATAAATCCATGGCCATGTTAAGATGTGTAATACTGCTCCATGACAAGCAACATGCCCACCCTTCAGGTGTTACAAAGGGCAGAAATAATGGGTTTGTCCAAACAGTTTCAATATAAAAGGTGTATAACGAGAGTTTACATTAAGCTATCTTGACAGTTATAAAGCGAGGCACACATCACGAAGAGGTATGGTTTCACAGTCATCTTAACTCCATCCTAATGAATGTAAATTATGAATTACTGTTTTCTTACATGGACATGTTTCTCAAATTAATCATCATATCAGGGATGTTAAATTTCAATTAATCAGCTAATTGAGTAGTCGATGAAATTTCCATCAACTATTCAGTAAGTCAATAAGAGGGGGGCGCTCAGTATCCCACCGTACCTCTGCCTTTGAAATGTACAAGAGCTGCGGGTCCGACTACTGCGCCTCTTCCTTTGAAATATATTCCCCACTGCACCTCTTCCTTTGAAATGTTCAAGAATGGTGGGTGGCTCTTGTACATTTCAAGGGGAGAGGCATAGCAATCAGGACCCCACGAGTGGGGACTGCTTCGGTTGCAGATTGTTGGGGTTCCCCACTGTGCCTCCCCTGTCCTCCCTCTGCCCCCCCAGAGACAGTGCTGGGAGAAACCAACTTTTCAGCTGGTTCCTGCTCCCCCCTTCAGTGTCTCTGATATAAAGCACAGCTGTAATATTTAAATATTATTTCATACTAAGTAACTAGTGCATTGTGTGCTATTACTAAATAATTATATTAAAATAAGTGTAAAGGTACACATTAATTCAGATCTGTTTTGATACAAAAGGATATAGAGATATACTCTTCCAGCTCTTAAACAGGCATTAAAATGGTCACTTGTGGCAAATGCTATTATAGTGTGTTCCGTGCTTCTTTTTCACATGATGTGTCAAGGTACCTTGGGAGACCCTCTGCTCTGCTTGAGCAGGGTTTCCCTTCTCCTAGCACTCTGATCCTCGGGTCAACAACAGTTCTCCTCCAAACAGTCAGCTTTCCTTTCCTTCTCTTGTCTATAGCAAAGCCTTACCTAACTTCTAGTCCTGATTAAATCTGTAGTAACTAGGGATATGAAAGGTTAACTAGATCAACCTCAGCCCACTCCCTCACCAAAAACTGGAAGTGAAGATGGGCTTTCCAAAGGCCTCATAAGGTCTATAAACCTAACATCTGATGGACCACATTTGGCAGGGCAAGTTCCAAAGCCGATCCAGTGCATTATTCACTGGCTTCAGTTTCTGAGCAATCTCAAGGTGTGCTCCAGAGGGAAGTTACATTTAGCAAGCTATTCTCAAGATGACAAAAGGTGTGGTTAATAAGAATCAGGCTCACGTGAAAGAGAAAAAGGCTGAATTCCTCACCAAGCAGAGATTGAGAAAATGCTCTTGGCCAGAGCTACATCTCAGGCATCTAGCAGCAGTCCAGGATCTACCACCTCATCCAAATGTAACTGATGCGCAGAGATAGAAATTCTGCCAATTTTTCAAGCACGAACAGAATATCTTAGCAACCACTACAGCTGGAGATTTCCATTTTAAAAAGTCTGCTTAGATAAAGCAGCAGCATGGAAGAGGTTCTGGGATGTCCTATCACGTAAAACTGCTTTTAGAGGTTGAACCTCTCTAGTCCGGCACCTTCGCGACCTCACCAGTGCTCAATGAGAGAATCTGCCAAGCCACAGGAGCTCAAAATTGTAGCAAGTGGGCGTCTTCTTTCACCAAGGCGAATAAACAGAACAAACTTGTAATGCTGCACAATAATGTACAACGGTACTGATACACCGTATATAAGCATAGGTCTATCGAACGCTTATCAGCTCTCTTCATAACAAAGTGTTAGTACTACACAATTTTAGTGTATTGGCATAAGCAGATAAGCATAAGAAAATCATTCTTATGCTTAGCAGCATTATCAGCACATCCACTGCTTGCTGCTCTCTATAGAATTTCATAGAACACTAGAACTGGAAGGGACCTCAAAAGGTCACCCAGTCCAGTCCCCTGCCCTCACAGCAGGACCCAGTAACATCTGGACCATTCCTGATAGATGTCTATCTAACCTACTCTTAAATATATCTAGAGATGGAGATTTCACAACCTCCCTAGGCAATTTATTCCAATGTTTAGCCACCCTGACAGGAAGTTTTTCCTAATGTCCAACCTAAGCCTCCCTTGCTGCAGTTTAAGACCATTGCTTCTTGTCCTATCCTCAGAAGCCAAGGAGAACAATTTGTCTCCCTCCTCCTTGAGACACCCTTTTAGATACCTAAAGACCGCTATTATGTCCCCTCTCAGTCTTCTTCTTTCCAAACTAAACAAGCCCAATTCTTTCAGTCTTCCTTCACAGGTCATGTCCTGTAGACTTTTTATCATTCTTGTTGCTCTTCTCTGGAGCTTCTCCAATTTCTCCACATTTTTCTTGAAATGTAGTGCCCAGAACTGGACATAATACTCCAATTGAGGCCTAATCAGCGCAGAGTAGACCATAAGCAGTCCTTCTTGGAACAGCATCCCGTGGTCGAGGAAACCAAAGCTTTCCTGGTGACACCATCTTCACAGCCAGGCATTCACCTCCAGGATGCACCTGTCTCTGCTTGGGCCCCTACCTCTGACAGAAAGGACTGAAGAGAATACCACCTGCGCTCCTAACTCCTTCACCCATACTCCCAGAACCCTGTAATCACTCCTGATCTGCTCAGTGTCACACCTTGCAGCATCATTAGTCCCTCCTTGGATGAGTAGCATAGGATAGTAGTCACAGGGCTGGATAATCCTCGACAATGCCTCTGTAACGTCTCGAATATGGGCCCCCGGCAGGCAGCATACCTCCCAAGATGACATGTCAGGACAACAGATGGACATATCCGTCCCCCTCAGAAGAGAGTCTCTGACCACCACTACCCACCCTGTGTTTCCTTCTCGCAGAGGTGGCAGCACACCTCCCACCTTTGGGGGTACAAGGCTTCTTCTCCTCTGCTGTAGGGGGTGATTTCTTATTTCCTGTATCGAGAACAGAGTAATGGTTCTCCAATACAACAGTGGGAAGGTTGAGAGAAGGGGTGGTCTGCTCTCAACTGAAGTGAACAGCTGCCAGTGGTCTGCCAGAAGTGACCAGCTGCCAGTGTTCTCCCCAAGTCATCTCCTTCTCCACCAGTGGTGTGTCAGTGGCCTTTTGTAGTGGGACACCTACATTAGCCTCAGCTGTCTCCACATGAATACTGTCCAGGAACTGCTCATGGATTTGGATGTGCCTCAGCCTAGCCGAGAGGCATAGTGAAGGGGGGGGAGGGGAGGCAGTTGCCTCCGGGCACCACTCTAGGGGAGGACGTCAGGCCAGAGTGGGAGCGAAGCGCACGCTGCTCTGGCCCACGTGACGTTTTTGAACAGAGACCCAGGAGCTGGCTATGTGCTCCCAGCTCTCTACACACTGTGAGCAGAGACAGCAGGGCTGGGTGGCAGGAGCAGCCACTTTAAAGGTTTCCTTACCCAGCTGTCCCGTTCCTCCAGTGCCTGACTCTGCAAGGGGAGGGGGAGAGGGGATTTGATGGATGGCACTCCTGGCACTGGGGGCCTGGCTCAGGTGGAGGGTTGAGTGCTTTGGGATGGGGGAGCTGGGGGGGGGGGCCCTGATTCTGGGGAAGGGGTGGGTGAATTGGGATGGGGGACCTGGGAGGGGGCTGACTCTGGGGAAGGGGTGGGTGCATTGGGATGGGAAGTGTTGGGGTGCGTGACTGGGGAAGGGGTGAGTGCGTTGGGATGGGGGGTGTTGGGGTGCCTGGCTCTGCGGAAGGGGTGAGTGCATTGGGACAGAGGGTCCGGGGGCTAGCTCTGGGGCAGGGGTGAGGTGAGTGTATTGGGATGGGGTGTACTATGGGGGGCCTGGCTCAAGGGGAGGGATGAGCGTACTGGGATGGGGGGACGCTGGGGAGGAGCTGGCTCTGGGGGACAGGTGGGTGCATTGGGGTTACATTTTTTTTAAATAAAAGATACTTTATAACAAAAAGGAAAAACTTAAAAAATAATAGTCTGGTAACATCTTAAAGACTAACAAACATGTAGATTAGGCATGTCAAACTTGAAGTCAACTGAGGACCACACGAATAAAAATTGATAGCTTTCAGGGACACCAAAGAAAATTTACTTCTATCGGAAAAGTTGTAATTATTTATTATTATAGATTATGTTTTAGGTATATTTTTTCAGGTCTTATTTTAATATAATACAATAATTTAATGTGTAAAATTGTTATTTGCTCACATAAAATAATTTTTAATTTAAATATAAATTTAAGATATATACAAACATTTAAAGTGATACATAACTTTTTTCGTTGAAATAAAAACAAGTATAGACCATGGTCAATCAAATAGAACAGGCTTCTGTGAAAATTTCAGATACTTTGTAAGTTTGAGATTTTGCATAAACATAATTATATGTACAACTGATATATATTTATCGATATAAAATTTATACATTTTGTGATTTTATTTGGAAATAAATAAATAAAAACCAAAACATTAACAAAATATCCCCCTCAACTCCCACAGAGCCAGGCATTCCCATATCCCCATTCTAACCCAATTCCCGCCCCCGCTCTAACCCAATGCCTCCTCCCTCCCCCATACCCAGGCACTCCCTCCCCCATATGTAATGCCTGGGTCCCAGAGCTGCTGCCACACATTTCATCCTCAGATGCTGGAGAGGCGTGAGCACAGCAGCCAGCTGTGAGCAGGCACTTGATGCCTGTGTAGAGCAGCCGTGATCTGCACTCATCCACATACTCCAAGCAGCCAGTAGGCTGCACTTTATTCTTTTATAAAAATGTAGTGGCAGGCCACAAAAAATGTTGATCCGGACACAGGCAGCCCACCAGAAGCCTGTTTGACATGCCTAATGTAGATGGTATCATGAGCTTTAGTGGGCACAACCCACTTCCACCCACGAAAGCTGATGATACATTCTACGTAAGGGGTAGGCAATAATTTTTGCCCTGGGGCCACTTCAAAAATTTTTGAAATAGCCCTGGGTCACCCTGGATTGGGAGGGGCCTAAAGAGGAAGGGGCGGGGCTACTCAGACCATGATTGGTCTGGGGTGGAGGAGCCCCTTTGCCCCCCCCTTCCCATGCCCTGGAAGAGGCTTGGCATGCTCCCTCACCCCCAGGCCAATCGGGGGAGCAGCAGGGCCTCCGCGGACTGGATCCGGCCCACGGACACCCTTTTGCCTAACCCGATCTACATGTTTTGTTAGTCTTAAAAGTACTACTAGATTGTTTTGTTGTTTTTTTTAAGTTTTTCCTGTTACAGACGAACTCAGCTACCCCTCTGAAACTTATGAAAAAAAAAAAAAAAGGTTGAGAAACACTGTTCTATACTATACCATTCCTTTTGGCCTCCCTGTTTCCTTTCTCCCTTGGCGAGTTGGACAGGCAAGAGTTTTGGTAAAAATGTATCAGACGTGGGCACAATGCCCTCTCTACCTCAGCTGGTGCTAAATCGTCAGTGCCTCAATTCTAAAGGAGTTGGCATTACTGAAGCAATAGATCACCCCACATTTTATTGCAGATTTTCCATCTCAAGATTAATGTGGCTCTCAACTAAAAGTCTTATTTATACATGTTTAGATGTGATTGTGAACACCTGGAGAGGCAGTCTGATCAAGGGAAAGTTCGCCTTGAATCTTGATATCTCTGGCTTCAGTTGAATAGCTTGTGTGAAACTTGGAAGAACAGCTCAGGAAGATCTCTCTCTTTTACTTAAGGATAGAATTTCATGGCAGCCTGAAGGAAAAAGTCCTCATGCCAGACAGAAAGCCACGCTTGCAGTGTATCCTCAGCTTTAGGCTACTTATTGCTTCAAGTGCCTTCAAGAATCATAGAGTCATAGAATACTAGGACTGGAAGGGACCTCGAGAGGCCATGGAGTCCAGTCCCCTCCACTCATGGCAGGACCAAATACTGTCTAGACCATCCCTGATAGACATTTATCTA
>JANRFK010004149.1:30148867-30160990 GCA_030068395.1 Apalone spinifera
CCCCCCCCACACACACTTTCTAAAAATTGAATGTAATGAAAAAAATAGGTTTCACTTACAACAATTATATTGAAAGGAACCATTATTCCTGCTAATAACTCATAAGAAATGGTGTCATCTTTGATAGGGTACTGGATGGATTCATCATTACAGAAAACTCCTCTCTGGAAGGGGATATGCCTCACATTGAGAATTGCAAAAGGCAGGCCCACTAGCAAAGGGAATAAAATTAAAATATTACACAGGAATATTCAGAAATTTAAAATCAGAAAGACTATTCCAAAACATTTTCCATCAGAGAGAAATAAGTGATCAAAAGGAACGAGCAGACAGAGCCAGTCAGAAGGTTATAGGTTTTGTTTTGTTTTTTACAAAAATAATTTATTTTTAAACCACAGCTGCGTTCTAGACTTGGTATCCCTTAGTTGAAGATTGCTACATACATGTGCATAAATGCAGAGAAGGACAGAATAATCAGAATTTCCCTCCACCCTCACCAGTGTACTGGCTGTGTAGCCAGTATAAAAATATTCTGAAAACAGGATTTAAAAAAAAAAAAACAAAAACAAAAACAAAAAAAAAAACACCCACCCACACCCACACCACAGTTTTGTGGCATTTGTTACGTTGCTCAGTCTGTCTCTTCTGCCCTCTTCCTACTCTTAAGCGAAGCACAACTGGCCCTTTATATTCTGGCCAGGTTTCCTAACTCCAGAGTGTGCAAATTCTGTTTCATGTCATCTTCACCAAGACAGGGAGGTTGAGGAGAGGTAAAGCAGTTTGGGGGAGGGAGAGAATGCTTTACACACGCACGCTTCCCCCAATTCATGCATACTGGATAGCCCTCTAGAACAAACATGGTCACTGTCTGTGCTGTAAAGCCTTAGGAGTCAACATGAGTTCCTGGTCCACTATTTTGGTGGGGTTTTTTTAAATACTTTTGATCATGTTAAACACTATATGATCTACAGAAATTGCCTCGTGAAAAGTGTACAGAAGCTTAAACTCAGGGTAGCTTTTTAGTAGGCTTAGTTCTTTCATCAGCTAGCTCAATGGTTCAGAATAGAAGTACAGTACCTAAAACTCAAAAACACTACATCACCCTAGTACTCCTTCAGCTGTCTGGGTATATGCGCTATTTCTTCTTGCAGTATGTAAAAAGAAAATCATTAAATAAACCCCAAAAGGGGATGTAGTGGAATTTGATAGTGGGGGAAAAGATAAGTGATCGAACGGATGGAAATTAAAGATGAAACCAATAAACTGGAGAAAACAAAAAATAAAAAGAGAGAAGTTAATTCTCCCCCTTTCCCAGGTCTCACGTGAAAGCCTAGTGATTCAGCTAGTGCCAGGAGAGCAACTTCACTCTGTGCTCCATTTTGTATGCTTCTCAGTACAAAGCTGTGACTAAGACTCCAAGCAACACTTACAACAGAAGTTCTGATCTAGTATGAGGCAGCAGATCATGTCAGCAGCAATACTGCTCTTCAGTTCGCTCATCATGGAAGAAAGAAATGGAGGGAATTTTCTGTCTGATACCTACCAAACTGCCGATCAGAGAGGAGAAAGAAGAACTTTGCTACCTCTGCCAAGAGAAACATCCCTCCTCTGTGAAAAGGGGAAGGAACCACCAATCCTTCTGCAAGGGCCCAGAAGAAAAAAAAAACACCAGACATCTTCAGTCTTCCTTCATCCCAGAGGCAGAGACCACCAAAGGAAGATGCAATTCTAGCCTGCCTACCTAGTGCACACAGAAGTTCCCTGCCCATGAACTTCTGTGTGCACTAAGTAAGTAGGGCTTTAAACTAGGTTTGATGGGACAAGGAAACCAAAACCCACAGGCAAGTAAAAAACATGGACATCCAGGAGAAGGGTCAGAAATTGGGGGTGGGGGGGAAGGAGAGGGAGACATAGGTGGCAACAGAAGGGATAAAAGGAGAGAAGACAGAACTTGGGCAGGGGAAATCAAATCAGTATCTTAAATTGTATGTACACTCATGTGAAAACTACGGGAATAAAACTTTAAGAACGCTCATAAGAATGCTCATAATGCTAGTCAACACAACTATGACATAATTGGCATCACAAGACACTTAATGGGATAAAATGCATGACTGGAATATTGGTATTGGGTACAGCTTGCTCAGAAAGACAGGGAGGGGGAAAAAGGGAGAAGGTGTTGCCTTATATATGAAAAAGTATACACTTGGTCTGAGATTAAGATGGAAGCAGGAGATAGACCTGTTGAGAGTTTCTGGATAAGAATAAAAAAAAAAAAAAGGGGCTTAAACACACATACACACCAAAGGTGATGTCATGGTAGAGATCTAATAAAAACACCTAAATAGGAGGAAGAAGAGGTGGGGGAAGCTTAAAAAAAACCAAACAAACAAAAAACCCCTGAAGATTATCCAAAAGCACAGGAATTGGTGGTGCTTCATCTACACAGACATCTTTTGGGAAAGGAATATAGCACAGTATAGATTATCCAACAATTCTTGTAATCTATGGGATTTTTTTTTATTTCAGAAGGTGAAGAAAGCTATTGGGAGGCAGTTCTATATTTTGATAGATAGGAGGGAACAAGTTGAGAATTTGAAAAGTGGAAAGTGATTATGAAATGGTAGAATTCATGATTCTAAAGAATGGTAAGAGGGAGAACAGCAAAATAAACAATGGATTTTGTGAAGGTAGACTTTAACAAACTTAGAGAGTTGGTAGGTAAAATCCCATGGGAAGCAAGTCTAAGGGGAAAACCAACCGAAGACAGTGAGCAGTATTTTAGAGTCATTATGAAGGGCACAAGAACAAAATATTCCACTGCATTGGAAATATAGGTAGTATGGCAAGACACCACCCGAGGTGAACCAAGAGATTTAAAATGATCTAAAAATCAAAGGAGAAAGTAGGTCACATTTCCAAAAGATCAATATAAACAAATACAAGTATGTAGGGGCAAAATTAGAAAGCCCATGGTACATAACGAGCTCAAACTAGCTGGAGACATAAAGGGTGACACAAACCTGTAAGGAAGCATTTTAGCCTACCTGGTCACCCAAACAAGGATTTGAAAGTCTCCCTCTCCATATATCTCCTTTCCTGTGAGATAACAGAGTGATCTCATCATGTCACTCTGCATCTACAGGCACCTTCCTCACCAACTAATCTTGTCCCTGCTGAAGCGGAGAAAGTTTGAATGAGTTTGGGGAGGCAAAGGCAGGAAGCTTCGGCAGGGAGGGGAGCTCACAAACAGGGAGGAGAATCGTGGGCTCCCACTATAGCCTGTGGGGGTGGAGGAAGGAACAAGGGAGAGGATTGTTGTCCCAAGACACACAGTGGCTGTGGAGCCAGAATGTGCAGGAGTTCCTATGTGTAGTCTGGGGCTAGAACTGCCATTGAGTGCCCTGCCCTGAAATACCATGAATGCACAGCAGCCACTGCTTCTGAGGGGCCCCAAAATGTCGGGGACTTGACATGTGCAAGCAAAAAAAAACCAAGAGAAGGAATGAAGCCTGTCCCAGGGAGGAACAGGAGAGAGACTCTTGTCAATCCTTCCTGCTGCCTCCTGGTCAAGGTCAGGGTGGCAGAGCCTCAGATTTCCCCTGCCTGCAGTCATGCCATGCCCCTTTGGCTGTGTCACCTCCACACGAGTCTGTGTAGACAGGCCTGAGGCATAGGAACAGGGAGAGAGGGGGAGCAAGGGGTCTGAAGAGACAAGGCAGGGTAGAGCCCATATAGCAGGTGCCAATGCCAGCTTCCCGCAGGGGAGAAAGCCCCAAGGCCACTAAGTGTGCTACCACTTCCTTCTCATCCCCCATCTGGGGGAACAGCAGCACAGGGACACACTCCAAGGAGGCTTTTTGTGCTGCTCAGCAGCGCTCTGAGCGAGGGGGGTGAGGTGCAGGTTTCAGCAGGGGAGGGGGAGCAGGCTAGAGCACCAGCAAAGCCCCAGCCCCCTCGCTCACCACCCTGCCAAAACTCCACATCCCTAGCCCCCTCACACACACCCTCCATCAACACCACACACACCCAGCCCGCTCCTGCACTCTCCCTCCAGTCAGACACCTACCCCCAGCCTGCTCCTGCCCACTCTCCCCAACAAGATACTTACCCCCAGCCCACTCCTACACACTCCCCACCAGGCAGACACCTACCCCCAGAGAGAGGGGATCAGTGAGCATAGTAAGCTGGGGGGCATAGCTCCCTAGTTCTTCTACAGGGGAATTTCACCACCCAATTACAAAGAATTCCAGTTCTGCAGTCTCATATACAAATTTGACATTGTTACCTTGAGCTTGAATAAAAACATTAAATTAGTTAACACATTACAAAGGCAGGGAAAAATGGCTTTAACACCTGCATTTTCACATAAAAACTATGCATAGGACACATCCAACCCACTCAATTAGCTTCATCAACACCCCTACAATTGACAGGTATTTCTTTTGCTGTTACATATTTCTTTCTTTTGCTTACTTCTACTCCAACTCATCTGATAAAGTGGATTTTATCCATGAAAGGTCATAATATTTGTTAATCTTTAAGGTGCCCCAAGGCTACTTGCTGTTTTTAAAATTACAGACTAATATGGCTACCCCTAAGACTGCAGAGAGAAACTGCAGAGCTGGAATTCATATGCAAATTCAACACTCTGAACCAAGGTCTAAACACACACATTGAATGGTTCTCCCATTACAACAAGTAGTTTCTCATTCAGGTACTCTAACCACTGCAGGAGAATAACCATATCTATTCCAATTTAATTAGCACTGATGTTACGCTCCCATCTCTGGCTCTTTCCCCCCCTTTTTCTGTCTTTTTTACTTTCTTTTACTCTTCAGCATCTGAAAAAGTGAGTTATAACACACAAGCTTTCTTGTGCTAATAGCCTAATCAATTTATTAAGTCTTTAAAAGGGCCACCGGAGTCTTAGTTGTTTTTGCTGAAACAGACTAACACAATTACCTTTCTGAAAACTGGTGTTCTGAGTCCTAGCGGGACCACGTTTCTGGAAAGACGTGGACAAACTAGAGATGGTCCAGAGAAGAGCAACAAAAATGATTAAAAGTCTAGAAAAACATGACTTAGGGAAGATGAGTTTGTTTAGCCTTGGAAAAAAGACAAGACTCAGAGGGAACATAACAGCTTTCAAGTACTTAAAAGATTGTTACATGAAAGAGAGAGAGAGGTTATTCTCCTTTACCCTCTGATGATAGGACAAGAAGCAATGAGTTAAATATCTCTTGGTGTAATTTGAAGTTGGATGTTAGGAAAGTCTTTCTAAATGGCCAGCGGGGTTAAACACTAGAATGGCATAGGGAGGCTGTAGAATCTCCAACACTGGAGATTTTGAAGCACAGGTTAGACAAAAAAACTGTCAGGGATGGTCTAAATGGTGTTTAGACCTGCCACAAGTGCAGGGAACTGGACTAGATGACCTCTCAAGATTCCTTCCTGCCCTATAATCCTATGGGAGGGGCAAAATAATGGGGGAAGAAGCTAATCAAGGAAAACTGGAAGGGAGTGCAGGTGGAAGACTAGAAGCCTCTTACCCCTTTCCCCCTCCCAGTGCTATTTTGTGCTGGAGGGTCCTCAGAGAAGTCATTAACTGCATAGTGGAGAATATTTGTTTGTAAGAGGCAAATATACTGATTTAAGAATTTTGCTTACTGCAGCAAATTACAGTCCCCTTTGTAAACTGCATAAGACAGTTTACAACTGTCTTATGCAGGAAGAACTGGAAGTGCTCAAATAAATACAACTATGATATCATTGGCACCACAGAGACTTGGTGGGATAATACATATGATTGGAATACTGGTATAGAAGGGTACAGCTTACTCAGGAAGGACAGCTGGGGGAAAAAAGGGAGGAGGTGTTGCCTTATATATTAAAAATGTACACACTTGGACTGAAGTGGAGATGGACATAGGAGATGTACATGTTGAGAGTCTCTGGGTTAGGCTAAAAGGGATTAAAAAACAACAACACAAGGGTGATGTCATGCTAGGGGTCTACTACAGGCCACCTACCCAGGCGGAAGAGGTAGATGAGGCTTTTTTTAAACTAACAAAATCATCCAAAAGAGCAGCGAGTAGTATTGTGACACCTTATAGACTAACAGAAGTGTTGGAGCATAAGCTTTTGTGGGCAAAGACCCACTTCATCAGATGCATGCAGTGGAAATTTCCAGAGGCAGGTATAAATATGCAGGCCAGAATCAGACTACAGAGAACGAGGTGAGGGCCACTTCTAGTAACTGATCTGGAGGTGTGAATACCAAGAGAGCAGAAACTGCTTTTGTAGTTAGCTAGCCATTCACAGTCTTTGTTTAATCCTGAGTTGATGGTGTCAAATTTGAAGATGAACTGTAGCTCAGCAGTTTCTCTTTGAAATCTGGTCTTGAAGTTTTTTTGCTGTAGGATGGCTACCTTTATAACAATGGATTGCTGTAATGGACTGAAGATGAAAAATCCATTGCTATAAAAGGTAGCCATTCTGCAGATCCCAGCAGTTTTGTCGACGGTCGTAAACCTCATTCTATGAGGAATAATGCCTTTTGTCGACAGAGTACTGTCAACAAAAGACGTTATTGCATCTACGCTGTCATGTAGACAAAGCGGCTTGTTTTGTCGACAGAACTGGCAGTAGTCTAGACGCTCTTTGTCGACAGTATCTGTCGACAAAATTTCTGTTGACAAAAGCCTGTAGTCTAGACGTACCCTTAGTGACACAGCCACAGATATTCTCATATCATTAAAATTCCAGCAGCGTGGCTGCTATTTGTCAGCTCTTCTGCCGACAACATACTTCCAGCCCCACCAAGCTGTATTTGCACTGTTGGCAGGAAAGCACTCCTGCCAACAATGCTTTGTTCACACTTACTATAGCAAAATTTGTATCTTTCAGGGGTTGGAGGCTTAGCACCTCTGATCAACACTTTTGTCATTCAACTGCCAGTATACTCATTGCCTAATATAAGAACATGAATCAGAAGAGAAATACCTATGCCATTTCATTTTCTATATGCATCTCCTCACTGAATCTCTGAGATGCATCTTAAAAGGATAGATATAGACAAAAGAAATAACCAACAGCCCCTCCTGAAGCCTCTTAGGTCACCAGCACAGCAAGTGTATGGATGCTCCCCACAGCCCCCCAACCCATCTTTGCTGCTCTAAACAACGGACTTAAGAGGATTTTAGTACTCTCATTTGCTCAAGTTATGTTGCCCACATGTAGAAAGGATCAAAAATAAAGCTGCTTAATTGAAAGATATAAACATGAAGGATTATACGCTCTCCTGGCCTGCATATAGAATTGTACAATTGGCTAACCATATTACAAGGCTGAAATGTTAGTCTTTGAAGCATCAATTATTGGTCAATTTCAACCAGCCCTTCCAAAAGTGCCATCTCAGATCAGGTTCTTCTATCACTATTGCCTGTAACTTTTCACCATGCTCTAGCCATCACAAAAATCTAAACTGTTTATGGGCTATAAGCCATGTTGACCTCATTGTTTTTGTTAATGACTAACAGCTGAGAGCCACAAGTGTGTAAGTAAAACCATAAGAGAAGGTACAGGATAGGTTAAAAATGGAACCTAGAGCACAGGTGAAGAAGTCTTAACATGAATGAGCAAGCACTTAATTAGCAGAGGCTCTTCTCATTTCCTCCAGATCTAAAGAAGAGCTTGGTGAAAAATCTGTCCATTCCAGCAAAGTTAGTTGATCCAATAAAATATATTACATCATCTACCTTGTCTCATCTCCTGGGAGAAACTACTATAATATGGCATTTAATTCACATCAAAACGTTACACAGATGCTCTAATATTCTTGAAGAAACCAAAAAAAACCCCCAAGATTCAGTGGAATTTACAACCTATTTAGCTTCATTAAAATGCATCCTTGCCCCCAGAATAATTTGTAGGAATTAATGAGAAGGGAGATTAATCCCTTAACATGGAGTAGGTTTTAACACTCAAATGCAGGCAGACATTTGACATAATAAAATAATAATAAAGGATGTCAATGTGTAGTCTCAGGGCCGGCCCACAACATTTTGGCACCTGAGGCGGGGAGCTCAAATGATGCCTCCTCGCTTGGGACAAAACTTTGAAAGATCTCAATTCTGCCTTCTTCCTGTTCTACTCCTCTCATGGTACTGCTCTGCTAGTTCTCCTTTATTGGGGTAGGTAACAACTTAAAATGCCTTGTTCACCAGCAGCAGACAGTTTTCTACACTCTGGGTCCTAGTGGCACCCCCGCTCCCCCCACAGACTGGCACCTGAGGTGGCCCCCTCAGGTTGCCTCATGCAAGGCCAGACCTGTGTAGCCTACATAATTAACCAATAAGCCTGGGGTTATTAGTTAATCCTGTCAACTACGCACATTTCCCATCCTACCCTGCTGCCTCTGTATCCTCTCTCATCAATTTCACAGCTCCAGCAGGGACATGCCAACAGCAGAGGAAGCAAGACTATAGTGTGTATATGGACATTATTAGGCTCATGTAAGCTGCCTTATGTCAACAAAACTTTGTAGTGTAGATCAGGCCTGAGCAAGTTTCCCAGATCTGAAGAGCTCTTTATAGTTCAAAATTCTTTCACCAACAGAAGTTGCTCTAATAAAAAAATATTACCTCACCCACATTGTTCAGCATAATCTTATCACAAAGAACTCCAGTTGACTCTCTATTTACACATATCCATCATGGCTAACTGAACTGAGGTATTTAAAGTTGTTTAACAGATTTTAACAGCACACCATCTAATTTCACTGGCTCCTCATTGTCACTCTTAATGAAGTATTGCAATTGTTGTTTGTCAACTCATTTGTAAGACTTTTTTTTTTTCCCCTAACTGAACCCCTCCTCCCCAGCCTCATCCCAGAGCAATGGTTTACATGAAGCATGCACATTTTAATTTTATTTTACAAAAAATAAAGATTAACAGTGCAACACGGCACATCTTCTAGTATCACATATAGGAATAGGATTAGGATAGATCTATGTAAAAGTATCAGTCTTCACAGGTTTCAGAATAGCCACAGCTGTTTCTCACTATTACTGTGCTACCCTCAAAATGTCCATGAGGATCTGAACAGATCTCATGCAGATGGCTAGAGCACAGGCAACAACATAACAATTCTAAGGAAACCTGTCATAAGCTCCCTCTAAATCCACAAACACTAAGTGCAATTCTATTCATTTCTCCTTCAATATTCAGGCTGCAGACACTACCATCTATTGTTGCCCTTTCTGGCAAAAAACCCCAATTGGTTGTCAATCATTTGATGCTCCGATTCCTCCCAAAGCTTTTTCCTCAATTTTCTCCAACCATTTCTTCATGTAACATGAAACTTAATGCAGGGAAATGAAACTTACGGCACATGGGCCAAATGCTCAGAGCTTTCTCCATCCCACCTTGCAGCAGAGAGCTGGCAGTGATGCTTCAGCATATGGGGGCAGCACACAGGCTGTCTGGTAGGGGGAGGAAATGGCTCTATGCACAGCACAGAGAAATGCTGTTCCTATCACTCCCACTGGTGGGGAATCACAACCAATGTGTGCAGCAGGGCTGGGGAGGGGGGAGGGAGTGCTTGCAGCATAGTGGGGGGCAGTGCCATGTGTTACCCCCTCCCAGGAGCACCTGATCTCCTGGCCCCTCCTGCCCAGACACCCAAACCATTCCTGCACCCTACCTCCCATCCAGATCCCCAGCTGTCCTCTCCCGCCCATTGAACCCTCATTTTTGGCCTCACCCAAAAGCCTAAGGGATCCCACAAATATACTAGCGCCAGGCCCTCAGAAGAGTTAATCCAGTCCTGGGGGGGTAAGCCCTAAGCCTCTTCTATTTTCTACTTCTCCATTGGGGGCCATGTCTTTGAGGGTTCCCCCCTCCTCCTTCTCACTTGCAGACCAAGTCAGTGAGGTGGGTTCCCCCCCAATTAGTCACTTCTCACCTGCGGTCCCCAACTTATTTTTCTGTAGGTCAGAGGCCCCCCCAAAAAAGGTTCCCCACGCAGGATTTAATGGGCCAGTAACCACTACTTTATCATAGAATACTAGCACTGGAAGGGACCTCGAGAGGTCATCTAGTCCAGTCCCCTGCCCCCATGGCAGGACCAAATACTGTCTAGACCATCCCGGATAGACATTTATCTAACCTACTCTTAAATATCCCCAGAGATGGGGATTCCACAACCTCCCTGAGCAATTTATTCCAGTGTCTGACTACCCTGACAGTTAGGAACTTTTTCCTAATGTCCAACCTAAACCTCCCTTGATGCAGTTTAAGCCCATTGCTTCTTGTTCTATCCTCAGAGGCCAACATGAACAAGTTTTCTCCCTCCTCCTTAAGGCACCTTTTTAAGATATCTTTCTTGCATATTCCTTATGCTTGAAGACAGGGTCCAATGTATTCTTCCACTCATTTTTTCCAGTATGAAAAAATTAAGTTGAATAAAATGTCAATCTTCACCACCACCTACTCTTCATGGTTGAAATGTCTCAGTTGGTACATTATTCAATGCCACAGCCATCCCACATTGTCATCTTTTAGATCCAGTAGAAACCAAAAATGCAACACTCTCAAGTAGCTAGGGGAAAAAAAACCCCCACAACCCTGAATTTTGTCTCAACATGTAGGTAATTTTAGGTGCAACCTATCTTAAAATGATTACATTTTAGTGTAGAAAGTTCTAAATACTTACATAGCAAAGTTGAAGTTTTCAAAATAAAAAAACCTTTTTATTCTGGAAAAATAGCTCTAGCAATCTCCTCCTTCTCCCTCTATGCTCAGAATAAAGGTCTAGTTTCTAGAGGAGACAGTTGGAAGAAAGGTAATTACACTTATAATAGTTAGATGCCTTAGCTTTATGAAGTTGCCTCTAGTTACTTTTCCACCTCTTACAGTGTCACACTTATCAAAACAAAAGATACTATCTTATCAAGATGGTTTTATGCTACTGGTATCAGTTTTCCTGACTTGATTATACTCCATTACCATGATTTCCAGGACTGTAACCAGGATGGCGTGAGCAGAGCAGCCACTCCGGGCACAAATCTATGGGAGCAGAAAAATGGGATAGCAAAATCCACAATTTGAAAGTGGTTTGCCTATGGGGAAGGTTGCAGGCCCTTAGCTCTCTGCAGTATGGGAGCTAGGTCTCTGACTGCTTGCCTGCCAGCCAATCCACCCTTCCTGCCATGCTCCCCCAGGCAATCTACCTCTCCACAGCTGTGCACTCCCCAGGCAGGGTGGGCAGCATAGCTCCAAGAAGCTCACTTTGACATACTCTTTCCTCTCTCCTAAGGAGCCCAGAGTTGTTGCTTACAAATGGCCCATGGCCACCGAGCCTGCCTCCTCAATGAACTCGCTCGCCACTGCCCTGGTACTCCAGGCTCTTCTACTGCTCTGGAGAGCAGAGTCAAGTGCCAAGGAAACTCTAAATTATTGTTTAGGATTATAACAATAGGCTCCTTTGGGGAAAGGCAAGAACAGGTTAGGGGTGCAGCTGAGCTGTGCAGCTCTTCCTGCCCAGGGACAGGAGAGTATAGCCATGGAGAAGTGACCTTACTTGAGGAGCAGGACTGGGGGCAGGCTTCTGGTCAGATAGCCATTCCACACCAGCTTCTGATCCACTTGTTCCTGGCAGGAGGCCATCGTTGGAAAACCTCTATACTAGAATGGAATGTGGAAATCTGGGGAAGGGGCATAGAACCCCACATACTCTCCCCACAGATAGCACCTTTAAGGGGTGAAAATAGGTTTGCCTGCCTTGGGCACTAAAATGCCACGTTATGCTTTGATAATTTCTTATGCATGCTTAGAACCAGACAAAGAGATTTTTGTTTAATGTAGTTTATAAACTGTCTGGCAGACCTAGACTCATTCAAGCATAAATTGGTATTACTAGGAGGGCAAGGAACTGGAGGAGCTCAAGCCTTCATAATCATTACAGCGATGTATATTCACCAGTGACAAGTATGTATTCATTATTACAGGGTTAGGGGAATACAAGCTCTCTTTGTAACTGCTCAGATGTCACATTACTACTAAATGTTCAAACAATTCTATCTAATGCATTTGAGAAGCCATCTGAAGTCTTCCCCTCTC
>JANRFK010004149.1:30225287-30255218 GCA_030068395.1 Apalone spinifera
TACTGGGCTAGATGGACCTTTGGTCTGACCCGGTACGGCCATTCTTATGTACATCCATCGTTCCGTAGGGTTAGTTTCTAAAAAGAGGATAGTGTCCATAACAAGAGTAAAGCTCCTACAACCACTTTCCCATATCTGTGACCAAAAATGCTGCTTTCGCTCCTCCCTATTGTGAAGCTGACAATGTGGTGTTTATTAGCTTGGCTGCCACCTTCTCTAAGATGTAGCAGTATTTCAATTACCAGTGACGCTGATCTTGAAATCCTCACTCAGGCAAGTCCCCCATTGAAGTCAAATTGATGACTCATGGAAGCCAGGATTTCTAAAAGTCAGACTATAGTCTGTGCAGATGTGAGCTCTTTCAGAAAGAAAAGTTCTGTATAAATGAAAGCAAAGGGCCCATATCCTCCTCTGTTGCTATGGAGTACACAGAGCAGCTTGTGGATGGGGGAAGACAAGGAAAACTTGGTACAAAGGTTTCTTTCCTACCTCCTCAATCCTGCATCGGTCTGGTTCCCTGGCACTGATCTCAGAGTATCCTATGCTGGTGTGATATTCTTGTGCCCCATTTTACTAATTTTCAGTTCTGCACAATCTGCACTATTGTTATTCCATGCGAACAGCTAAGTATTAAAAAATATAATATACTTTTGATGAAGTAATATGTGTAAAACTCTTAAGCTTGGTCTATATTGTGATTCCCGTGTGTTAACTTTGTTATGTAGTATTACTTTGTTTCTATTTTGTGTGACATTTAGAATCTGGAATGTAACGTGAAGACATTTCTCCTCCCCCACCCATTGTGGTTGAATGATTCTGCTTTGCTAATTTGAAATGACCTAATTAATCTCAGCTTTCTCCTAACAGTTTAACTAAATGTCAAACATGAACAAGTTTCATGAACTTGAAAAACAACATTCAAATAAAGATGAAAAGAAACACACAAGCAGCAGTTTTTAAAAATTCTTTGGGCCGATTGGACACATTTCAATATACTTTAGCCAAGCTGGTGAATAAACACAGGAAAGAAAGACTGAAAAATGTTTCAGACTGTGCTGCATTTCTCATTCAGTCTCTAATGTATTTACAGATTACAGAATGAGAGATACAGACCAAGCTACTGCAGGATGAGTTTTAACAAAGCCTCAGATCAGTTGGTGTTTTGAAGCACAAACTGTACAATTATGAGATGAGATCTGGATTCCATTTAATTCCAAACCTAAAGTATGAGAAGTGAAGGAGGTCTGGCTAAATCATACTTGTTCTGGCTTCTCTCAATAACGAAAGGAATCTGAATCATGATTCCTTGACAGAGTGAGAGACTGACCTTCGATTATACACCCAAAGAACAGTTACCAATTACTACGTAAAGGGGAAGAGTCTACATTTCATCTGTCTCTAGTGGGTCCCCCTGTTTCCCTATTTGAAACAACAGCGTTCCCCTGCTATCAGTTAACATAGGATACGTCTGTACAGCAGGGCTAAAGTCGAATTAAACTACGCAACTTCAACAACTTCAACTGCATAGCTGAAGTCAAAATAGCTTAATTCAGCTTTTAGTGCTGTCTACACAGCAAGACGTCGAAGGAAGAGCACTCTTCTTTCAATTTCTTACTCCTTGTAAAAAGAGGGTTACAATAAGTCAGAGTAAGAAGTCCACTAGCTTGACATTATTTTGAAATAATGGCTTGTAGTATAGACATGCTGTTTGTTATTTTGGAATAACATCAGTTATTCCAAAATAACGCTGCTGCGTAGACGTATCTGTTAGGTCTTGTAGCTCAAGTAATAGAAGTGTGTGCTGAAGAACCCAAGGTTCAGGTTTCAAACAAAAACATGAATGGAGGGGGGGGCAGGGGTTGTTCAACAGATACTTTACCTTTTTTTCTTTTAAAAATAAACCTCAGCAACTACACACAGAAATCCACCACCATGATATGAAAAGCATGTTATTTACACCACAGACTCAATCATTCAATAGTTAAGAAATACCAGTCTTAAAATAGGCACATGACCTTCATTCTGCCCTCCTGTGCCTGTGCATTATGTTCCAGTCCATTAATTATAATCTCCAACCCTATTATTAATGCTGAACCCCTGCCTCATTCAGGACGCAGAATAGAGGCAGAATTAAGGTGGCAAGAACATCTGGAAATGTAGCATTTTCTAACCTTTGAGGACTAGTTTGTAACCTAAATAACCTTTCTACTGTAAGGTTTTGAATGTAATAAATACAGATGCTGCTTAGAATTCTTGTGTAATCATGGAGCCATCAGGATGCCATCAAATCAAGAGACGAAAAAATATTCCTTCTTTCAGCATATACTGAGAGCAGAAAGTGAGAGGACTAGGAAGAGGCAATATGACTGGATGCTAAAAGGTACTGTCCAGAATGAAGAACCTTCTCTAATTTAGGATTGTAAATTCTTTGGGGCATGGCCATAGCTTCTGGGATTCTGTAAAACACTTAGCATCCAAAGATGTGCTATCAAATAGCAGTAGGGTAATACAGTGGATAAATTATTTTATCATCATTAGTTTGAGCTATGGGTATATGTTAGCTGCTGGGCTAGCCAATTCTAAAATGAATTCACTTTTTTGCTATTCAAAGTATTTTTTTAAATATGACATTCATTTTTATTGTGATTAGCACAAGTCCTGAGCAGAAGTAAAGAGAAATTAATTATGACATTTTCATTATACTTTGCAGAACCAGCCTGAGATCACATGCAGTGCCAAGCAAACAATAAACCACATTAGCTAAAGCTTTAATTTCCAACAAGCTTTCTTACTGCTCATGCTATCATGTTAGAGCCCTGTGCTGAGAAGCAGAAGGTTCAGGTTTCAAGCACTTGAGCTACAAGACTAACCACAATGTCTGACAGTAGCCAGAAACTATTATTTCTAATAGAAAATGGGGGAGGGGGGGGAAGGAGTGAACCCTGGCAGCTTAGTGCTCTCTTCCCTTCCTCCCTGGAACTAAGGAGTGGGGGGAGAATGCTGCTGGGGTCACGTACGGAGTCCAGTGGGTAGAAATAAGATAGTTTAGAAGGGAGCTCTGCAAGTCTTTCGCTCTCTCTTCCTAGGAGGTAAGTAACCTTCTAGCTCATGTGGTAGCCACAGTGAGATATATATCTAGGCCATGTGCTGGCTGTGGAGGTGGGAGCCTGATCCATCTTTTCTCCACTCCTTCCATTCCGAAAAGCTGTGCAGCCCCCCAGAATTCCTAGTACAGCAATAGCAATGGTGATAGTGTGCCAAAGTGGTAGTCTGGCTTAATGCCTTTTACACAGCCAAAGACCTGGATTTCAATGTGATTTGTATTGTGAAAGAGACTGATTACAGTGGCTTTAAGCTTGTGCAACAAGGATTTTAGTTTGCATCACAAAACTATCCCATAATATGAAGTGTTGAATTCCCAGTCTGCAAAAAGCTGGGAATTCTGCAGTTCAGGAGAGAGCTATGTTTGTTTAAATATTTTTGGCAAAGAAGCACACAGGTTTGATCTTTCAAGTCAAATTTATTTTTTCCCTATAAAAAGACAAATTACATTTTATAAAACCGTGTTCGGGTCAGGATGTTCTTTTCACTCTTCTGTTAAAATATGTGATGACATAGCATAGAGAGTCAAATTTAGATGGCCACAGTTACATACAGTAAATTCCGGAGTGGGTCAACACTAAATATTAAGTGTGTTTATGTGTGGGAGAATTAGTTTCATCCCGGCACACAAATGTAACAATCTATTTTTTTGTCTAACTTCACGTGTGACACTCAGCATTTAAGTTGTATTTAAACAGTGCCTCTTGCCCTTCTTCCCCCCCCCCCAAAAAAAAAAAGTCAAGTTGTATTTTCAAAGGAACCTAGGCAAGCAAGGAACACAAGCCCCATTGATTTTCAGGAAGACCTGTGCTTCTAACTGGCTTAGGCACTTCTGAAAATCCAACCTTTAAGCATTAGAATGGTCTAACAATTAGCTTCAGTTTCTACTGTGAAAATATTTTAGATGGAGGCACTGCTACAAGATATTTAAAATCACCACTTTCATTTAGTATTAAAATCAACATGTAATTCCCTTTATGGCCCAAACTGTTTAAATCCCTTTTCTAAGCAGTTTAACAGCACAAAAATCTTTATAATATTGACCTAAATGGAGTTTTTGTTTTAAATGCATTATACAATCAATTATTACAAATTATTAACCCATTATAGCCCACTGAGTTTTTAATACTTTGTCTGTGCTTTGCACCACCATTAAAAGAACAAGAAACAGACTAGCGATGTAGATAGATGCGTCACCACGGTCTTGATCTCTTTCAGGAATTTTTTGCTGAATGATAACATTTAAATGTTGCTTATGAGCCAAGTTACTAGACTTCTCAGTAAAAAGATTACAGTAATTTTGCTAATTCTTGGGAAAAGGGTTCAGTTAAAAGTCCATATCTATGTCAGGGACATCAATTTTTGTAAGGCCTATCTCAGCTGTCATCTTCCTTTGAACACAACAGCAAATTCAGCTGTAGCATGTACCGTAGATCCCAGAGAGTCTCCTTTTTGAATGGGAGGACTTCTCTACATTTAAAAATCTCAGTTATGCTTGAAAGTATATACTTGAAACAATCATTTGGTTTTAAGAACTTCCACTGCTACATAATGTGGCATGCTCACTTTGAAATACATTTCATTAAACAATTTCCATTTTTCTGTTAATGGTTACACAATATGCTAAAAAATAATTGCTTTAACTTGCTCATCAGAACTTGTTCAGAACCAAATCAGTTTAAATAGGTTTTCTAATAATTGCAAAAAGAACCATCACACTAGAAGAATTTAAAAACCACCAATATTCTTCAGAAAGGTAAATTACACTGGGTGAAATCCTGGCCATACTGAAGTCAGTGACAGTTTTGCTATTGATTTCAGTGGAGCCAGGTTTACATCCAGTGGATCAAATAAGGATGCAGTGAAGACATACGCTATTTTGAAATAAGCTAATCCAGAAGAAACACTCTAAAGTAGTGGATTTCAAAATAGCACGTCTACACTACAGAGAAGCCTCAAAATGAGTCCAAGACAGGCTCTCCTAATATGGATGCACTACTTTGATTTAGATCCCCAGGAGGCACTGGGGAGTAATTACTTTGAATGACCCTGGGGTGGAGCTATTTTGAAATAGCAGTAGTGGAGCGTCCACACTACTGCTATTCCGAAATAGCTATTTCGGAATAGGTATTATTCCTCATTTAAGGAGGTTTACAGATGTCAGAATAAACCGTCTATTATTTCACATTTATTTTGAAATAAAGGAATTGATGTGTAGACACTCGCATTGTTATATTGGAATAACGTCCGTTATTCCAAAATAACACTACTGTGTAGATGCACCCATCCCGGCCTCCTTACACCAGCTCTAACACCATAACACTCAAGTCTCCATATACACCAACTTTGAATAAGGCCAATAGCAACTTAAGCCGGAGAGGTAATGAGTAGCTACAGTTAACTTAAAACAATATTTAAAGGACTCAGTAACTAGCAGGTCATGCTTGGCCTGATAGTTGCATCAAACTTTCTGTCCTTTTAGACCAAGAGTCCTCAAACACATAGGCTAAAGCTACATCACAAAGCTTACAGTTCTCAGCTTCTCTCAATCCCCACATCATTATTAGTATTGAAACATTATTCACTTTTTTCTCTTTCAATTAGTCTACAATTCAGTTTCTCCAAAGACCATTCCACTTAATTCATGCCTTTCAACTTTCTATTTCAGCCCCAAATGTTTGGCATTATAATAGAACTAGGTGCATGTGGGCATATGCTAGGAAAGATGTGCGCAGGGAGCAAGCACAAGGTTTTTTCCTTCCCCCAAAATCTGAAAAGAAAACATTCCCCTGCTGCTAGCCAGAAAACTAATGATTTAAACTAAGCTGGCTTTCAGGCCAGTCCCCAAACCCACATCTATCGTTGGGAGTTATTAGGACTTCTCCAAGGACTAGGACAGACAGACAAGGTGAACTAACAACAGGATTTATTAAACAACAAACAAGGTAAGTATAAACAGGAATAAGATAGGACCCCACACAGGAAACAGAACAAAACAGGCTTAGCTGTGACTTAAGGTGAGTACCAGGTAAGAACTCAGGTGACTGGAGAAAGAATGTCACAGGGACAATACCATGTCTCACAGCTTAGGACCCTCACGGCAGCGCCTGGATATCAGATTCCAGACACGGGTCCCAGTCAACTGGAACAGCAGCAAGATCGGAACATCAGGAACCTCCCTCTGCTGGATCTGTTCAGCCAAACAAATCCTTTTTCCCTGTGCTGCCGTGGGTGCAAGTGTCCCCTAGCTAGAGAGGAGTGACAATGGATATCACTCCTCACATGTGAGCGTACCTCCCACAACCCCAATATCTAATATGCGTGGACCCTGGCGTACCAGTCTGAATGACTCCTGCACTCTGCCATTCAGTTGGGCAGCCCTGGACAAAGCCAGAGGCAGCCCTTAAGTAACCTGCTGTTACCAGGCAGACTATGATCATATCTGCTGGGTTTCCTGCCAAAACACAGAAAGGGCAGGAAAAGAAGGGTGGCCAAAATGGAGTCCCTGTTGTTGTTGGGCTCTCAAAATGGCTTCTATGTCTACGAGAATTTTAACCCTACACTGCCAGCCTGCAACTGGAGTCTCACACACAAAAAAGTGTTTTGGGTCAGATGTAGGTTTATGTATGAGCCCTTTTGGCAAGAATCATATGTGCAGGGTGATGTTGGGGCTTAGCGCATACCCCTCCCTCACAATAAAACTGTTGTCACAACATTGACTGACTATACATTTTTGGGCTGGCTCCACAAAGGGCACTAACTTGACAGTTTCCAAGTTCTCTTCTACCAACTCAGGCTTCAATTTCCTCACCAATCTTGTACACCCTGCTGCTTCAAGCCAAAAGCATCTCTAAATTCATTTTCCATTTTGGCAAGAGGGAATGAAAGCTGCCATTTATTTAATTCTATCACCAGGCTTCTGAGTGCTACAGTTACCTGAACGAGAAACATCACACCAACAATTCCCTCTCTGAATAAGTGCATTCATATTTCTGCGTACTCACATCAGATGCAAGATTGTGATTCCATTTGATGGAACATTAACTTCTCGGAGAAAACATCTCTCAGAAACCAGTATTATGCCTGCATCATGTGGGTGTTTAACAGATACTGGTTATGGAGCAACAGCTTTTCAGAGAGACTCTTCTACCAAAATGGGATAAGTTCTCCAACAAAGTCAGTGGCACAACTCCTGTTGTCTTCAACAGGAGCAGAAATTGACTTTATAAAAATATGCACATAATTGGAAATGCATATAGATAAACCAAGAAGACTGAGATTTTTTTCAAAGTCCCTAGGGCATTACTATAAGGCAGTGCCTTGCTATTACTCACAGCACATTGACAGACTTAGATTTTCAGAGAGTCACACATGAAACCCTGCATTCAGTTACAGTTATTCCAAGTACACATGACCAGTTAATCATCTGACTGAGCATCTGCAAATACAGTTGGGCATGGATTAGGGACGATACATTAGAAATTTTGCACTAGTGATTCTAAAACTGCACCATAGATCACAGAATACAGCACATATATTTTGTATATTCAATTACAGTACATTTTAATAGCAAATATTAAGCAGCTACATAGAAACAGGATCTTTTTAATTTTCACGAATATGAATTTGTTATTTTTGTCTGTTTGTCTGCATTGTACATCTGACTATATTGTTGTATAACATGCATAGAATGGATATTTGAAAAAACAGTTATCCCACAGTGAGGAATTTTCAATCTGAAATCTTGCAGGGGCATAAGAACTACACTGTATATACAGGAGTACTCTGCACATTTGTATCGAATGTACATGTGTCAAGTACACCAGCTCATGAAAATACACAAATATCTATTCTAATGGTAATAGCGACAGGACTTGGAGCAAGGAAGATCCTGGTCCTACTTCTAGTTGAACCATCAACTTGTGCTGTAACTTTGGACACCCCTCATTATTTGACCTATTCTTGAAGGACAGATAGCGTGCATGCTGCATCCAGGTCATAGGTACTGATTTCTTATGTGGTTTCCATACCTGAGGTTTCTTGTGTATGTATTTTAAAATATTACCCAAAATTATATTAACAGTGTGTGGTCATCTGAGTGGCTAGACATTAGCTTTACAAATACAACTTGTTCATCAGTAACAGTCCGAAACTGTACAAGAAAATTAGTGCAACTGTCTCCGTGGCCTATTACGAGGGCTTGTTTGCTAATAAGGGCAGGAATCACTGTTTTAGAAGAAAATAATTCTGTAGCACAAAACTGAAAAATAACTACTAAAAATGAAGGTTGGCAGTTTTATCCATGTGAAAATCTCTCTCCAAAATAAAAACATGTGGGCCAAAATCAATGATGTACATTTAAGGCAGTCATTGGAGTTGTACCATTTACAAATTTGGCCCTTTTCTCCTTACTGTGATGTAGCATTTCCAAATATGTGCTTCCCTACAAACCCCTGAAAACATGTTACTAAAACACAATTGTCCTTTGCCTTCAAAAGGTGCAGATTTTCTCAGGAAGTGAGTGACACACACAGGAGGTTCTCATCATTTATAGTAAATCTGCCAAAGACTGTTCTCTAACCTCACAATACAACTTGTGAAAGCCAACATGAGAGCTGGGAGATTTCACAGCAAGAATTGCGCAATCAGATTAGCTAGTCCTACAATGATTATAAAGATGTGAATGATGAGTGTTGACCATGTCAGCTGCCCTGAATGATGCAGAGAGATCATATAGATGAGGGATGGGTACACAAATACAAAGGCCAGACCACAAGTTGCTCCAGAGTATCTGCAAAAAATGAAAGTGTTGTGTGTTAATTCTTCTTCCTTGGGGTTTTTTTCTAACAGTCTTGTTTAATAATGATAATTTGCTGTCACAATCAAAAAACATTATTTTCCATTCCTTGTTATCTGCTGCCGCCTTCTCCTCCAATAGCATGTAATTACTTGGTAAAACATTTTCCCTAGGGTAGTCCTATGTCAAGTGAAACAGATGCTTCTGGAGACAGACTTCCTAACTCTGATCTTGATTTGTTGTTGTTGTTGCTTTCTTTGGGGGAAATCTGCTTACATGTGTCAGAACAAGGCCAGACAGAATCCTCTGTTAGTGTTTAATGTAACCATCAAAGATATGAATCTGGTAATATCCCAGGGGCTTAAATGAAATGTGTATGAGGACATATTAGACATGCAATTGCATATTTCAATACTTTAAAAGCTCCTGAAAAGCCTTTCTTTGGTACTGCAAGAAATGTAACAAGCACCAGTGAGGACCAACCCATTTCCTCACTGACTCTCCACTAGCTACCAATATCCTCTCACTACTCTTTCCCAGTGCCAGTCTGATTCTCAGAGAGCTATCAAAGCCCTGGTACAGCCAAGTACTCATTATTTAGTCATCTTTTCCATATTCAAAAAGCTCCCTGATTAGACAACTGAAACAAAAACATATTTATTTAGGCTGAAACAAAAACATATTTATTTATTTATCTATCTATCTATGCTACGCTGTTCTTCCGGAAAAACCTAAGCAAATTGCGAACCACAAATTGTGTGGCCTTTTTCTGCTTCTTTTTTTCAGAGAGGCTTTTCTAACATTTGGCCCATCTACACTGGGCCAAATATCGGGGGAAAAAAAACTCTTTCAGAACATCCCTTCTTCCTCGTAAAATGAGATTTACAGGGAAGCCAAAAAACCATGTCTGCTCTTCCAAGAAAAAAAAAAAATTCGGAAGAGCAGACACGTTCCCTGGACATGGCTGAGTTTTTCCAAGATACCTCCAGTATTCTGGAAAAACTCTATACTGTAGACATAGCCTTAGGTAACCAATCACACACCCAAGAATAGCAAATAGTTGAACACCACAGTTCACGAACCACCTACAGGCTGAAAAGTGGTTGTCTAAACAGTGGGGCAAATATCAATAATAAATAAATTAACAAAAATCAGAATCAATTCACATATGGAAAAGCATACTGCATACTCCACGTAATTTATGTTCAGTGACTAATCTTACTACAGACTGAATCTCTCTAGTTAGGCAACATCTGTGGTCTGGCATGATTTGTGTTAGCCTGATGTCCCCTTATGGGTGGAGCCAAGTTTCCCATAAAGTTTATTTACAGCCACCAGTCCTGGTTCTGCACTCTTATTTAGCTCTAATTTACCACTAAATGTTTTCTAAAGAGCCCAGTAAGCAGAGGAAGTGTTGGTAATGCTGTTAGACCCCAGGTGGGCAAAATATGGCCTGTGGGCCAGGTCTGGCCCGTGGATACAACAGGGAGCCTCAGGCAGGCTCCCTCTCTTCTCCCTACATGCCGAGAAGAGTGGTGGCTGCAGGACCCTGTTTCAATAGCTACAAGCCCAGGGACGGAGGGAGAATCTTCAATTAATGACCCAGTCCAATTCCATTGGCTGGTTTCCAGCCAGTGGAAGCTGACTATTGTCAACAGGCAGCTTGCAAAGCACCCTTCCGTCCACTTACTAGTATTTATTCTAAGACCATATGGCCCCTGCAGCCAGTGAAGGGGTGGAGCAGGCAGGGAGTCTGAGAAGGCAGCTGGCTGGGAGTCAACTAGGTAAGTTTCCCAGCCAGAACTAGCCTCTGGCAATCCAAACCTCTGCCTCCCTTCCTGCATCCATATCCTCTGCCCCAGGTCATAATTGCCCTCCTGTCCTAGATCACAACCCAAAATCCTGCACCCCAGTCCCAGGCCACAACCACCTCTCTCACCTGAGCTCTCCCCCAGATCTCACACCCTCTCCTGCACCCCAGTCTCTTATGGCAAGCTCCCTTCTGCACCCAACCTCCATCCCAGACCCCGCACTTCCTTCATTGATACAGTGGACGAGTGCGGCCCTGGACCACTTTCCAAATTCTTGAAGGGCCGCCCCCCCATGAAAAAATATTGCCCACCCCTCTGTTAGATAATATTGACTTTCTGGGGTTCAGCAAATTCTCTGGTTCAGCATCGGTCAGGTCCTGAGGCTGCCTGACTAGAGGTTCAACCTATAGTTTTATCATCAGATGATAGAAATTTTACCTACAAATAAAGCAACTAGAGATTATAACAATTAAAAGAAATCTGAGTCAGCCCGTTTCAGAAAGTGAGTGAAGAGCAGCTACAGTGACTGCACTGGTCCCAATGCCAATTGCAGTGATTTTATAATCACATATTCCTGTTTTTTTGTAAATGCCTTCTTTTCCTCGTTTTGTGCAAAAGAGCCATACTAACAACAGAGGGAACGGACTTTCCAAAAGCATTTCCAAATGCAGAAGAGAAATCAACAATATTTTCTTTCAGTCTCTCTCAATTACAGAAATTGAAGTTAAGTGCAACAGTAGTCAGTTTAATTAAAAATTCACATTTGTCTGGCATTAATCTCTACTCTTTCAACATCCCTTTTTAAGAACTAGTATTATACAAAGCTCCACATGTCAATCTCTGATATTTCTCTGCAAATCTGTGTTCATAATAAACAATAAAAATAAGACAACAGTTTTTCCTCTGATAATTTGTCTTTGATACCAAAAGTTACATTTAATTATTATTTAGGGCTAGTTCAGAGTGAAAGGGGTACCTACCTTATAATACCTCCTATATTTGGATAAAATATGGCAATTGTCACTCCAAGTCCTACAATTGCTATGTTCAGAACCAACACGTGGAAAATACTAGAGAGAGGAGGTGAGCAAACAAAGTTAATACATGTACAGTATTACTATGAAATAAGAACATTTTTCACCTATTGATTTAAAATGTAAATGTACATCCAATAGTAGTGTCTCTATTAGTATGACTCATCTGATTAGAGGTACTTAATTTCATTGTTGACATGACACCTACAGAACATTGCCAGTGCCAGATTCTAAAAAAGACTCAAATGTTTGGAATCAAATAATTCTCCACAGAAATTTATAATTTGGCATTTCTTCTGGAACCATCACATTTAATACTTTGGCACATGAAAATCCATCTGAAACATTTGAAGACAAAGAAACATTACTGTATAACTGAATTCTCACATGAATGAAGTGCCTGGATCTAGAGAATCAACTAAGCTATATGAGTGGACTAATGAACACCAAAGAAACATGTGTTACAGAATGGAAAGTATTATAGAATGGAAAATAGAATACATAGGATTTGTTTTTAATATACTACCTCTCACATTTTGGTTGCTAGGTAAGATAAAAGTTTAGGTTTCTGAACTTCACTTAATGTATGACCTATAATTTAGATTAGATTGTTTTTTGGATAAACAATGTGTTTTTTACTCTTATGTTTAGTGAATAAACTTGAACAGGTTTTGTTTTCTGAGTGAACCTTCTAATGCACAAGTATTAACTTTGTTTAGATACTAATGATGAGGCTGTGCATGGATTCTGGACCCAGAAAATACCTGAAAGTCAACTGCCTTTAGAGTCTGTAAAACATTCTAATATCCAAGTATTAGGAAAGATTTGACTTAGAAAATGTTGGGATAGGTTAGCCACACAGCTGTTAACCTGGGAATGAAAAATACCAAATACAGTAATGACACAAATACTTTTGGCTTGTTTTTACCCACTCTTCTGTTGTGTTTATTACATTTTGATTGAAGTCACCATTTTTTTGTCCTACACATAAAAGTGTATTTCTCTGATGGAAAAGGCCAGTCTCTAATTAGATTAGCTTCTAAGTGTGTTGCACTTGAAAGGGTGGCCAAATTTCTATAAATGCCCATCTTTTTTTTAAAAGCACTTTTCTTGGGTATGTTCTTGGTGTGAAAGCTTTTCCATTACAAGGACAATCCATATTTTACTACCACAGGAGGGGTCAAGTATTTCCCATAATATGCAATATAGAGTAATGGCAAAAGATAAAAAGTAATTTGCAATTATATTTAAATGGGAATTCTTTACTGAAGCATTAAGCAAGAAAGTCAGGGGACTGCTAGGAAGCTAGCATTTTTTCATAAGATGAATTGTCTTAATAAAATTTCCTCCCAAAACCATCTAAACTCATGAACAGAGTCAACAAGTATACAAGTACATTCCCTCTTCCTGCAGCCTCTCCAACCAAGCACCTTCCTAATAGCAAAGATATGACTGATATTAATTGGAGTAATCTATGCAGTAATATATGTAAAAATTATGAGCTGCAAAAATTAAAGATATATATCCCATTTCCCATACAGAGATGAACTTAACTAGATCAATTTCTTTATCCAAATCCCCCTCCATCTTTTCATCTGGGTTTTTTTCTTAACATCTTTTTCATTCTGAATTGTATACACCATTTGTTCCAGCCTGCTTCTGGGTTAACTCCTGAAGTGCTTGTTAAAGGTCCAGCTAGAGCCAGCTCAGACTTAGATTTCATCATAAAAGTGTTTGATTTATAAATATTGAAAATGTGAAACCTTTACGTTATTACATACCTATTGGTAGGATGTCAGCTCAGAACCAGGAACAGCTGCCCCAATTGACTAGTCTCTGCTCTTTGCCCACAACAAACAGCAACATACGTCCTAAAGATAAATTCCTGATTTTTAATCAAAGTAACTAGGGAAATGTACCTGAGTGATTAGAATTTTAAAAACTGGAGCAAAACTTCTAAGGGGGTCTAGATGAATGGGCGATCTTTTATTTTTAGTGACCTGACTGTCTTTTAATCCAACAATTATGATGAATAGCTAATATGGGCTCCATTCTTGTTCCAGTTTTATCTAGTGTTTGGATGGTCTATTGTTTAGCCAACTGATCACGTTTTAATTGTGATACATAAATAAACCAAATTATGGAACACTGGCCCACCTTACTTTGCAAGCTTAAAACTTAGAATTCACCCTTTGTATTTTTTTTTTGTTTCACTGAATCCCTGTCACATCCTTGACGCTAAAAACATGGCCGGTTGCACTAATAAAATCCATACATTAACATAAAATACAATTGATGCTACTTATCAGTGCTCCCCAAATTAAACAACTTTTGGTTAATAATGACATTTAATTCAGTGTTAATGGGATTTGGATACCGGCAGTGTCAATATCACTTACTAACAACCTTCTTGAGAAGAAAGGATCCCACAACAGGCGGGCATGTGGGGCAGCAGTGAGAGAAAGAGGCACATGGAGCTTCTGATACCTCCCTGTGCTCTCAGGTTGTGTCCTGCCCTGTAACTAGGGGCCTGGGCTCAGCACATTGCAATACTTCCTTCTCTGATTGCAGCCTTGCAAACTTGTCTGTGGCTGGGGACCCACTATCCTCATAGGACAGTGGTCTCCAACCTTTTTAAACCACAAGACCGCTTTTTTAATTTAAGTGTAACGCAAGATCTACCTCAAACCCAAATACCCTTGCCCTGCTTCCTTCCCACCCATTTTTGAGGCCCTGCCCCTGCTCCAAGGCCTCACCCTGCTCACTCCATTCCCCTTCTTCCCCCATCCTCACTCAGTTTCACCAGGCTGGGGTAGTAGGTTAGGGTGCAGGCTCTGGTCTTGAGCCAAGGGGTTTGGAGTGTGGGAGGGGCTCAAGGCTTAGCCCAGGGTGGAGGATTGGGGTCCAAGAGGGGCTTCAGGGTGCAAGCTCTGGGAAGGAGTTTGGGTGCAGGGGGAGGTTGAGGGCTGGGACAGAGGTTCAGGAAGCAGTCTCTGGCTGAGATGGCTTCCGGGTGGTGGAACAGTGGGGGAAAGGCAGGCTTACACCTGACCCTGTACCACTCCTGAAAGCAGCTGGCATGCACAGCAATGGCTCCATGATGCCATGAGCTGCCCCCCAGCTACAGGCACCGAGCCTACGGCTCCCAGCTACTGATCAATAGGAGCTGCAGGAGTGGTGTCTGCAGGCAAGGACAGCATGTGGCGACCTCCTGCTCTGCCTCTCTCAATGGCTGCAGCAACATGCCAGCCATTTCCAGGAGCAGGATTTACCATAGGGATAATTATTCCAGCCACAAGAAGTTAGGCATTTTAGAACTCACTACTCCAAGAATTAAATGTAAGCACAAGAGAGAAATGAAAATGATGAAATGCACAGACCAATCAAAAACCCCAAAATAAAACAGTCTGCAAGCAGTAAAAGTATTAACAACCACCCCCCACATACATGTTGGGTCAGGAGATGAGTGTGAAGGATAGTGTGTGTTTGTGAGAATGAGACAGACAGACACACTGTGTGAGAGTGAGAGGTTTGTACTGCCAAGCTCGCTCCACCCCCTTCTCTCTGTGTGGAGATAAGGTACAAGAGCGGAGGGAGGAAGGCCACCTTGACATCAGCACCCCCCCTTCTCCTTCCCACACCCTGCACAGCAAGCAGGAGGCTCCCAGGGGGCAGCTCCAAGGCAGAGGGCAGGAGCAGCAGGACAGCGGATGGAGGGGCAACTGAAGTGCTAGCGCTTGATAGCTTCCTGGCCAAACCAGTCAAGATCACCTGTCAGGTCTAAGATCTACCAATAGATTCTGATCTACTGGTTGGTGACCACTGTTGTAGAAGGTAAAGAGCTGGAATGCCAGCAACACTGCCCAGAAGGGGACCCTTATGCTATGGGCTGGGCTGAAGGGTTCTGAGCAAAGCAGGGAGGGAAGGAGGGAAGCTGCCTCTGGATGTCAGGTCAAGGAGGAGTACTGTGGGTACTGCTCTCTGCATTCTCTGGGCTGCACCGTGCCCTAACACAGGAGCCAGGGCTTAGTGTGTCCCAATGTTTCCCTCCCCAACTGATGCTTTGCAAACCAGCCTTTTGTTTGACAACTCTTCATTATTAGCAATTTCTTGGTGGAAACCAAGAGACTACTAAAAATCAGCACCCACTGAAATAACGTTGTGAGGACATTTATCTTTACCATGGCTACCCTACTTACCCAATAAATTTTGTTATTTTATTCTGCACTGGAGAGTAAAAATTGCCTTTAAAAGATTTTTATGTTTCTCCACAATATTTATTCCTAATGTATTTTAAAGATTCTCTTATCCATTTACATTTATGTAGCTGACAGTGGTTGGTTTTCATCCTTTCAGGTACATTAATTTCCCAAAATTCCGTTTTATTGTAGTTTAATTTGAAGCCTGATACCCGCCCAAATTCTGAAGTCAATTTTTCTATAATTTTTAAATGAGGCTTCTGGATCCTGCAAATATAACAGGACATTAGTAGTATACAGAGCAATTTTGTATTCTAAACCAGATGTTTATCAAGGGGCTAATTCTCACATAGATGGCAAATGACTCCATTGCTAAAGCACACAAATTGGCAACCGTGCTTTGTACCCCAAGACAAATTAAAGGGAGGAGACTGATGACCATTAGCCAAAGTAGGTACTCGGAAGATCAACATACAGGATTGATATGCCCCTGTAATACTCATTTTCAAAACCAAACCTTACTAAAATATCTGGCTGAGGTACTCCCAACTACAGGCCATCAAAGTCATTCTTAGTGTTCAGTGAAAGCAGCACACAGGAAGAATTGTAAGAATTAAACATTATGAATCAAATTCAGAGTTGAGATATAATATCTGATAGGTGCCAGTCAGCAATAAATCCAGACTGGTATGGGTGAACACATGTGGGTAAAATGACAATCTGTTTGCTAGCATCTTGACATAAATGTTAGCAGCCACATTAAAGAAATGTGTCTGTGATGCACAATTAGTAAGGTCTTTTCCCTCGCTAGAAATGGCCACAATTTCTGCCTCTTTCCATGAATCTGGAATCCCTGCAATATACCATTAAATAATTCAGTTAGCGTAGGGCCAACACTTGCTTTAGAGCTTTGTAATGTTTCCCAGAGAACCTCTTGGGATTTGGAGCTTTATTGGATTTAAATTATGAATTACATCTTCAACTTCCTGTGCAGCCATTTACCTATCAAGAGCTGCCATGTTATCCTCTGAGAGCTGAGGAAGTTTCACATTTCTCAAATACCTATTTATAAGTTCGGAATTCAGCTTTTCTGAAGTGTACAAAGTATGGAAAAAGTTAGCAAATGTTTCAGAGATCTATGGTACGCAGCCTGTCCCCAGAGAGAAGCTGGCAGCCACCCCTACGCCCTGCCCTTAGTCCTTACCCCATCTCCTGCGCTCCCCCGCCTCCCAATCACCTGTCCTGAGCCCCTCCTCACACCCTAAGTCTGACTCCCAACACCCCACACACCTGCAGCCTCCTGCCCCAAAGGACTGAAGCAATGCTGGCTATGTCTTCTAGTTTTATTATATACTTTAAGTTCCTGTGGATTTATATCAGGGGTGGGGAACCTCAATCCCAGAGGCCAGATATGGCCCCCAACACCCGAGGCTCAGCATTGGGGAGCCTGCACTGGTGGCCCAGTCCCACCGACATCCACTCACAGGGCTGAAGCACACAATCTACTAGCCTGGGTCCCCCTAGGCTCTGGTGTACAAGGGGAATGTGGGGAGTGTCTTGCGAGGACACTGCAGGCACGAATTTAAAGTCTCTAGTTCACACTAATATAATCCTGTTAGAAGATTACTTTACTGCGAACTGGGAACCTTTAAGTGCATGCCTGCAGTGATCACATGGGGGAGTTTCAGTGGAGCACTTCAATGCATGTTGCTATTCAGATCCCCATAATATGGGCTACAGGACCATGTAGTCATGCCCTAAAGTATCTTGGGTTCGTTACAGCCCAGTTTTCATTTAACTATATCCCAACACCATTAAATCCATATGAATGTAACATCAATTACTTGCTGCAATGTTTTAGCCCATATACTAATCTTGTTCCAGATTTAGACTTTTTCCTTCTGCTGTCATGTCTTTTCTTTTGTCTTGGTGACAGATCTTATTGAGCAATTCTGGCTTCCTCTGACTTAACTGAACTACCAGTGATTTCTTCAGTCTTCCGGTAAAACTGCAAAAGCTGGCAATGCTGGCAATGACTTTCAGAAGGTAAATTGCACATTGCTCTTTACCTTTTCCGAAAAGAACAAAGAGAGATTCATTTAAATAGAAAATTTAAAGCTAATAAAAAAGGCAACACCCATAATTAGTCTGTGAAACTCACTGCCAGACTACTAGTCTGAGCTGATACAGAAATTGGTATGTTTCTAAACAGCAAATCCCTTCTTCTGTTTCAATGTCTAGACTAGACCCCTCTATTGACAGAGGGATGTAAATGAGGCACTTTGAAAGTGCAAATGAAGCAGGGATATAAATATCCCGCACTTCATTTGCATAATTGCGTCATGGCACTCTTTTGAAAAAGCGCCATTTCAAAAGTAAAACCGCGGTCTAGATGCGGTTCTTTCAAAAACGGCAGGCTTTTTCTGAGGTTTACAGGATCTTTCAAAAAAGCCAGCTGTTTTTGAAAGAACCGCATCTAGACCGCGGTTTTACTTTCGAAATGGCACTTTTTCGAAAGAGCGCCGCAATGCGATTATGCAAATAAAGCATGGGATATTTAAATCCCCGTTTCATTTGCACTTTCTAAGTGCCTCATTTACATCCCTCTGTTGACAGAGGGATGTAGTCTAGACACAGTGTTTAAGTACAAATTCACGGCCCATCTGATCTCCAGGCTATATCTCATTCACTCCTCTACAAAAGACGGCACAGGGAAGAATGTACCTTTTAGTCTTGATGTAAGTCTGTGTGAGAACAGAAGAAAACAAAATCCCTATAAACAAAGTTATCCTTACAACTACCGTATTTTAGCGAATATACCCCGCACCCAAATATACCCCGTGGTTTTTGCTATTTCAGTTAAAAAAAAAAAAAAAAAAAAAATTGTATATCCCATGCACGAGTATAACCCACACGGTATACAAGACTCTGCCAGGGTTATATTCGCTAAAAGACGGTAACGAATAAGAGAGGCCTGTAGAGAAGAGCTACCAGCACGCAAAGGTCAGACACAATAGCTGCAAGAGAAAGGCTCTCAAACGTTAGGAATTTTGAGAGGAACAGCCTACAAAAGGATGGTTATTATACAGAATTTTGAACAGTAGGGTAGGTGCAATCTGTTCAGGTATAATCTGACTAGAGAAGGTGTGCTCTTATGTTGAGCACCTGAATGATCGCCATTAGGGTTGCCAACTCTCTAACTGCAAAAAACAGAACACCCAGTTACTCCATCCCCACCTACCTCCACCACTCACTTTCCCCACCTTTGCTCATTTTCACCAAACTGAGACGGAGCTGGGGTGCAGGATCCAGGGTGCAGGATCCAGGGTGCAGATAGAGAGGAGAGGCTGAGGAGAGGCGGAGGGAGCTCTAGTCTAGGGCAGGAGGTTGGGCTCAGGGATTTGGCATGAAAGAGGGGGCTCTGGGCTAGGGCCAAGGGTTTTGGAGTGCAGGAAAAGATGCAGGCTCTAGAGGTGGTTGGGCTCAGAGCTGGGGCAAGGGGCTGAGGAGCAGGGTCCATGCAGCACTTACCTCAGGCAGCTCCCAGAAGCTGCTAGTGTGTCCCTCTGGCTCCTAGACAAGGGGGAGGCCAGGGGAGCTCTGTGCACTGCCCCCATCCATAGACACCACCCCTGCAGCTCCCATAGTCCACAGTTTGTGGCCAATGTGAGCTGCAGAACCAGAGCTTAGGGCTGTGTCTGCGCCACAGGCAGGGGCAGGGTTTGGAAACACCCAGGTGTCCTTACACCAAGGAACTGGACGGATGTACCAGCTGCTTCTGGGAGCAGTCTAAAGTAAGCATCCTGGTGAGACATAGTTGAGTCAGGGTTGACCCTTCACAGCCCCCATCATGGAAAATATAGCAGGGAGAGCTTGGAGGATTAGATGAGCATGTGGCCCACTAGCTATATTTGGTTGCCAGAAAAGCCCCCTAAGAACCACTGCATTCAAACACACATTAGAACTCTCCCAATGCTGCTCTAATTTACATAGGAAGCCAGGCAGGGCCCCAGATGGTCCCACAATTTGGATACAACAAAGATGGCTGAAAGCCATTTATGTTCCACCCCTAACTTTGTCCTGTTACTGAGTGGCACTTAGGATAAAGGGGCAGAACAGGACAATTTTTGACAGTCAGAGGCTTAGGGACACACAAGCATAGAGTTGTGTCCCTGATCTGGTCATTGAAGCCAAAGAAAGCTATTCTTCCTAACTGGAAACCCAGCCTAAGTGATGCCAGTTGAAAGGAGCACAAAACATGGCAGATGAAACACAAGATGGATATTAAGATAGCTAAAAAGCAATCTGAAGAGCAGATGTTTCTTTTTACATCTAACCCACAACATATAGGGAACCCACTGCTACAAAATATCATGAAAGCCAAGAGCCTCAGTGAGATTCCAAAAGGATTAGCCATTTATAAAGGCAATGAGAACATCCACAACCACATTAGATAGGACATAAATCACTCATGCCCAGAGCATAAACCAATCATTAAGTAATGAGTAGAAAGATGCTTCCTTTTAATTGTCCAATTTTTCCATAGTTCCACTACAAATATTTTTACCTTCTCTAAAGCATCTGGTACTGGCCACTGTTGAAGACAGGATGCCAGAATAGATGACTTTTAGGTTTGACCCAGTGTGGTAATTCCTACACTAGCACTCTACAAACTCAGGATGCATCCTGGCAATGTAACGACCATGAGAATGTTACTTGCCCTTTCAGCCATGCAGGCCCCTGGGAAAGGTGGTGGGGGCTGGCTCTGCACTCCCGGAAAGCGCAGGGTCTCAGGTGGAAGAGACAAAGCTGAGGGAAGCCAGCTTACCAGTGCTGCCAGACTGCAGTGTGTCCCCCCAGCATGGCTTAGCGCTTGGCACCCCTACCTCCCTAGGCAGTTCTAAGGGCTGCTAATAGCTCGCTGTGTAGCACTTTAAAGGGCTCGGGCTTGGCTGCAGCAGTGGCAGCTGGAGCTGCAGGCTCCTTTGAATCACCAGGTCTTGGTGTACTTTCCCTCTTCGCTTACCCGCTCCCCACCTACCCTCTCCACCTTAATCGGCAGGCCTGTGTCCTTTTGACTTAACTCCTTCAATTACCTGTAAAGAAAAGCAGCGAGGCTAACATATGGAAAAAAAGACATTCGCACAATTCATTGTGCGAGTATGCCAGAGGGCTAATCTATTTGAAATAATCTTTTGGAGATGGGGAGAACAATGGTGGAAATCCTTCACTTATGTACCAGGAACTGGAACATGGCAGTGAGGAGAACCCACTCTCTTCAAAAGATCAAGTCTTCCTTTGGAACATTTGTGAGATAGCTGACTTTTTGCCAAGTGTGACAGATCAGAGCAATGAGGCATTCCCTTCCTTCCTCTGTAAAGCATTATCAGACTTGCCTATGGAAGTCTCCTGGAGCTCTTTTTGTCCTTATTGGGTCAAGTAAGCTATAACTGTTTAAATGTCTGAACTGAGTAGCACTGGTTTGGCTAAGGGAATCTGCTGGAATGTAAACTAGCAAAAAAATTCCCCTTCAACCAATTTGAGTTATGGAGTCAACACACGACAGCAGATTCTGCCCAGAGAGGAATACTTATCCTTTATCTACACTCTGTTCCTGACTGCAGCTGGGAAGAAACAGTTGGATAGTGTCAGGGACCAGACTAGCCCAGAGCAGCTGCTGGCCTGCTCCTTGACTAACAGTGCTGCTAGGCAACTGAGCCCAGCAGCACTGCCTCAGCCAACTGAGTTGCCACAGCCAAGCTAGCTGCTGCTTTAGCAATCCTGCTCATAAGCCTTCCCCCACTGCCCCTTAACAGTTTAGGAGCTGATCAATGCCAACCATGCCCACAGCTGTGCTTGTCCTTATTCCTATTCCTGCTCCTCTCCTGCCTCAGACTTCTGGCTTTGACTGTTTATTCACAGAACAGACACCTATTGAGTTCCTGAGAGGGTGTTGTGCAAACCTGCTCACATCTGAAAATGCAGATCTGAAGACCCTTCTCCCAGCCTAAAGGAACAAGCCACTGAACCCAGGGCTGAAGCAAATGGGGGGAGGCAACAGATGAAAACACAGGGAAGGGCATGGGGATCACAGAGTCACAAGCAGGGAGTCAGAAGGGACACAATGCACAGAACCCTAGACAGTGTCCACTCTGTTGGAGAGGCCTCACTGAGTTCCTAAGCTCTATGAGCCCCTTCCCCAGTTTAAGTAGTCCACAGAACAGGCAGCTGAAATACAAGATTTCTCATCCTGCCCCAATAACACATGTCAGAGTCCTGACCTGTAGAGCCCACTTCTGAAGGCAAAAGTGTGGCTTATATTTCATGCTCATCCAATCTTTAAACATGGCCACTAAAAATGTCACTGCAAAACAGAAATACTTACATCTCCCCACTGAAAATTCCACGTCTGCAGAATTTCTGGCACAACAAGAAACCAATGAAGCATTATGTGTGAACCCCTTGATACAGAGTAGTCTCCTTACCTGGGGTAAACATTGCCAAAGACATGTCCTAATAGCTGAACTCTTGCCAAATAGCCCAGCAGAGGGTATACAGTTATCATCTGGAACAGCAGAAACAATCTTGCAACAAATGACAGGATGTCATTGCTGGGAAAATTATCTAAAAAATTCTAAGATAAGAAAGTTTAATTAGGCAGGATTGACAACAGTGATTTTAGATTCCTAACAAGTCTTGTGAGGGAGAAAAAAGGAAGTATGAATTGTATTTCTCGAATCAAAGACATAAAATGGAACTCTTGTACAGCTTGTATACAACTAAATATAACCTAAGGTTTGTAATACGAAAGGCTAGTGATTTGAATACTATCATCACTCAATGTCATTTTTCCATACAGCACACATCTCTGAATACAGAATATGGAGCTGAGACCAGGCACCATATGCAAAAGATTGCAAATGCCCCCATTATCCGCAGTATTGTGTTTACATTAATAAATTGCGGCTAGTGATAACTCATCAGAATATTTTGTTGGTTGTAGGATTCTTTACCTTGGGAATCATGATGCTCTAGCAGGCACCAACTGCCCCCAAAAGTGCATAAATATCTGTTGGTGCCAGTGGAAGATCTTTCTCCCTGTGAAATATTTATGAAACCTTACATTTGTGTTTGGAAACTGCAGCTGTCATGACAAATCTACCTTGTTTGTGACCCACATGTAATAATTCAAGCTGGATCCTATACAGTTAATAAGGAATGCATGGATTCAACAACTTGAAATATCTGTTAAATATACAAACCAATCCATAACTGTTTTCTTATAATCACTAACAATAAAAGAAACATGTGTTTGACAGTTTTTGCAAGATCAGAGCCTACGGAAGACCCAATTGTTCAGCTCATGCTCTATTAGGTCCTCCAATAAATTAACCAGCTCACAAGTTTGATTTAATTTGTTTTTGAGCACACTTTGGTCTGCTCAGTTACAATGTAAAACAAAAAAAAGTAGTCCTGTATCACTTTAAAGACTAACAAGATGGTATAATCAGTGATGAGCTTTTGTGGGGCAGACCCACTTTTTCAGAAACCTTATCACCTAATAAACCATCTTGTTACTTTTTAAGTGCTACAGGGCTGCTTTTTTTGTTTTGCCAAGTTCAGACTAACATGGCTACCTCTCTGTTACTTTTCAGTTACAATGATCAGACGTTTTGTTGACCATGTTTATCCTTACATGGGTATGGAAACAGTGGCAGGCAGGCAGATTAGAAATGTAATGCCATCATTAGTATTTGTTTGTCCAAATGCCCTCAATATGCTAGTCTCTTTCAACACATTTGAGAACAGCCCCTGCCCCCAAGGGCCATCAGTTACAGAAATATACAGACAAAAGTTAGTGGATGAGGAACAATTACAGAATTTTATACACACAGGGTACAGCTACACTATGACTTTTTCCGCAAGAGGCAATGCAAACAAAGCGCAGATTAGCATTTTCCCACGCTTCATTTGCATACTCTCTTTCGTTCCGTTTTTGCGCAAGAACAGGCAGTATGGCCATTTTGCACAAAACACCCTTTTTCTGCAAGATCCTTATGCCTGTCCCGGAGAGGCATAAGGATCTTGCGGAAAAAGGGGATTTTGCATAAAATGGCCACAGTCACACTGCCTCTTTTTGTGCAAAAACCTCTAGCGCAAAAACAGAATGAAAGAGAGTATGCAAATGAAGCACGGGAAAATGCTAACCTGCACTTCGTTTGCATTGCCTCTTGCAGCAAAAGTCATAGTGTAACTGTAGCCACAGTAATTAGAAGGGCAGGGATGAAAACAATGCAGTAAAATGTCTTTCCGACCTGTTCAATGCACTCTTTGGACAACGGTGGAGAGGGAAATGCAGCAAAAATGAACAGTCCAACATAGAGATAGGTTACTCCCACCAGGAAATAAGCAATGGAAAGGTCTCTCACCTGCAAAAACAAAATTTTCTTTTTATTCTGGTATTAGCATGCACAGCAAAGTACAAACATGGTGAACTATCTTACTGGTCAACAATATACTAGATATACCATGCTGTTAGTTTCTTTATAAAGCAAGTTATTTGATAAAACATTGAGCATTACTGCGGCTACATGAAAAGAAATTATTGCTAGATTCAGAACAGACAGTGATAAAGAGCCAAAGATAATTTTAGCTTAGTTTAGACAATGACCATTATTTTTGGGGTCTGAGCCTACTGAAGGTGAATGGAAAATTTCCATTGGGATCTGGATCCATGCACAGGTTTTTGGTTTTTTTTCCAGGGTGTTTTTTTTTTTTAAGGTATGCTCCCCCATTTTACAAAAATATGAAGTCTAGTACATTCAATATGAGCCAAATCCTGTGGTCCTTAATCTATACGGTTCTTAGAGGGTTAAATGGGAGATTTGCCTGAGTGAAGGCTTCAGTATGTGGCTGTTTTTGCAGGAAGATTGTACACAAAAGTAGATACGAAGTAGGTATTAAAGATGTATAAGATCCAGACAGCAACAAAAAGAACCCAGGGAAAGCTTCCTCAACAGACCTAGGAGGTTATTGCTAAATGCCACAGATGCACAAAGAATACAAAGACTAAATAGAGCTTCTTCAATCTTCTCACATTCCCCCACTCACTAACGAGCCTCAGGACACATTCAGCACAACTAGCAGTGATAGCTAAATAGGCCATTGAGATCATGTGTGTCAAGTCTGTTGGCAAGACTAAAAACTGGCAGCTACACACATCAACAGGCCAGATTCCAGCTATAAATGAAAATATTTTAAAAAATACAGAGTGTTTGGAAACTCAAGACTATAGTCGTGGAGCCTTCAAAATGCACACATTTATCATATTAGTTTCTATGGCTGTAACCACAGAGCATAACCTAACATCCTATACTATAATATATATAAAAAATATGCTGCAAGAGCACAGCTTGGAAAGACTGCTGGTTCTGAATGCATGTACTTACTTTTCAAGGCCAGATACGCAATCCAGAATAACCATATTTTTCCATTTAAATCACTCCCTTCCCTCCCAGAGGCATTATATGCTTTTAGAACCATATTTTATAGTAAATCTTGTCACTATAATTATTTGCCTTCACTATAGCATTCTCTATAAGTATTATACACTACATTATGGCTAAGATTTTCAAATGTTGGTGTCTAAATTTAGGCTCCTAAATTCATAGATAGGTAGCGAATCATAAGTCATGAAATTTCCTAACATGCTGAGGATTCAATAACTTCCAACAAAGTCAAAGAGAACTGCTAGGTACACAGCACCTGTGAAAATCAGACCACTAATTTAAGTTAATATTTAGGTACCTAGGAATCTAACTTTAGGTAATCACTTTTGAAAATCTTAACCTACAATTTAATACATGCAAAATTTGTGTGGACTACACTTTTAAATTACTACTGAATTTCACATAAAGAATATTAATTAGTGGAAAAGCAATCACTTATGCATTTGAAAAAAAATTCAAAGCTGTAGAACTCACTGACATGATTCTTTTAAGTACATTAGTCACAATTAGGTTATTTCCTACATCAATCACTCTTTTAGGACTACATTATAACACCATTTGTTTTTGGTTATTAACTAGCTAAATTCTGTACTATTTATCTACATGCTTTCTCCAGGTCATTCACTACCACTTGCCAAACAACTTGTTCAGATGATGCTAATAATCAGCTTTCTTAAAGGATTACAGGCAACACTTTTGACACATGGCCTTATTTTACTAGGACTTATAGGAACATTATTATGCTTAGTCGGCTTCCAAATCTGTCCTAATTTTCCCTGCTTATTATATATGTTCACAAGGTCCATATAGGTACATGTTTTTCTTCTAATCAAATACTCATTTTCTTTAATTACCTCCCTCCCTCCCCACACGCAAACCCAAGAAGAACCAAGTTGGTGTGCATGACCCCACTGGAACACTGTATTTTTAGAAATGTATCTGAAAGATCCCCTTTCTCTCTAGTTATCAGTTGTTTTTCCCACTATAGGATACATCAGAACACCTACTTCTGCTGACTTTCTGTAACCAGAACATAAGCCTGTAATTTCTAGGCTTGCAACTGTGTTAGATTTCTAAATTAGCCACTAGAAACTCAGCTAACACATTCAAAATAAGATTGGTAAACAACTGCCGAAAGTTATATCATATTTAGCAAAAAATCTCTGGGTTAAATTTTCAAACACAAGCATGTAAGCTGACTCTCCACCAGGTGTGCACACAGAACAATGATGTACATATAGAATGGTTACTCCAAGCAAAGATAGCAACACCCGTATCAGTGCCTACATACTGTGATTAGTGCTCTTTAAACACATTACAAAACTACACAAATATACAACAACTATGTGCTTTGTTCATATATATTTTAAGAGTTTAATTTACAGCCTACTGCTTGAAAATGTTCTCAGTGCACATGGAATGCTAGACTACTACCTAGTCAAGAAGCAAACAAGGAGGCATCAGGACAAAGCATGCTGCTTAACTCATTTACCTGAATGGATGATACAAATGTTACATGGGAATGGTGTTCTGAGGAAGAGTTCTGTGTAAGCTCAAAAATGTGTTTCTCACCAAAGAAACAGTTGGTGAGGTAAGAGATACCACCTCGCCCATTGTATCTCCCTAACACAATGATGGTGGTGACACAGAAGTGAAGTAGTTAGCAGGATAAGGGAAAATGTGCATCCCGCACCTTAGCAATTAAGTTTTGGCCAGAATGTACCTGACACGTAGAGAAGGTGGAGACAACCATTCAAAATGAAGTATGGCAGAGGATGACAGACACAAAAAGCTGTAATGTTTAATGCTTCACCACCATACAAAGGACCTACACTCAGGACATTTATTATATATTCTACCTTGAAAATGGAGTAGGTGACAACAAAAAAAAAAAAAGATGTTTTGATAAAAGTATGGTTCTGGTCTGAAAATGACTGTGTTAAAATGGCACTGCAGTGTCCCATATGTACTATGTCCCAATGGTCTACAGATTAAATATGTAGTTTGCCAGTATACAAATGGTTTTTGTAATATCCAGCAAGTTTGGTTCTTTTGACTCACACAAAGGTTTTACAGGTGGGACCTTCCAGGTTCAACACCCTTAGGACCTGAGCAGTCCCCAACAACAGAGTTTGCCCCACCATCAAGGTTCCCCTCTAGCTTTTGGACCTGCTCCCCATAGCAGGCCTGCTGCCTCTAGCCCTGGAGGGCTGGGGCTACACTCCTGGGCTCCAGCCCCCCCTACCTCTGGCCCAAGCAGACTTTCATTCCCCGCTATGCCTGCCTGGCCCTGCTACATCCTGCCAAGCGGGACTTGTTCTCCTCTGTGCGAGCGCTGCTGCCATCCAGACTGTACTCTACTATGACAGCCCTGAGCTTCCCACCATTAGCCTAGACCCCGAACCTGCCCGGCTGGGGCTCTCTCTAATGGCAGAAGGGATCTAGGGGTTACAGTAGACCACAAGTTGAATATGAGTCAGCAGTGTGATGCTGTTGCAAAGAAAGCAAACCTGATTCTGGGATGCATTAACAGGTGTGTTGTGAGCAAGACACGAGAAGTCATTCTTCCACTCTACTCTGGTTAGGCCTCAGTTGGAGTATTGTGTCCAGTTCTGGGCAGCGCATTTCAAGAAAGATGTGGAGAAATTGGAGAGGGTCCAGAGAAGAACAACGAGAATGATTAAAGATCTAGAGAACATGACCTATGAGGGAAGACTGAAGGAATTGGGTTTTTTTAGTTTAGAAAAGAGAAGATTGAGAGGGGACATGATAGCAGTTTTTAGATATCTAAAAGGGTGTCATGAGGAGGGAGAAAGTTGTTCATCTTGGCCTCTGAGGATAGAACAAGAAGCAATGGGCTTAAACTGCAGCAAGGGAGGTTCAGGTTGGACATGAGGAAAAAGTTCCTAACCGTCAGGGTAGTCAGACACTGGAATAAATTGGCCAGGGAGGTTGTGGAATCTGTATCTCTGGAGATATTTAAGAGTAGATTAGACAAATGTCTATCAGGGATGGTCTAGACAGTATTTGGTCCTGCCATGAGTGCAGGGGATTGGACTCGATGACCTCTTGGGGTCCCTTCCAGTCCTAGTATTCTATGATTCTATGAAATATTACTCTGTGCCCCCCACATGTCCCACAGATGAAGGCCTCTGTTCTAAGGTCTAGGTTACATGCTCATTCTATGCACCTCTCTCCAGGAACCCTTAAGGCAAGACAGATGTTGAGAGAAGAGGTAAGTGACAGGCTAAGTGCAAATCATTGTATTTAGCAATGGGGAGGGGGAGGGGGGCACGGAGAAATCAAATACAGAATAGGGAATATCTGGCTGGATAGTAGTACTGCTGAAAAAACATCAGAGGATTATAGTGGATCATAAATTGAACCTGAGCCAATATAATTCCAGGGTGCATTAATAGGAGTGTAGTTTTTAAGACACAGGAGCTAAATTCCCCACCCTTTTTGGCAATGGTGAAGCTTCAATTCTAGACACCACACTTTAGGAAAGATGTGGAGAAACTGAAGAGAGCTGAAAGGAAAGTAATGAAATGATAAAAGACTTATAACACTGAGCTTATTTCATCTTGGGAAAAGACGACTGAGGGGACCAGATAAGAGTCGTCTTGTATTAATGGCTGTTACATAAAGGATGGTGACCAATTCTTTTCCATATACCCTTGAAAGGGGAACAAGTAGTATCGGGGCTTATGCAGTATGCAGCAAGGGAGATTTAGGCTAGTGATTAGGGAAAACTGTCTAATTAAAAGTTTAGCTAAACTAAAAGTGTAGGAATGTGTTACTAAGGGAGGTTATGGAACTTCTATCATGGCAGACTCTAGGTTTATTGGATCCTGACAGCAAAGGGGGAATGGATCAGATGACCTGTTGAGGTCAGCCCAGCCCCACATTTCTCCAATTTTATGATCCTATATAACAACACACTTCAGTTTTGTGCACTTGTGCCTTTTCACAGACTCCTCATTAAAAGATGACTCAAGGGAAAAAATGGGTTTGGTGGTGTTAAAAAATGAACTTTCCACATGAGCCCATGAAAACTTGGTCTCAAAACTAGTCAGGGTGTAAATCCTCTGATTATCTTTGAAAATCTCTTCAGGGCAAATTTGTAAAAGTTACCAGTACGGTCAGGAACATTTAGCACAGGCTTGCACTTATTAACAGATACATACTTTCTGCTTGTTGACCATTGGCTGGATTAAAAGATACATCAGCTACACAGAAGCATTCAGGCTTAATTAATATCTAACAAGTGCTTTGAGTTCTATGGTACCTTCTCATCCAAAGATCTAAATATTGTATCAAAAGAAATTAAGAATACAGCCTTGATGGGTTAAAGATATTATTTGAGCTCATGTAAGCAATACACTTTATAACCAAGGCAGAGATTGTGGGCTAGATTGCTCCCCTGTGTGAAAGCAGGCTCTTTTCTGGCCAGGCCTTGTGCGCATAGCCTTCCTAGCC
>JANRFK010004149.1:30279709-30291470 GCA_030068395.1 Apalone spinifera
TGCACCTCTCCAGGGCTGGCCACATTCCCGAACCTTCCATTTTACCTCGACAGATACAAAATAGCATGTGGCAGACTCCATTTTGTCTTGAGTTCAGCTCTTGATCCCAGATGCAGCCTTGCAGGGAACAATGAGCTAGGAAGAACCATGGATCCATCTTCACGTAGGATGTACACCAGAGACTTTTCAGATAGCAGTTATAACATCGCTGCTAAGAGCCTGCGTTGAGAACTTGGTGATTTGATGTATGTAATGTATTCTCCTTAACAACCTTCCTCTCATGCTTTTCTTTCTTTTATTAATAAACCTTTAGATTCTAAAGGATTGGCTCAGCATGTCTTGTGGGTAAAATCCAGAGTGTAAATTGATAGGGACCTGTGACTGGTTTCTTGGGACTGGAAGAACCCATTTTGGGTCGGTGAAATTGGGGTTCTAAAACCCTTCACCTGTGTGTTAGGCCCAGGGCTGATTGGGGCACAGAGATAGCTGGGGTGTCAGAGGGGTTTTGCTTGTGAGGCTTCTGGCTGGACAGATTGGCAGCTGAAGCACTTGTCGTGACTTGTTCATGGCCTGTTTGGGAAGGTCTCCAGTAAGCAGCCCCGAGTTCTGAGCAATTCACCCTGAGCGGATGCCCTCAGCTGTGCCCAGACCCGGCGTGGTATGTCACATAGCTCTAAGTACACATCTCTGCTCATCAGCTGAGAAGGGCAGATAGAAATGCTTGGCAGGCTAGATCCAGTCCCTGGGCCTGAGTTTGCCCACCGCTTCACTATATCCTTTCCCACATGTCACTACTCTCCTCTCTTCCCCAATTTCTACAAATATATTAGAAGCAAGAGGAAGACCAAGGACAGGGTAGGTCCATTGCTTACTGAAGAGGGAAAAACAATAACAGGAAATTTGGAAATGGCAGAGGTGCTTAATAACTTTTTTGTTCTGGTTTTCACCAAGAAAACTGTTGTGATGGGATGCCTAACATAGTGAGTGGTAGCGGAAATGGGATAGGTTTAGAAGTTAAAACAAAAATAGAATAAGTTAAAAATTACTTAGAAAAGTTAGAGGTCTTCAAGTCACCAGGGCCTGATGAAATACCTCCTGTATCAGCTCCTTGAGTATTCTTTAGCTATCATCTTTGAAAACTCATGGAAGTCAGGAGAGATTCAAGAAGATTGGAAAATGGCAAATTTAGGATGCGTCTAGACTACAGGTTTTGTCGACAAAAGTGGACTTTTGACGCAGGTATAGTTTTGTTGACTACACTACTGCCAAGTTTGTCGACAGTAAGTTGACAGAACGCAGCAGTTTTGTCGACGGTGGTAAACCTCATTCTACGAGAAATAACGCCTTTTGTCAACAGAGTTCTGTCGACAAAAGGCACTATTTCATCCACACTGTGCTTTTTCAAAAGAGAGCATCTAGACTCTCTGTCAACAAAGCGGCTTGGTTAGTCGACAGAACTGGCTGTAGTCTAGACACAGTCGACAAAAGCCTGTAGTCGAGAAAAGCCTGTAGTCTAGACGTACCCATAGTGTCCATCCGTAAAAAGGGAAACCCAGGAAGCTACAGATCAGTTTGACTTCTGTGCCAGGGAAGATAATGGAGCAAGTAATTAAGGGATTCATCTGCAGGTGGGGTCCTTTCAGGGGTCTGTTTTGGGGCTGGTTCTGTTCAATATGTTCATTGATTTAGATGATGGCATACAGAGTAGGCTTATTAAGTTTGCAGATTATACCAACCTAGGAACAGCAGCAAGTGCTCTGGAGATTAGGGTCATAATTCAAACTGATCTGGACAAACCAGAGAAATGGTCTGAGGTAAACTCCATCCTATTTATTAAGGACAAATGCAAAGTACTCCACTTAGGAAGGAACAAGCAGTTCCTCACATACAGAATGGAAAGTGACAGTCTAGGAAGGAGTACTGCTGAAAGGAATCTAGGGATCTTAGTGAAGCACCAGACAACAGTCAGTGTCACACTGTTGCAAATAAAAGCTAACATGATTCTGGGCTGCATTAACAGGCATGTTGTGAGCAAGTCCTGAAAAAAATAATTCTTCTACTCTACTCTGCACTGATTAGGCTTCAGTTGGAATACTGTGTCTATTTCTGGGCACACGTTTCAAGAAAGATGTGGAGAAACTGGAGAAGGTCCAGAGAACAAAAAAAACAAACAAACAAAACAAAAATGATTAAAGGTCTAGAAAACATGACCTCTGAGGGAAGACTGAAAGAGATTTGCTTGCATTTTCAGTAACTTTATCTTCAGAAAAGCAAGATGTCAATTTTCAGTGGTGAGTAATATTTCATGAGTCCTTCAAAACAGAATGAATTTCAGAATAATTGGAAAGGGGTATATATAGAACCATTCTGACAACAACATTTCATGGCACACAGTTACCTTGTTTGTAGGTGAAACATTTTTTAGTCAGTACTGAATAACCAATGTTGTGCATCTGCTGAATTATATTCAAAATGAGGCCTTTAAAAAGGAGACAATTTTTCCATTTTAGTTTAATTCAAAAAGACCATTTGCTTTCATAAATGAAGCTTTACAGCGGTTACAAAACTGAAGAGGAAACAACATGTGAGCTATCAGTATGCTCCCTAACGTGTTAAATATTTTGGAGCTCGAGAGGAAAAAATTATTAATGCAGAAAAATGTCTAGCTGTAATCTCTTTTGACAAGCACTTCCATTCCCTGTGCTAGGAGCTCCACAATCATACAATGTGACCTCAACTTAGTAACATCTACAGACCAGAGCCAAGTGCCTTTCCTCTCCTTCAGTTCACTCATGGAAATCCATCTGCTCTGTAAAATCATCAACAGTACTGTCCATATGCTCTTTGGGGTCATAAACATGTATATTTTATGTAGTTGTGTCTGCAGACCCCTATCCTGCAACAAGAACTGCATGGGCTAAGTATCTACTAATGCAGAGCCAACTGAAAGAATGGTGCCCCATAACAAACTCTTTATGGCAGGAATGTTACTATTTGTATAACATATTTTTCTATTAAAAGCATAAGATGTTAAGTTTATAATATCTATCCATATTCTTATATTGATAGAGGCATGTATCAGTATACTATACCAATATTAGTTATTTGTAATTTTTTACATAGCTTTTTTACTACAATATGCTTTACAAACTGACAATAATAATACTAAACGTTGCCATTATTTCAGATTTCACCATAGACCTTTCCCCCTTGCCCCAATATTTGAGTTTTGTAGTAATTTCATAATTAATGCTATGGATACTGTGAAAGTAACAAATCCCTTCCTGCAAGAAGACAGACTGTAAGAAGAAGTTTATTGCTCAATTAAATAGTCTGTTATTTCTTTGTGGTAAGTGCTTAATTACACAAGTTCTGTGGTTAGAAGATTTTAGCCTCCAATGACGTCTATCTTATTTCATTCTAACTTTACCATTTCATTCTTTTTAAATCCCCTGTGTTTCTCTCTCACTAGTTTCCCTTGTAGCAGAAGACTAGGAACATTAGGAACATCCACTACAATGGTTTTCAAAAACATTTATATTGGAGAGTAAGTTCTAACACAAACACCTTCCAGTATCATCCTCACAATGTCAAATATTCCTTAAGATAGTTACAGTATTTTCATGAGACTATTACAATAAAAAAGCCTGAAAAGCACAAAATCAACTGTTACCATTGCTACACCTGCATGGAAACGTCCCAACATTAAAATCTCTACAAAATCACTATACCAAGATGTACTACCAGCCTAAGAATTATAGAACAAATAATTGAGTCTGAATAATTAAAACTGCTAAAGAAATAAAAAGCAACTATATTTACTTCTGTTTCTTTTAATCTTTACTAGATGAACAGAATATGCTAGAAAAAAATCCATTTACATCTCTAAGACACATAATTGCACAAAAAAAGTTTAACAGGTATGTAATTCAACACATTAAATTAAACCCAATAGACGAACTTACAGTTTTTAAAAACCCATCTAAGACTATTCAGAATAATTAACAAGACCAGTTAGCTGGGCAAAGAGTATTCTATGAAACTAACTAATCAAAATAAGATATAAACTAACTATGTTTCAAACTATGAAACTAACTAATCAAACCGTTTCAAACTATGAAATTAACTAATCAAAATAAACAAAATAAAATAATATTCTAGAACCAATAAAAATTATTAGGAACATCACAAACCTGTTTCTGATCATGATATCCACAGGAACAGATTTTTTTTAAAAAGCCTTCTGGTTAGTACACATGTATGAATCTCTTTCACCCACTACTCAGCAGACCACAGATATTTCCTCTCCTATCTCTGGCTCCTAAAACCATAAAACCAGGCTATCCATATTGCACTGGTCAATTCACCCCACATTCTACTGGAAAGGAGTAAGATGGCCAAGCAGGCCAATTAACACCACACAGGCTACAACTGCAGTGGGAGTCAGGGAGCAAAGAATTGATTGAAAGTAGGCTCAGCTGAGCAGGAATAGGTAGGGCCTACAAAGCCAGGAAATAGGCAGCAGATTAGGGCTATGAGGAAAGGCTACAATTGTCCTCTGGAGAAGAACATTTGGTGTTGGTACACCCCAGAAAGGAATGACAACAAGAGTAGTAGAAAGCACCCCAGGAAAGATGAAGAATTGTTAGGTTGAGGATTGCTAACTTAGAATGTAAAGTAGAGACTAAGCCTGGATTCCCCTACTGGACACTGAGTCAATAGCACCTGAGACAATGAATGGGAAGTTTGCCTAGGACTTTGACGTACCCCAGAAGGGGGAATGCTGAGTGATGGGACTGATGCGTTAAGTCCAGACCTGAAAGACCCAGAGATGGATACCACATGCAACCACAGGAAGAGGAATTAATTGTGAGAGTTTATTGCCAGAGTGATGAGGAGGAAGCACCAGATGAGTAGTGAGTGGCGCACCCCACTGCAAAACCTTACCAGGGATGAGAGACTGAGGCAACACAGACCACGGGGATGCATACTTATGCTGGTGTCTATGCTGCTATTTAGCTTTCAAGCATATGTCAGAGAAGAGGCTTTCTATAGACACAACTGCCATCTTTGGGTCTTTTAGGCAAACTGCACCCTAGACACAACTGGTAATCACAACAGAGATGAAAAGCTACATCTGGGTGACAGAAGCAGTAGTTTCTCTCAAAACTGCTTTTAGCTGAAATGGGTCAGAGCATCTGGCTTGGCCCTTCCCTCTGCCGTGGCAGATGGCGGGGCTGGAGGTTGTACACTGTGTCTGAGAAGCTGCCAGCATGGGGCCACCAATGGGTCCCATGTTTTACTCCTCCTGTTGCTGTGGTCCGATTCAGCGCTGAACTGAACTGCAGGGTGAAAGGAGCAGAATGTGGAGCTGCCCCACACTGACAGCTCCTCTGATGGGGCTGTACTGAACCTGTCCTCAGCTGGGCCTCACCTACAGCCTTGTTCTCCAACAGGGCTGTACAGAGCCCAGGAAATGCAGCTGTGTGGAAGAGCTAGAGATGGTACAACCATGCCAAAGGAGCTGCTGGCGTGGGGGCTGCCATTCTCTTCTCTCTGTGGTTCCAAAGAGCCTGGTGGCTCAGAAACCTGTCTATGGTGAATGGTAATGGGGAGATGATGGGATGGGGGAGCATGGGTGCCCCCTGTATTCAGGGCTGAGTTTGGGAGGAATTATGTGGGCAAGTCACTTGCCTCCGTTTTGCTGGAGCCCCCTTTGTGTCCCTCTCATGAGTCGCCCACTCATCTAACAAACAACAAAGCCCAGGCTTCAGTTTCTCTTTGTGGCTGAGTAAATACAAGTTGAAAACATAAATACAACCCTTCACTACCACTGATGACTCCGCTGAGTATCCCATAGTTACAGAAATGACAGAAGTCAACACATCCTGAGTGCAGTGCATGAACCACACTTAGGGATGTAAGCGATTGGTCAACAGGTTGACTACTGATAAGCCTAAGGTTATCGTTAGCTGAGTCAACTATTTGTATCCCCCCCCCTTGCTGCCTATCAGAGCAAGCAGGGGGGAGCAGAACCTGGGGGGTGCCAGTTTAAAAGCCAGTTCCCCTAAGCATTGTCTTTGCGATGCTGCCTCCCCTGACCTGCTGCCTCTATCAGAAGGGGGAAAGAAGGCTGCTGCAAAGCAGGCTCTGCCCATGGCAGGCCAAGGTTGGCTGCAGACAGAGGCTGCTCTAGCCAGTCAGACAGCCCAGATCAGTCCCAGCTCGTGCCAGGTCTGGGACCTACTCCTGCTGCAGCTCTGCAGTTTCAATGTAGTAGGAGCCGGACTGCCTGTCCACCTGGCTCTTACTACATTTAAACGGCAGAGCCACCGCAGGTCTTGTCCAGTCTTGGACCCAGCACAAGTCAGGACTGGGTCCAGTCTTGAACCCAGCACAAGTCAGGACTGAACACTTCTGCCCTTGTCAAGTAATCGTGTAGTCAATAAAAGTTCTATTAACTATACGATTAGTGAATTACCCCCCTCTTAACATCCTTAACCACACCATCAAAAAAAACACCTTCCTTACCACAGTATAGTATCTCCCTCACCAGGGAAGTATAAGCTACACTATTTGTACATGTGAAAATCACACTACTGCCACTTGCAGATCCATACAGTTATATTACATGGCAATGGCTCCAGACTCTTCTCAATGCTAAGTCCAGGGCAAGAATTTATCCTGTGCTTCTTCTTTCCTCATCCCAGAGTACTCTGTTTCCTGTAATCTACATGCACAGCCACGTTCCACGTTCCCCCAGTTTTGTCAGCCTCCTCAGGTTTGCACCCTCCATCTATTATCCCTGCCCTGCCCAGAGAAGATAAATGGAGACCCATGTCTTAGAGAATCTCTGCTCTTGGTTTCTATGCAAGCTTGAAACCTTTCAAAACACTCAGCAAAAGTGGACAGTACAAAATCAACCCATGAGAGATGTGCTTCTACACTACTGCTCATGTCCATGGTGGGGGGTAACTCTGACTGAGCAGTAAGGATGTGAAGACACGAGATATTGGGTAATTGTGTAATCAATATAATTTGTATGGTCTACATGATTAGTCGAGAAAGAAAGGTGCTCAGAAGGAGCTACCCCCCACTGTGGCTTTGCAGTTTAAATGTAGTAAGAGCCGGGTGGGCAGGCAGCCTGGTGCCCATTACTTTTAAACTGCAGCGAAGGTAGCTCCTGGACCCACCAGGGGCTGGGACCAAGTCGGGCTTGCTCAGTCCTGCTCACACTTGGTCCAGCAGCCCCTGTCCACCTCGGGCCTCCTGAAGACAGGGGCTGCTGACGGAGTAGCCGCCTCTGCCCCGCTGCCTCTGATAGAGGCAACAGTGCAGGGAAGGCAAGCAGCACCACAGAGACAGTGCTGGGGGAAACTGGCTTTTAAGCTGGCTTCCCCCAGCACCAACTCCTGCTCACCCTCCCTTGCTGCCTCTCATATAGAGGCAGCAAGGTGGGAGGGGAATGTGAGTAGTCGACTCGACTACCCGATAATCTTAAGCTTATCGGGTAGTAGACTAATCGATTACTCTTTTACATCCCTACTGAGCAGTCAAGATTTTTGGAGAAGTTGCCATCTGTAGTCCTTTTGTGCAAATTGCAGCCAGAGACACAGTGCTTGGTAAAAAGACAAAGTAGTAGAGTAAAATAGATCAATCAGTAAACTTCACGAAAGAGAGTGGTGCTGCTCATTCCACCTGAAGATTAGACAGGGGGTCCATTAATGGTGACACAGGCTTTTCCCAAGCACTTACTAAATATATTTTTACTGTCTTGCAGTCATATTTATTAAAGGGATGCAGTTGTACCTGGCATATTATATTACTCTATTAGCTATACGATAATTTTGAATTTTAAGAATGTGTATAATAGGCAGGGCTGATAGCACCACCTAACATTACATTTTCCCAGCACCTCCCATTGTAAGACCTTGTCAGTTGCTTATAATGTTGCCAAATTTTAACAATTCTGGCTCTATCTGTTTCCATTTTCGTGTCTGCCTCAAGCTGAACTTTTTGGGAAATTTTCAGCCAAAATAGTTAAGCAATTGCCAAGAATGAGGCTGAACAAAGTATGCCATTTTGCCCATATTAAAAAAACTCAACATTTTCTTTCAGACCCTCTGCTTTAAGACCCACTGGAGCAGGAATCTGACAGCAAGGTGACCTTTGTGTCAAGGATGTGTCTTTTGCTGTCCCTGTGAAAATCTGCTCAAATTTGTGCAAGTTATAAACCTCTTAAAACATGAAGCTTGCAGATCCTCAGACTTGTTCGAGCATGCTTCTGCTTGGAGATGAGCAAAACTTCCCCTGCCATCACAGTTGTGGGCAGACCAAGCACCATAGCTGAGTGCCTCTTTCTCCTGTGCCCTCAATAGTCTCCCATTCTGGGACCAGGCAGCAGGAAAGAGGAAATGATCTGATTTGAATGTAATGGGCAAAGTACCAGTCTTTGAGGGGGCATGGAAGGGAGAATAAGGAAGTACACAGAGAGATCCTGGAGGCTGCCAGGGATGACTGGAATATGAAATGGGAGTTGGGTTGAGAGTGAAGAAGTCTTGGACTAAGAAGTGGGGATGGAAATGGGCAGAGATGGACTGGTTGCCTGGGGCAGAGGGCGTGGGGAAGACTTGACTAATATGAGGAACAGGGGAATGACTAGAACTTGATGGGTAAAGAGATTAGGACTAAGAATCAGTGAATTGGAGACAGCAAATATTTCTCCCCTCCTCCTTCATCTCTTGAGGAGCCATGCTGTGGGTATAGAACTGAAACAGGCTGGACAAGAAGGTCGGAGCAGGAGTCACGGAGATTGGATGAGGAGCCTATGAAGGAAGACTGGCACTGGGAATGAATGGGAATGGAAAATGTGGGAGGAGGAGAAAAATGGAAGTCATCAGGAAAAGAGAGTCAGCTTAGATGATGAGTTAGGAGGGAGGATCTGGGACTGGATGGGCAAGGAGACTGCGGTGGTGAAGACTGGGTGTGGCAGCGCAACTGGGATTTGGTGTCTGGATGGAGAGATGAAGACTTGCTGGATAAGGAGAGTGGGATGTGAAACCTGAAGAAGAAAGATCAAAGCTTTCTAAGTGAGGAGACAGATTAGAATCTGGAGCTAGGGAAGTGATAGGAATGAGATAAGGACAGGTTAGAGGGGAACAGGCAAAAGGGGTCAAGGTTTGGGAAATGATCTGAAAAGTCCAAGCCCACTAAAGCCAGTTCCCCTCCAAAGCATGCAACAGAACCCAAGATTCCTGAGTCTCATCATCCCTCTGCATCAGCAAATAACTGTAAAGCTGACACAATGTTCTCTAATGCTGGTCCATAGAGAAGACAGCAGCCTATTACTAGAGATGTGAACGGGTAACTATTTAACCGGTGCCCCAAGAGCAGTCCCCCTGCCCACAGCTGCTGCCATTGGCTCCAGCAGGGCCAGGAGCCCCAACCCTGAGGTCCAGGAGCATTTTGTCACTGGCATGCTCTCACCATTTAAGTCTGAGGTTTTACATTTTATAATATAGGTTAAAAGTCTTAATAGAAAAGGAAATCAAGATGTACTTACTACATCTATTCAGTTCAATAAGTACTGGTAACTTTCAAAATCTCTCTTCTATCTTGTTCTTGTGTAAAAGGACAGGAATCCTGCATTATCCTCCCTGAATTGTTAAGTTTTCAGCAGTATCACAAAACTCCATAGAGAAATCTCTTTTCAGAAAAGAATAAATATTTATTACTCAACTCAGGATGCGTGTGTGTGTTTAAAAATAACACCCAATGACACAAAATAAGAATTTTAGTTATTAAAATAACCAGACCAGAAAGGTTTGGCTTTTGTTTTTATTGAAATCTTCTTTTAAAGGTAAAGATAAGTCACTATCATCATCATTGTATAAGATTAAACTTTCCCCTCACCTCTTGCATTTTAGGTCTGCTGGATTAAACTGAATGTTCATGATTCCATAATCACCCTCATCACCTCCAACTGGGATCAGGAAAGGTTTGGTATCCTCTTCCATATTTGAATAATGTATTTTTTTCTTTTAGGTCCTGTAAATTATTCTGACCTAAACAAGTGAAACAAGACAATTATTAGCAATTAAGGTCCTGATCCTGATATGAGTTTATCTGGGCACAGGGTTCATCCAGGTGGTACAAAGCAGCCAGAAGGTCAACTAGCTACCTAGGAACTCCCATTTCATAAAAGGAAGTAGGTTGGGGAGGTGGATAGCTGGCACAGAGTCTCTCTACAGCATACTACTGCTTCCAGTGTAGGGCCGCAGCCAAAATACCAATACTCTCCAGCTTCTAGAACAGCCACAAATGAATTAGAGCACCCTTGCTGAGGACTAGATCAGTCCCTTCCTAGCTGGCCTCAGGATCCAGGGGCCACAACCACCACTCTTCCTCTTTCCCAAACTATGCTAATCACAGCTGAAAATCAGACCTACAGCATTCAAATAAATGTTAAATATAGTGATTTCCTTCTAAACTTTCGTCATGTTCAGACCTTCATAACATGAAACTACCTTCTGTTCTCAGTTACACCAGTGTAAGCTTCAAATAAATTCACTGATTCCAATGAAACTACTTTCAGTTCACAGCCATATATGTAACCCTTCTGCAGTCTTCTGGAATCAGGCTCAATATTCAGGAGGCTCCTGAAGCCAAACCAGGAGATCAGCCACTAAAAGTCCATGATGTAGCGGAGCTAAGGCAGGCCAGCACATCCCTCCCTGTGACCCTTAGTCGGGCAGGTGGCGGGTTGGCTCTCTGTGTGTTGCCTCTGCCCTGCACCAGGAAATGGGGCCTCTAGGAGTGGCAAGGGCAGCATTTGGAGACACCTAGGGGCCACAGGGAGGGATATGCCAGCTACTTCCAGGAGTAGTGCAGGACTAAGGTAGGCAGCAAGTTGCCTTAGCCCTGCTATGCTGCTGACCAGGACTTGGAGCTGCCTTAGGCAAGAGCTGTCTGGCTGGAGCCTGGAGCCTACACCAACCCGCTCCCCACAACAAACCTTTTCCCCCAGCCCTGAGCACTCTTCTAGAGCTTGAACCCCCTCCCACATCTTAACCCATTACCCCAAGCTCAGCTCAAAGTTAATAAAATTCCTACTTAAAATGCTTTATAAATGTGCATGGTAGTTTGAAAAAGACATTGACTAAATTCTGATCTGATTTATGTTGTTTTTACATTGGTGTAATTTCACAGACTTCAAATGAGTTGCAATAGTTTGAAACTAAAACATATGGGATCAGAATCAAACTTTAAAATTAGGATCTAAAATTTTATTTTATTTTGATCTTCATGTGTCAGCAAGGGAGTCTTGGACAATGAATGAGTTAATGAAGATTTTGTGGATGTGTCAAAGATGACCTGAGGAAATCCTGGAGAGGACAATTTAATACATTCCCTATCCTTTATACTGCACATCATTTCCAATATTTGCTTGAATTGTGAAATTAAATGCTTAAGAACTTAGGCAACAAATACCAGCATAACTATGCATAGATGTCTCAGAATATGGCAGATAAACATCAGAATATTGAGTATGTGACAATCTTCTTACAATGAAAATCTATCCTACGTGCATGTGCACTGTGCCATCATTTTGCCATAACTGCTTATTTGCCTTCCTCACTTCACTTCCACACAGCCTCTCCCACGGGCTACGTCTAGACTACATTCCTTTTTCATAAAAGGGATGTAAATCAGACGTATCGCAATTGCTAATGAAGCGGGGATTTAAATCTCCTTCGCTTCA
>JANRFK010004149.1:30291570-30302445 GCA_030068395.1 Apalone spinifera
TTTACGAAAAAGGGACGTAGTCTAGACTTAGCCACAGTGTTCAACACGTTCATCATCACTTATTTCATCAAAGTCTCCTCTCCTAGCTCCCCTCCTTCACTACCTCTCCTCCCAGAAGCATTATCTTCTATTCCTTTAACCCATCTCTTCTCTAAGCTCTTCTCCAAACTAGGGAGGTAAGCGATTAATTGACTAGTCAAAAGCTTATTGGATAGTCAATACACTAGTCAACTAGTCGCTCCCCGCACTTCTTGCTGCCTCTATCAGAAAGAGGGGGGCTCCACCGGGCATTTCAATCTTATTTCAAAGGTGGAATGCTGTGCATCCCATCGACTATTTGATTAATCAAAATTTAACATCCCTACCCCAAATCCTCACCTCTTAAATCCATGTACACTTCTGCATCCTCTTCTAATGACTCTTCTCACCTCTGGCAATCTCTACCTTAATGTTGGTTAGCATCCCTCTGTTGATTCATTCCCTGCTACCCCTCTGTCCCAATAGCTCTTTTCTAACCAATTTGATTGTGCTTATTCTCCCATTCCTGCCTCTTTCCTTCCCTGGCTTCTTCTGGCCTTTCTAGAATTCCTGATCCATCTACAAAACTTACCAATATTTATAATCTCTCCACTTCATTTTCTCTCCATATCCTTGAATTCCCTGAAACCTGGCTCTTACCATCTGACATCACCTCTGCTACTGCTCCGTCACACAGCCTCTTCTATTACCTCTTTCCCAAAGTGTCAGCAACTGGCAATGTTGGATTTCTAGTTCCCCACCCTTGCCACTTCCAATTCCTCCCTACCACTCTTTTTCAAACATGTTAGAGGCTGATCTACATTGTTAAGTCTAGTTGGCTTAACTACACCGCTGAAGATGTGAAAAAATTGTGCTCTGTGCATAACCCCTGGAATAAACATCAGCAGCAGATGGATGGAAAAAATTCTCTTGTCAACCTAGCTACTGCGGCTCAGAGAGGTGAATTAACTATCATGATGAAAAAACCAAGTAAGTTGCTGTAGTGTCTACTTTACCCCACAGCACAGAAAGATTAAATGATTTACTGATAGCAACACAGGATACCTCTAGGAGTCAGGAATAAGAACCTAGACTTCTTGCCTTATGGTCCTATGTTTTGGCCAAAATACCATTTTCCCTCTTTTTACAGAATTCTGCCTTTAAAATAGAGATGGATTTAAACTACAATCCCAGATCTAAATGTCTTTATTTTGTAATGGCAGAAACAAAACTTGAGTCCTACAATACTTACAAATCCCCAATATAGGACACTCACTAGAGTAAGAGAGAAAGAGACTTTTTTTCGGGAAACGTATTTATTCAGTTTACTACGTTTTATTGTACAGCAATCTCCTTGCCTCCTTGAAGTGAGCTTATCAGAATGTGTTTTAAAATATTTGAGCTCAGGTTGGGGAGAATCCTGATCTGCAGTTGGCTTAAGTTTGTAAATTAGAAAAGTTTGTCACGAGTGAAGTCTGTGTGTTGCAGGCTCCCACAGGTGAAACTAGTGAATACTTTACAGTTTAAAAGGGAGAAAGGTAAGAAATAAATTAACTATAAGAACAGGAACAGAAACTAATATTTCATGACTAAAACAGGAAGACAGAACTTAAAATTAGCCACAGCTGCATAGCACCAATTGCGTTATAAAGAAAAGAAAAGCTTGTTGGTGCAGATACTATTAATAATGCAAGAATTGTGTTAATGCTAAGAAATAACTAAGCAGTGGGGTTATTTAGGAGGTGGTCAGGATTTACTGCCGAGGTGTCTTTACAGGTTTCTGGCTCTGCTGATGATAACCAGAAGGCTGCTTACGTGTGTTCTCAACGATGTGGGCTATGTCAACTTGTGCACTTAGTCTCCACAGCAGATCCCAAGAGAGCCCCCAAAGACCACAAACCAGATAAGGATCAAAGGCACCGGCCAGGTTTATTGTTAAGCAAACAACAGTAATAGTTGTCAGTAGACTCTAATGAACCACTACACATATGTACCCCACAACAACGGAATGACTCAATCAATGGGAAATTTCCACTGCTCCAGTCATACAAAGACTGTTCCTCCAAGACACCACCTTATATACAGGTACTAACAACTTACATGTCAATGTTGTCGTATCAGGATGCTACCCTCTGACGCTGTCAGGTTACCACCCTCTGATGCTACTTAGATATCACTCATCACCTCATGGTTTGATTAGATCATTTCTATCCATTATGCTGTCATTTTAGACCCTTTCCTGAACTTGGGTCTGTATTTGTGGGGAGCGGGTTCCAAGGTCTTTTTTAATGAAATGGTGGTACCATGTGCTTTCAACAGTACCAATTACTGTTCTACACCTTGGCCTATTACTAATTAATGTTTTGCGCTCTCAGCCCTGTTCGTGCCAAGTTCCGTGAGCAGGGGCCTGCCTCTTGCTCACAGCTTAGCTTTGCTTTATGTTAGCCATGTTTTGACTGTTGTTAGCTAGGCCAGGCCTGTCCGACATTGGCTTATGTTTTAGGCCTTCATCTTACTACAAGTAGTATTTTCCAGTCTGGGGTTCTTTGTTTCTTGTCTAATCCAGTGGAGACATAAGGCAGAAAAGACAAGAAAACAGAGGAGTTGGCTCTAGTGCAGATATTCCACAATAAATATGTTGTAGGTTAAGTAGAGGGCAGCTCTTGAAAATCATCTTTATTGTGCCCGTGGGAGCCCCAAATAGATCTGGGCATAGAAGCAATTCTCACATACAGGGACTTGGAAAACAGCTCATGAGCATAAGCTTGTCTCTTCTTATAACACCACTCAGCTCCAAGAGGAATGTGGCCTATCCCACATTGCCTTCATAAGACAATTCTCCATCCAAGGTGGTGTGGAGGCTTCTGGTGATCTCTAGAGGAGAGAGAGGAACAAAAACACTGCAGAATTTTCCTTGTAAATGAGGAAAAATAGGAATAAAAAAAGAGAAAAGGGGGAGAAAGGATGGATAGAGAGATGAGCACAGATAGAAAAAAGTAGACATGAATACTATACTGAGCCTCAGTATAAAGGCAGGGGTATACATGGGGGTTCCAAGGGAAAAAGCTTCAGGGAATCACTGACCTAATAAAAAAGCCTTTGATAAGATATAGGACAGCTGTGAAATGCCAGAGAAATCCTAATGGAGTACAACCTTCTATTTAGGGCTTTTCACCCAAGAATTTCAAAGCATATTACAAATCCATTTTGTTAGCTATATCTACACTAGTGACTTTACAGCTATAAGATCTTCTGTGTAGTTATTAGGGATATTAAAAAGCAGGGGAAGGGGGTTAGAAACATGAAACTTCTGAATATTTCAATAGTTACACATTTACATCAAGTCCAGTTCCCTGCCCTCATAGTTGTTCATTGCTGACAGAGCAAGCTCTCCCATCAGCATAATTAAATTCCCTCCCACAAATGATAGTAACTATGTTGACAAGAGAGCATCTGCTGACATAATGCTGTCCACACTGGTGCTTCTCTTAGTGCAACTTATGTCAGTCAGGGATGTGGTTTTTTTCCCCTCCCACACAGCTGAGCAACATAAGTTTTACAGCCGCTCCCCGAGTTGCGAACAGTCAAGTTACGACCGTTCGCACTTACAACCAAAGCTCCCATGGAGCGGTCGTAAAGGCGGTCCCCGAGTTACGAACACGACCTGCGCTTACGAACAGCGCGGTCGCATGTAACTCAGTGGGGTCCGAGTTACGAACAGTTCGAGCTATGGACCAAGTGTCGGTCCGTAACTTGTTTGTAACTCAGAGAGTGGCTGTACTGACCAAAATACTAGTGTAGATATAGCCTAAGTTTAGCTGTCAAGAAGCTAGCAATTTATAGAAAGCATGCTACCTTGTGAATGTCTCACTTCAGGAAGAATACATGGTGAGATAACTGGCTGACAATTGTAAGTGATATGTGAACTTGTGATAAGAGATGGATGCTGTTGATCAAAAAACCTGTGGGTTATCTGAGAATACAATAAAACCCTTTTGAAAACTGTGCACATGATGCTTATGTGAATTATATTCTACAGAAATACCTGGGAAAGCTTATAATCTAAAGTGTCCTAGGACTACCTTTCAAAATGGAGGGGTAATATGTGTTCAAATATTTGAAGTTAATTTCCTAAACCTCACAATGCCTTCGGTGAGTTCCAAAAAGCTTTAATCACTTCAACTGTGCTACAAAGCTATTACCCCGTGTCTACAGCTGGAAAAAGTTTGGGCTTCAGTAGCATGTATAAGATCACTGCTATAGGGAAACAGATCTCTGTACTGGTTGATTCTTAGCACTTGTGTGTCTTATTGCAGGCTATGTCTACACTACGGGGTTTTTCTGAGATACAGGAGGTATCCTGGAAACATTCCCCTGCATCCAGGGAACACGTCTGCTCTTCTGCTTTTTTTTGTGGAAAAGCAGACACACTCTTTTGGAAGCCCTGTCTTTCTCCTTCCACAAGGAAGAAGGGCTCTTCCGAAAGAGGAAGAAGGGCTTTTCTGAAAGAGGAGACTTTTCCAAAATTTGGCCCAGTGTAGACAGGCCAAATTTCTGAAAAGAGTCTTCTGAAAAAACTATCGGAAAAAGGTAGGCAAATTGCGCTTCACAATTTGCGTACTTTTTTCCGATAAATCACCGTAGTGTAGACATAGCCAAAGTGTTTCTTTATTTCATGTAAAGATGCCAGGTTGAGATTCGGTGTAGTGGACAAGGGAAGAGGTAGGGTTCGAACCCCACATCCCGCACCCCGTAACTTGAGAGCGTGACTCATGACTTTTGTACCCTAAGGAGTTTCAATAATATATCTGTAATGAAAACAAATCATACAGTAAACACAAACCTTTGAGGCCACCTTGAGGAATCCTAAATCAGAAGAAAAGGCAAAAAAGCCTTTTCCCCCAGCTTTGGATCAACATGGCTTTCAAGTTAATATGTAACCAAGATGAAATGGTTTGTAGTCTGCAACTACAGTTAGCTGGAGATAGTTTTCTTTAAGTCATATCTGCGCTGGTCTAAAAACAAATACTAGAAACAGTATTTATGTATTTATTAACATTCATTAACTAAATGGGGGTGATATGTAGAACCCATCAAAAGGCTGGAGTAATTGTCTCCTGCCCCCAACAAACCAAGCCTGAGGGAAGGACCCTAGAGTGCAGGAGCACTGACCTAGATGGTACCAGCAGGTGTGATACTAGCTGAAAGGTGTTGCTCCAGGGTTGAAGAACTAGTTTCCAAATCGACCAGCAGGAGGTGCTATGGGGGTAAGTGCCCACCCCGTGACAGATACAAAACTGTTAGAACAGACATCTAACCTGGATAATACAACCACACATCGGAACAGATAGACTTAATGGTCTTACTTTTCCTGGAGACTTGTAACAACAAAATTCCATTAACACTCAGTTATTTCTGCAGGAATTCTATGCCACTGTGCAGCATAGAAATGTTAGGTGCACATAATTTCCTACTTTCCCCCACAGAAATGGTCTGCAGAGCTGCTGAACACATTAGGGGCTATAAGATCCAGGAGAGCCCAGCTCCCAAATAGAAGACAAGACGAGGGGGAGGATCTTGGAGGACTTCCCAACAGGTGCAGTTCCCAGCACACCCTGAAGGAAGGAGCAGTAGTGCACAGGAAATTCCATGGAGACATAAGACTCAGCTGCTCCCTCTGGATCCCTGGGATCTGGGAAATATGGGACATGGGTGTGTGAACTGAGGGAGGGGGCACCTGAGCTCTGGGGGTGTTAGTAACTCATCTGGGAGGGCAGCAGCTGGGGGAGGGAGGAGTGAGAGTATATTGGCAAAGGGGGTCCCGGCAGCTGAGCTCTGAGGACAAGGGAGCGTCTCTGGGCTATGGGGGGTGAGGGGAGGGCTGAACATGGGGAATGGATGTGTGTGAGTGTGGGCCAGGGGAGAGGTAGGTTGAGGGAGTACGAGTGTCTGGGCTTGAGGAAGGAGGTAGAAAAGTAGTGGGGTTAGGGGTAGGATTGTTTCTTTAACTTTCTATCTCTAAGAGGAATTTCTGTGAGCATCTGTATTGTTACAGACTTACTTGCTGACAGATATTTTGAAATAAAACTCCAAATAATTGAAACTGGAGTGATTGTGCAGTGTTATTTTGACACAAAAAATTGTAAAATTTTAAAATGTGTACAGAATTTTAAATTTTTGATACATAATTCCCCTGGGAGTAAGAGGTGTTAATTGTTACAAAAGCTCTTGAAATTGTGCATATTGTGTTAGAAACAGTTTTCTAAGATTCCCTAATGTAAAAAGGCCCACTATGGTTTGTCCAGTCTTTATGAACTAAGCTAAACTATGTCAGAACTACATTTTAAACATATTTAAGGCATATCTTTTTAACACACTTCAAATATGGCTTGGGATATTTGGTTTGGTGGGTTGGTTTTTAACTATTTAGCTACTGTGCTTAAACAAGTTTCCTAAATTCTGTTCTTTGACCAGTTTTGAATTTGGCTGGAAACCAACCACAGATGGCCCAGTCTGCTTAAACGTAACTCCTATTAAGAAATTTCATAGCATTTTTATAATGAAATAAACTTGTAGTTTTTCAATGTTAATGGCAATAGTCAGATGAAATTGGTACAATTTACTCAAAAGAAACTGAACTATTAAATTATGATGCATCATTCCTAACTAAACCATTTCCAGGCCATCTCACTGATCACAGAACATAATATATACTGGATTAGTGAAAGAAAATACTACATTTTTCTTTTACATTTTACATTTATAAAAAGGGTGTAGACGAGGTATGTTGGATATCAGGGAATTGAATAGTTGAACAACCGCATGAATTCTTATTGGTTACTCGACTATTCTATAGTCCCCAGGGGTGGGGCCAGCAGCCAGTGCACCTACTCCCAGGGAGTCCCCTGCCTCCCTGAGCTGCTGCCTTTGTATCAGAGGCAGCAGCACATGGTGCCAGGTAGGAGCCAGTCTGTGAGAGAAGCAAGTTTAAAAATCAGCTCCCCACACAGACCTGTTGCCCCACACTGCTGCCTCTATCTGTGGGGGTCCAAGTTCCCTGCAGACATAGGCTGCTGTGGGAGGGAGGAAAAGGGGCAGCAGCAACCTCACCCTTGCTGCCTCTGTATCAAAGGCAGCAAGGGAGAGGGAAGCAGGAGCTGGCTTAAAAGCCAGTTCCCCCCAGCACCAGCTCCATAGTGCTGCCTCCCCCCATGAGCACAAGGAGATAGAAGCTGCTTTGCAGCAACCTCCCCTGTCTGTAGTGGGCCAGAGTTCCCTGTGGACAGAAGCTACTTCACCTCCCACGGAGCTGCCTTTCTCTACTGCGAGCCTGGGTCCCCGTGGACAGGGGCTGCTGCTGGAGACCAACTTCCATGCACGGTGGGCCTAGGCTCACTGCAGACAGAGGCTGCTCCATGAGAGGTGGAGTAGCTTCTGTCCAAGCAGAGCTCAGAAGGAAGCAGCACTGCGGAACCGAGCCAGTGCTGGGGGGGAACCAGCTTTTAAGCCAGCTCCTGTTTCCCTCTCTCTTGCTGCCTTTGATACAGAGGCAGCAAGGGCAGGAAGTGGGGGGAAGATGCATGTAATCAACAAGATTAACCAGTAAGCCTAGACTTATTGGTTAAATGTATAGTTGACTACAAGTTGAAATCCCTGATGTGGACTCCAAGGAAGTGTATCTGAAACAAATCAATAAATGTGGCAGTTGTCGGCCAATGTATCTTAGCCTAAAATAAAATGATTTGAATGTGTAACTTACCTAACCTTTTTAAAAACTCAAGATTCTGCAAATATTACTAGACATTATCTGAAAAGATTTTTACAAATTATATTCAATTAAAAAAAATTATCTTCTCCACAGACTAACTCACAACTTGTACTACCTTCCTTAGGGTGAAGGGGAATATCAGAATAGGCAACATCTGGATGATAAGACTGATTTAAACTCATCATTGTGTGTTCTGTTCTAGGGTCTGAATGAGACAGAGCCAGGAAATGCACTAGCCACTTCGTGGAGCCTCAAGTCTTTTAAACTCTCCAACACAGCTTTTACATTAAATGTAGATTATATCAATCACTTAATTCTAGATATATAACTGTCATAGCTAGCTTAAATTTTATTATGATGTGATAGAGCACAATCACATTCATTTTCGTTACAATAGTACATACGATCTCTACGACTGTCACAAAAAAGCACTACGTGTAAAACAGGGCAGCCCTGTTAACAGAGATATGTATAAGTCACACAGTTCAGAGCATTGCGACACTTTATGGCTATCACAATACATGCTGTACTGTTCATCAATGCAGGTAAATAATGAGCTCTATGTCACTGTTATATATACACACCACAAAATAACAAAAACTTAACTCTCCACAACTGTGTGGCTATAGCCTAGTTCATTCCAGTTTAAAGTAGTTTCATGCTGACCACTGCTTCATTTAAAGATACTTCGTTTCCAAGCTTTGTGCTCCAGCTGTCATTTCCATTTGATACAAGAGCTGTTACCTACAATTTTAAGATAGTCACTATGAATATTAAACGTGGCTGTCACTTTAATCGCAGCCGCCAATGAAAAGGAATAAAGATCTACGGTGAAATGCTAGCCCCACTGAACTCAATGGCAAAACTCCCCTTAACAGCAGTGGGGCTCGGATTTTACCTTGCCTCTGCATATGGAAACAGCTACCTGCTACGCTCCTCTCCTCGAAACTCTTTCCCCTGGCCTCCGAGAGAGGATTTTACCAACACACTGCAGCCAGCGCCCAAGGCAGGGGCTGAGGGCTGGGAGCAGCGATAACTGGCTGTCTGTGTCTGGGTAGCTCTGCTGGCCCGAGGCAGGAGCCCACACAGGGATCCCCGCGAACGGCAGCGCCGGGCCCAGCCCGCATCAATGCGAGAGCTCTACCTTCAGCAGCCGGGACCTGCGCTCCACCACAGCTCCCACGCGCCCGGCCGGCCGAACTCCGGAGCCCGGCACTTCCGAAGCGCAAACAGGAAGGGCGGGGCGGGTGCCGGGCAGCGCGGCGGGAGCCCAAAGGGCGCGCGGGCTCGGAAGTTTTCACTGGAAGAGTTTCTCAGGCAAGCGAAGGGAACGCTTGCTTGCGGCGGACTACAACTCCCAGAGAGCCTTGCGTCGGGCTCTTCCCGGCCCTCTTCTCGGGGAGGGCAAATAGCAGGATTGAGCGGCTGCCTACATCTCCTAGAAAACAAACACATTGAAAACAAGGCATAGTTCTGCAGCACCTGAGAGACTAACAAAAAATGAGATTCGGATGAAGCCCACGAAAGCCCATGATACCATCTACATGTTTGGTTAGTCTCTAAGGTGCTACCAGACTATTCCTTGCTTTTGTAAGTTTTTTTTCAGTTACAGACTGACACTAATGCAGACCTCTCTGAAACTACATCTCCCAGAGTGCCTTGGGTGAGCCCCCGCCCCCTCCACGCATTCAGCAGCCAGGCAGCGTCCACTTGGGCCTGGGTTGCCTCACTCAGTGCTCTGGCATGGGGCTGGGGGGCTGGAAGGTGCCAGCAGCAGGGGGGAGGCATCCGCTGGCTCCCTTGACAGCTTCAAGGAGCAGTGGGCGCTGTCCAGGGTTCTCTGCTTGGTATCCCCATCCCTCATTCTGACCCTGTGACCCGTATCCCCTGACTGTGTTTTTCATTATTTGACCCAAGTATTCTTTTGAGCGCCAGGTCCAGTAGTCCCTCCCGCAAGTCTGGGGAGGGGCTTTTAGAAGTGGGTGGGCTTTGCCTGCCCACCTCCTGGGTTTTCAAATAGAGCCAGCAGCAAGGGTTTGCTCCCTCCCCCACACACAGACTGGCAGCGATGGGGGACAAGAAGCAAGGTAGCTGTAGCTGTTCTGTGCCCCTCCGTCCACTTTGCATTGTCTCAGTTGAGAGAAGAGGTGGGACCTTGAGTGGAGAGGGGTTGTCCCAGCCCTTCCGCAGGTGGGTGGGTCATGTGGCCTGGATGCCCTCAGTTCACCCTCTGTAGGCAAGAGACAGAAACTGAAAACCAGGAGATCAAGACTGACATGGTGGCATAAAAGTTAGTGTACTGTGCACTTTGTAGTCTGTGTTGTAACTTGTGTAGTCTGTGTTCTAAATTGTGAAATCAATATATTTGAACATGTAGAAAAATATCCAAAAATAATTAATACATTTCAATTGATTCTGTTTCTAAAAGTGTAATTAAAATTGCAATCATGATTAATTTTGAGTTAATTGCATGGGTTAACTGGTCTTAATTGACAGTGCTAGATTACATTCATTTTTAAGCATTTAGAATTTTTTATCAAATTTTTGCAGCTTTGAGAGTCTGTTTAAAGGTTTTAAATTTAAATTTTTATAGTTGTTGGAAAATATGGGTAGGTTGGGCAATAATTATTTAAGAACAGAAGATGCTAAGATTTAAAAAATTAAAGATTTATAATTATGAAAACACAAACTCAAGATCACATTGGATGGTTACAAAAGAATTTCAAAACCCAATTACAAAGGAAGACAGCTGAACTGGAGTTCATTTGCAAATTCAGTACAATATAGGACTGAATAAGGATTTAATTGGTTAACACACAATAAAGGTAGTTTTCCCTGTTTCTAGTCACGTCTAATGAGCAACTTCCACTCTAACTTGATTAGCCTCATGAACACAATATATACACCTCTACCTGTGTGACTTCCAATTCAATTCATCTGATAAAATAGGTTTTACCCATGAAAACTTGTGCCCTAATAAATCTGTTCATCTCTAAGGTGCCACATGTCTTCTTGCTGATTTTGCAGATACCGAGTTAGAATCATAGAATACTAGGACTGGAAGGGACCCCGAGAGGTCATCGAGTCCA